>JBBPBO010001985.1:18081646-18204867 GCA_037974295.1 Cicer cuneatum
GTTGCAATAATAAAAAAAAAAATTGAAAAAAAAAATGATAAGTTATAAACTATAAATTCATAAACTACTTGAAGTAACTTATAAAAAAATGCTATAAACTATAAATTCATAAATGACTATTATCAAATAGAGTTTATAGCTTATAAACTATCTCTTTTTTTTAACTTATCAAACATAACCTTTTTTTAAAAAACTTTGAAATTAAAAAGTGACCCTGTCTTTATATAATCCATTAAACTTCGGTTGTATATATAAAATGGCAAAGTCAATATCAATCAGGAAAAAAATATGGAAGAAATGCTTTGCTCTTGAGAGATTCAACATCAATTCAAGGGAGAAAAAAATTACCTGGTTTATGTATCATTTGAGTAAAACAATAGTTTATACAATGTATCATTATAGAATGATTTTGATAAGAACTTGTTATACGAAGTCAACTGAGCAGGTGAGTCCACCTTAATTTTTGTGGACCACCCCTCTAATAAGATACACAACATAATTAACCTGCAGATTGACCGAGTTGGCATTTGATATTGTCATAATTATCTGGAAGCACTTTTCATTAAAGACACTTAATTAATCAACAAGCAATTAGTCTTGAGCCTTAAGGTTGTATCTTGTTGAGTCAAAAAAAGGCTGTATCTTGTATTGTACTAATTGATCAACAAGCGAAATACTTGGGGTCTAATGAAAGAAAGTGTAAGTAGAAAAATTAATTTTGCTTTAATAATTTTTATCCAATGAAAAGCAAAAAACAATAAAAAAATAAAAATTGACCATAGTAGTTGACACAAATGATATGTTGATATATATATATATATATATATATATATATATATATATATATATATATATTTTAGGGGTGGTGCATAGAATATACATTCTATTTTATTACATTCCACTTCATTCTATCTTGCACCACCAATCCAAAACATGCTCTAAATTTTATTATTTATAGAAAATAGAAAAGCTAAAAAATTGAGTATAAGAAAGAAGAGAGAAATGAATGTCATAACCAGCTGAATGAGTCGGGATTAATGCATTATGCAAGTTTGCTTTAAGCTATACTTAAAAATTGTTATTCCTTGGCTTGGACTTAAGCTTCAAACTATTTGCTTCCGCACCCTCTTCCTTATTCTGAAGTTTCCAAACACCTTACATTACATGGTTATTATTATTGAGTAAAAAATGTGTTCAAATTAGTTGAACTTTAACATATGAGCATATGTGAAATAATTTATCTACATTTAATATTATTATTTAAAAAATATCCTTAATTTTTGTTTTGTAGGATCTTTTGGTCTAAAAATATTGACATTTACTAATTGGGTTAGACTTTACAAACCAAATATCCTTAAATTAGTTTATAAATATTATTAGAACATCATAATAAATGTATTTTCTTGTTGTACATTAAATAAAAAAAATGCATTTAACTCCAATCTTAATAAATATAAAAATATGGTTTTTTGTTTATAATTAATTACGGTGTTTTAATTTTTTAATATTGTAATATAGAACATGATTTCGTTTATAATATCATATAATAAATTTTGATTATATCTGAACCATTTAGACTATAGGTGAATTATTTTAGAAGAAAGCTACTAACTCCATTCTTCTTTCCTCAATAACATAAATTTGAAAATTAGATAGCTACCAACTCCAACTTTTTTTTATTCTTTCTCCCAAATTATTCTCTATAAATACCATTTCCCATCACATTACTCATGCAATAAACTTTGAGAACTTCTCTTCTTCAACTACTCAATTAATATTTCTTGTTGTTTGAAGTGATATTGAAAAGAAACAACAATGGCAAATTCTATGAGCTTTCTCATGCTTCTTAGTTTACTAGCCTTTGCTCCTTTCTGTCTATGTCATAAGAAAATGGGATCATACCTTTATCCTCAATTTTATGACTATTCATGTCCACAAGCTCAGGAAATTGTTAAGTCCATCCTTGCCAATGCTGTTGCAAAGGAACCTCGTATAGCTGCTTCACTTTTGAGACTTCATTTTCATGATTGTTTTGTCAAGGTATGTGGTATTAATATATTATCGTTATTGTCATCTTAGAGCCGTCTATGAGATTTTGGATGCAAATTATAAATTTGGTGTCATATTCTTTTTTATAATATATTGGTTATATTAATTAGAAAAATATTATGTGTACATCCATAAAAGTGCATATACCTTAAGACATAAAAAGAGTGATGTGATATATGTGATATGCTCATGATGTGATAGGAAGAGAAAAATAACAGTAAAATAAGATATTGAATGAGGATATGAAAATTTGGGGTACTTGTATCATTGTTGTATTAATTATATTAGTTACCAAAGGTTTAAGTTATGGTCGCATCGAAATCCTTAATATTGTGGAGTATTACACTCAAATTCATATGATACAGCAATCATGGTCATGTTGGTGTTGAGAAACATCAAAACATTGATGTTGTGGTGAATAAAAAATGTATTTTTGGACACTTCAGATTAAAAGTGTTTGGTATTTGATACATATTGATGTCAGATATCAATAAGACATCAACATATATAATTACGTTCAATCACTTTTATTTTTTTTTAAATTATTACTAATGTACATCTTCATATATGTATTTGGTGTCCGTATCTTAGTGATTTATTTGATAAGCTTTTTCAAATGCATAATGAGAAGAAGTTGATGTTGCAGGGTTGTGATGCTTCAATTTTGTTAGATGGTAATGGAGGCATTATTAGTGAGAAAGGGTCAAATCCTAACCGTAATTCAGCTAGAGGATTTGAAGTCATGGATGAAATTAAATCTGCACTAGAGAAAGAATGTCCTCATACAGTTTCTTGTGCTGACATTTTGGCTATAGCTGCCAGAGATTCAACTGTTCTTGTAAGTATTTTCTCTTGCTTTTACTTTGTATTATACTACTAACTCTAGTAAAATTAATCTTACATGTCTCTAAACTTTTTTTAATTTATTTTCATAAACTCTCTAAAACAGCTTTTAAACATACTTTGAGTTTATTTTATCTTTATTATAAAAGTAACTTACAAATAAACGCTTATTAATGTTAATAAGCATTTAATTAAACTCTTACATTACTATTCAATTTTTTTTGTAGACTGGTGGACCAAATTGGGAAGTGCCTTTAGGAAGAAGGGACTCACTAGGTGCAAGCTTAAGTGGCTCCAACAACAACATTCCAGCTCCAAACAACACATTTCAGACCATCCTAACTAAATTCAAACTTCAAGGACTTGACATTGTTGATCTTGTTGCTCTTTCTGGTACACTCCTTCAACTTGTTTCTTTTTAGTCTTTAGTTTTCATAAACATGTTTGATCTATGTACAAATTTTAATTAGCATGTTAATCCACTCCACCTTATGTATTATAAATTTCATAGTCCTAGCAGGTACTCACAAAATGGAGTCAACCTTCATTTCACTTTCTTTTAATTATAATTTTCATTTTTAAAATTTAAATGTAAATTATTTTATTTTTCAATATAATTCATATGGAGCTTAATTTTGATACACTGTAAGCGTAAATTTTTTACATTGTCAATAAATCACTAATCAATCATATATGTCACTTTAAAAGTAATTACAATTAAATCCAAACATTTTGAACGATCTGATGATTACGATTAATTGACAATATAAAAAATCACTACAAAAATTGATTCATATTCATATTTATAATTCAAATTGTTGTTTATAGGGAGTCACACAATAGGAAACTCAAGGTGCACTAGCTTTAGGCAAAGACTCTACAACCAAAATGGAAATGGCAAGCCAGATTTCACTCTTGACCAATACTATGCTGCTGAATTGCGCAATAATTGTCCAAAATCAGGTGGTGACCAAAATCTGTTTTTTCTAGACTATGTCACACCAACAAAATTTGACAACAACTATTTCAAGAACCTATTGGCTTACAAGGGACTATTGAGTTCTGATGAAATTTTGTTGACAAAGAATCAAGAATCAGCTGAGTTGGTGAAGTTGTATGCTGAGAGAAATGATATTTTCTTTGACCAATTTGCTAAGTCTATGATCAAGATGGGGAATATATCTCCTTTGACAGGTTCTAGGGGACAGATTAGAACAAATTGCAGGGTGATTAATACTTGGTGATCAAGCAATATATCATTGCTATATCGAAATCATAAATGATTATATTTTATGTTTCTTTTATTAATCCTTGAAAGATATTAATGTTTTCCCTTGGTGAGTTTATAATCATGAAGCTACTGCTATTGTGTGCACTTGTGCATTTTGGCTTTGGATAAGATTCTTGTATGTGTCTCATGAAATTATTGTATTTATTTCCATATCTTTTACATAAAGAAGTTATTGTTGGCCAATAGCACAGAACACAGAAGAAAAAAATATATCAATATTAAACACATTAAAAAACCAATAAAGCCAAATATGAAACAATATTAACCAATGTCTCAAAAATTCAAATTAGTCGTTCAATTATTAATATATCAACCAGTTTATGATATGATATTAAATGGAATGTTAGTTTTGTCAAGTGAATAAGGTGAACATTGATTTGAGCGATGATATATCACAATCTTATTATCGTGAGTTGTTAATATAACCATGATTAAAATGACCTTATCATCAACAAAATCTCAACAAATTACAAATTACAAAACTTAGAAACATGATCCTTTTTCTTGCCAATTTTATTGTTCATCTAAATTTTTCATCTTCTTCCCTAGTTTATCCTAAAGTTTACATCTAAATTTTTTATTTTCCCTAATTTTTCATCTTCCCTTATTTCTCCATTACATTCTTTTCCAAATTTTTGTCCTTCCTAATTTCTTATTCCCCCAATTTTTATTTGCCCAAATTTTTTCTAACCCTAATCATTTTCCCTTATGCCTAAGGCATAATGTGTTAGGTCAAATAATGCATGAATATTCTGAAACATATGTATTGTCCCAAAAAATATGTTCTAATTTAGTGTAATTTAATCGATGACTTTGACACTGTTAATGTTACAAATCCAAATATATAAATATCTCACACACTTCAATTTTCTCCACAAATTCATTATTTTTAGTTTTAGTACATTTGAATTTGTACTATTTCCAATCCATATATTTTACTTATTTGAAAGAACTATTATATTATTTTAGTAAAGAAAAAGTAAAATGAAGAGTTAGAGATTAAACATAAAAGTTAAATTACATTTTTTTTACATAAAAATGACTTTACATAGGACATGTATATAAAATGAATTTAATGGATGTTGAAAACTGTAATTAGTTTTAAATTGAATATCGAATTTATGCACACAATTATTATTTTTTGGCAAGTTACACTTTATTTTTTATTTTTTTGATAAAGGCAAGTTACGCTTTATGTTTATATCCCCATTTTGCTCATATATAAAATATAGATTTAATTGTAGTTTTATTCCTCATTTTTTATCAATTCATGAATTGATTCTCGTATTTTAAAATCTTACTTTTTTTATCTATCGTTTTAATTTTTTAATTAAAAATGACGTTTTGACATATTTTAAATAATTTAATATATAATAGGCTAAATAGCACCTTAACTTAATTTCAGTTAACGTTTTACTCTTTTATCTTTTTCTTTTCCGATTTGGTCATTTATGGTAATTTTAAGTGAAATAAAGAATGAAAATATGAGTTTATTTGAAGATTTGAGTTGCGAATCTAATGAAATTTGTATTACATGAAAGAATATAATTAATTTTATGAATTTTGATTGAAAATTTTGATGAATTTTTGTAAAAAAAAGAATAATATTGTTGACATTTTAAAATATAAAAGATCAAATTGTCACTTAAAATTAAAATAAATGACCAAACAAAAAAAAAAAAGATAAAGGACTAAAACGTTAACTAAAATTAAAAGTTAAGAGGACCACATATGTTGTTTAGCCTATATAATATAATGATCTAAAACGATTAACACATACAAAATTACAATAAAATACTTTAAAAACTTAACTTTTAATTTCAAAATTAATTTTTGTAATTTAATAAAAGACATATGAATAATTATGTCAAATTATCTTTTTCTTTTTTAATTTCAAAAATATGAAAAAGAACAACTTTTAAAGAACCAATTTGCTAAGATAGTATTTATGGAGACGAAAATTACAATTAATTCTAAAATATAGTTTAAGCATGATGAGAGGGGTAAAAGCGTAAAACGCACCACCATCATCGTCTTCGTGAATAGGGTTTATGCCCGAAGATCATTCAGGAATCTGATACCGAAACTCTTGTAAAAAAAAAACTCACTGAACCGTTACGCCGTTATGCATCTTAGAATGCGACTATAAAAAATAGAACTTCTCAATAACTTCTTTCCACCACTGTCACCGTTATTAACGATGAGGTATTCACGGTTCATACAATTTTCACGTCTCCGCAAAACCCTAACCCAAAACCCTAGTTTCACTTCTCCTCAAATTTCAAGACCCTACATTGTTTCACCAAATCAACACCAATTCAATCGAAAATCCCAATGCGAATCTATCCCCACGCGCAATTACACCACCGCATCACCGGATTCCGACAAGGTGTCACCGATCGTGGACGAACTCATGGGGTTAACGCTTCTAGAAGTAATGGACCTCGTTGAAGTGATGCGCGAGAAAAAGGGAATCAACGAGCTTCCGATTATGATGTTGATGGTTCCCGGAATGGGAATCAGGGGAATGCCGAAGGGTATGGGTGGAACTAAAGGTGGTGGTGGAGAAAAGGGAGGAGAAGAGAAGAAGGTTGAGAAGACTGCGTTTGATGTGAAGCTTGATGCTTTTGATGCTGCTTCGAAGATTAAGGTTATTAAGGAAGTGAGGACGTTTACTAGTTTGGGTTTGAAGGAAGCTAAGGATTTGGTGGAGAAAGTTCCTACACTTTTGAAGAAAGGTGTGACGAAGGAAGAGGCTGAGAGTATTATTGCCAAGTTGAAGGATGTTGGAGCAAAAGCTTCTATGGAATAAGGTAACAACTTTGTTGATGGTTCATTAGAGATTAACTTTGTTGTTGTGTATGTGTGTGTGTTGTGCTTTCTATGTTTTGTGTCGTGTTTGCTATATTGTGGCATTGAGAATTTTGTTCAAGATGTGTCTTTGGCAAACAATTTAATGAAAGGCATATTTAATAAGCTATTTTGGAGAGCAATGGGCAAGTTATAAGCTATTTTTACAAGGGTATCCAAAGACTATTGTGAATATTTATATCATGAAATAAAGCTCTGGTTAACTGTAAATAAGATATTCCCCCAAACTGATATAGAGGAGCCATTGTCACTAAATTACTGTGATTCGACATATGATTTATAGGAATGGGGATTTTGAGATATAATAAGGAATTAGCAGGCGTATAGGCAGCTTGTAAAATCAAAGAAGAATTTTAGTTATTTAAACCATAGCTTGAGGCTTATCTAAAAGAACTGTTTGAGATAGGTTTCTGAAAATGACATTAACATTTAGCTGGTAAGTTTGTTGCTTATGTAAGGTGAGATATCCTCTTAGGCATTTATCATCTACACTTCTTGTGTTTAATACTTCAATTGAATAGACATAGGGTGGGAAGGGAGATCTTACTCGAGTTCTTTAGTTTGAAGATTAGTATACTTGTTTGCATCTGAATAGTAAATAGTAATAAATAATTTGAAAGTAAAATAACGAGATGTGCTCTTTTTTCCTTGACTTAGGTTTGAGGCTCTTTGATGTAGTTAGTTATACAATGACTATTTGTAGGGGAGGAAAGGAAAATAAATTTTTGGTGCAGCACTTTTTAACAACAACCAAAGTTTGAGGCTCTTAGGTTGGGTGGGATTAAATTATCCCTCCTTTAGACAAATTACTGTAGGTGAGCAAATCTTAACCAATTTCTATCTTCTCTGTATCTGTATTTTTTTTCAATGTTAAATTGATTCCTGCAATTGGTGTAACATTTACTTTAAAGAAAATGGTTGAAGTGTTGGATGATTGGAGATTGATAATCATAAAGATAGACAGCATAAAGTAAAATTTCAAATTAGATATTTGCATTATAATAAACAACGTTTGTCTGTCATGTAGAACATTAGCATTTCATATTCTCTTAGTTGATATGCATGTCCTGATAGTAGGGAATAAGGCTTTAGTATGTACATTTTCTGTAAATGCTAAAGGTTTTTGGCAATTTCAATTTCTAATTGGCATTTTAATATTTGGAATTTGTCTAGAAAAAAGCCAGGATGAAAAACATAACATGGCGAAGAGGTTTTGTTTTTGTAGCAGCTAGTGCCTCACACCCAAGTTTTCATTGGCGGTGATGGAAGTCACTGAAGGTCTTCTCATGATGCAAAGTTGTTATAGTTTCTTGTATTTGAAAACTTTGTCGAGCTCATTATGTTCCTTCCTTTCTCCCTTTTTTATTTTTATTTTAACTGTGCTTCGGGCTATTTTTGCCCTGAAATTCATTGATCATTTTTTAACCAATGTTGTAGAATTGATTTATGATGGTGGAATCGTTTTTTATCCCATTGGATGTCTACTGAACTACCATAACCTCACAATAATGTGTAATGGGCACTTTGAATTGGAGTTACAACTTACAACCTGATTGCAGTCTCTTCTTCTTTAACTTGTTTTGGCTGTGTTCAGTTTGTAGTATTCTTTCCATTGGTTTCCTCTTGTGTGAATGAGCTCTGACGGATCGACTCTTGTGATATTACCTGACTTTTTCTGTGTAATGTGCATGCTGCACCTCAATTCCTTTTAATATCATCGTTTTTGTGATTCTAGTTTCAAGCTATGAAGCATTGGCGCAGAACCTAATGGAAATTAACATTAAATAAATGCAAGCTGATATTTGAGATTAAAATAAAGAAAATATGTAAGATGACATTTCATATTGTAAACACTTTAAACCTCACGGTCCAATTATCATTTATTAAAATCAGTGGTTTAGAATTATTTTGAATTAAAAACATTTTACCTAGCAAGTTTCTTTTTCCTTATTCTCACATGTGATGTTGGCTTCTCGAGACATATCGAATGCTTACTCTCCTCCATTGTTGCCGAATGTGATGAACACCGAGACAAATGAAATATTTCATCCTTATCCTTTTAAAGCCTCTTGACACATTTAATTAAAAAAATGAAGATTGGGATTTTTTTCATATACCCAAAAAACATTTGCGTATAATGACTACAAATTAGAATGAAGAAAATTTACGGTGGAGATTGATGAATATAAATTAATGGATAAAATTCATTGAAACGTAGTAGTATAGAAAATAGGCTTGGGTTAAATATAAATTTAATATTTTATTTGTTACTTAATATTCATTTTGATTCTTTATTTCTTTTATTTTATATAAGTGATGTATTTTAGTTTTTATCACAATCACAGCAAAAACTATAATAATATTTGATCATTAAAATCCTTTTTAACAGTTGTTAAAATGTATCTATTGTAATATTTTAAAAAAAAAAAGCATTCATTTAGTTCAAAAAACTCTTACATATTTCGAAATATATGTAAACTCTTTGAAATTAAGGATATTTATCAGAGTTCTTTGTATTTTCATCTAGTCCTTGTTAAAATTGCATATTTAACTTACAATTGATCCAAGATTATACTTAACAGTTCATGATAATAATTATACAATTGTTTGAAACTAACATTCATCATTTATAAAAGATAAATGACAAAAATGAATTAAAAAAAAAAAAGAAAAATGAATATTTAATAAAAGATAAATGATCAAAATTATATTTAAGGCTTAAATTATTACTTGGTGGATTAAAGCTTATTCTGGTGCCAAATTCTCTAAGGAATTGTTGTTTTTCAGATAAAAACAGTTTTTAGAATAATTTTCAACCATCGAATTTATTATTAGATTGAGTCGCGGACTAGGTCTCTTTAAGATGTTTTGCGACACCGTTCGAAATTGTGCAAGCAAACTCTCAACCACGACGTTCTCAAAATAAAACAACTCAATTATAAAACCATATCGGTATTCTACTGTACCGTAAAAAATCGTTCTAAAATTATATCCTCAATATGTCTATCATGACCACTCTAGAAGTATGGTACTAAGTTCGTTCGCAAACCAAAGGGACTATAAACAAAGACCGCTTAAAAACCGAAGGGACAATGGTATTAGAACCACTCTTGCACAAAGAGCAAATGGTATAAGCAGGGCCGACCCAACACTTATTAAGACCTAAAACAAACTCTAAAGCAAGATCTTCATAAAAAAAGAAAAATAGAAGTCTTTTTAATACTAACAACAATATTTTTACTATAGTTTTTTTATAAATCCTATATTTCTTGTTTTATAAAATGCAAAATATTTTAATTAAATATGTCAATAGTTGTACCTTTTTTTATAATGGTGGGTCATTTTACTTGATGTACTACTTAAATATTTTTATTTTTTTAAGCCTAAATATACATGAAAAATTAATTATTTTTTAGAGTCCTAAAACCCAAATTTTACTAACTTTGATCTTAAGTCATTCCTATATATTAGAACCACACTAAAAATACTGAGGAACAGAGAAGACTTAGAAGTGTGTCGAGCAGAAAAAGAAATTGTATTGAACTTGAACAATTTCTTTATATTTAGATAGAGATCACTTTCCTGTGAAAAATATTTCTTTTGATGACATAAATGTTGAACTTGGACAACTTTCTTTCTGCTTCGGACTTCCTTCCGGATATATTAAACTTTATGTATTGAAGTTTAGTTTAAATATTTTTAAACTCTTTATATGATGATCGTTGAAGTTTCCTTCTTATTTATCTTTCGTTTGCTTAAGTAACACATTCATAGTCGGTTATTTTAAATATCCATCACTTTGCAATTGTGTGAACATTTCAGACCATTATTGATTTTTATATTGAAAAACTACTAATGTTTTTTAAATTAAATGTTTCAAATATTCCTTACAACCGAGCTTTAAAAAGCATACAAAGTCAACATTGGCAAAACTTCAAAAAATACGCATGAGGCCGACATGTCCAAACGAGAAGAACGAATACAGTTTCATTAAAGAAGCATGAAACTTCCTCATTGTCCACCATAGACGAATGTTCATTATACTAAACATTAGTTTTCAAATACACTTTTCAATATTATTTTACTATCAGTTTTTGAAAATTAAACAATAAAATACTAACTTTTTCAGACTCCTATTTTGTCGTTCGGCATTATAACATAACAAAACTCGCTCAAAGGTTCATGTAAAAACTACCATCATGCTAATCATGGAAAAGTATATCACTTAAGCTCTTTCCATAAGACCATAACTAAGTTGTCAAAAACTTTTAACCTCAAACTTAATGGACTCAGAAAATCAGAAGTATGCTAGAAGAAATCCAAATAAAATTTACTATGATAATTTAAAAGCTACTCTGCAGATCTAAAAGTATAATGATGATAATTCAATACAACGGTAAGGTGCCGCAACAGAAGTAATTGCTTGGCAGAACTTAGAAACCAAAGAAGCCAAGCTCACTGGCTTTCTCCTTCTCAAATGTTTCAAAGTATTGATAGATAATTGTTACTGCAAGCAAAATCCCTGTCCCTGAACCAATTGCCCCCATAAAATCTGCCAACACTGTCAGGGCACCAATACATATGCCTCCAAATGCTGCAGCCGTGGGGATGTATCTGTTTAGCTCTTTCTGCAAGTTCAACTCACGGTGTCCAGGCATTACCATTTGTTGTTCCTGCAAATTCAAAAACATATATCTGCTGAAATATAAAGAGCCAACATAACAAATACTACTCACTCAGATGAACTTAAATACCAAGTGGAAATTCCCATACGACAAAACAGAGTTCCCAGCAACAAACTCAGTTTCAAAATCGAAGTTGCCAAAACTATTGACCAAACCCAGAACCAACACATTGAAGACTTCATAAAACAAAAAAAGAGTGCAACTAGTCATTCACCTCTGGCGGGCCAGTCAATGCCCTTACAAGTATACTAGCCTTAATAGTTAAATTATAAATTTATATTAGTCTGAAAACTAATATTCAGTGCAGATTGGTTAGCTAATAATTAATAAGGGTCACTCTACTCAATCTTTTGAGTGGGTTGTAGTGGATTTTTCATTTCTTGCTTTAAGCATTATTCTTGCGATGATGTAAGGAGTATTTGTCTACCTCGTTTGATTTTGTAATTTAATTTCCTTTTCATACAAAAAAATATATTCAGTTTTTTAACCACAGTATTATTGGCTTCTAAAGAATGCTTAAAACCCAAGTATGGCAGTATTATTGGCTTCTAAAGAATGCTTAAAACCCAAGTATGGCTGATGTCTTGCTTCATGTAAGTATTATATCATGTTAACAAAGGAAACTAAATTCCAATGGCTCAAAACATCATAAATTATCCTGCCTATCACCAGGTGAATCGTATCTCTTAAAAGTACAGATATTGACACAGCAGGCTCGTTAGTCATTATATTGCAAGAAAACTTTAGGTCGGGAAAAAAGTAAAGGCATGTATGGGAAAAAATGCTATAGTTAGTATACCTTCAACTGCTTGGCAACATCCCTAGCAGATGAACCAGAGACCTCAATCCAAGTTTTAGAGAACAAGGCACAGGCTGACAGCATAAATACAAGATAGAACAATGCATGGAAAGGATTGGCTGCCATATCAGCTAAACTGCAAAATATATGCAGCAAAATAATATTAGATTTGGTGGAAGCTTTATATTTTATTATTATACCAAAAAAAGCCATGCGGATTAACATAAGTGTAATTGGAAGCATGTCTCTGACCTGGACGGTGCAGTGATATAGTATGCAATACCACCGACAGGAATTGAATGACCACCTCCATATTCAGATTCCTTCCATTTCCCCAACAGATTTACGAGGAAGTTTCCACTGTACTTACGGTGGAGAAGCTGAACAACTCCAGTAAGATTAGACTGTTACAACAGAAAACCCAAAAATGCTAAGCCCAACCTATCATAAAACAATTATTACCTGGGAGATAAAGTAAAGGTTGGAAACAAGGGCAGACTGAAGAATAATGGGCATGTTGGAGGTATAGAACAGTTTGATTGGATATGAACCCTGCTGTCCACGGGCATTCTTTGACCTTACAGGCAAGACCACACGGAAACCTTGGAAGTATATCACAATTAGGAAGATCAAGACAGTAGCAAGAAGATTTGTCACATTGGGAAGATTCTGCCGGTAAAATGCTTCGCGAAGAGCACGGACCTTGTCTGTTCTAGTTATCAACAAATGGAACAGAGCAATAACAGCACCCTCAAATTCAGCTCCACGTCCACTATTAATGGTGGTAGGACTAAATGCCTTCCATATGATGTTTTCACTGTAAAATAATAACAAGAAATCCTTCTAAGTTTTTGATTAAAGGTAAGATCCGTGGTTAGTAGTTTCTGTACAAAAATTTCATAGACTAACGCTCGATATGTTTTATCAACAGAGACTAAAAACCTACCAGATATTAGTCGCTATGAATAGGGAAATTCCAGAACCTAGACCATATCCTTTTTGTAGAAGCTCATCTAAACATATCACAATAATACCCGCAAAAAAGAGCTGGAGGATGATGAGAATGGCATTTCCCACTCCAAGTTGGCCCACGCTACCATACATCCCTGAAAGAACATAGGCAACTGCCTCTCCGACAGCTATCAAAATACCAAGTAGCTTCTGTGCTCCGTTTCTGCCATAGAAAAGGAATTTAACTCAATATATATATATGTAGTAAATAACACAATATGCTACCCAAAATAGTGAAAACCGCATAAAGACAACAGGAGAGATAACATGACAAGTACCTAATAACATACACCGTTAAATGAAGGAATGCTTGTCAAATGGACAACCACAGAAAGCAGTAGTGTGGGAGAGAGGAACAAATATATGTAATTATGTTTTCATCTCATTGATTTCTGAATTTAAAAGTTGATTTATGGACTAAAGCTCGAACCAGAACCTAACTAAGACTCATAACTGATTCTATTGAACAGATTCAGTTGAGCATGCTCAGCAATCATGTGACGCTGTAACAGCTAAACTACATATGACTCAAATAGATGTAACAGCAATAAACCACAAACACATGTAATAAATCTTAGAGTAGGATATACTCTGATAACCACAAATGTAAAACCAGCTGAAATTACTGAAAAATACAAGATGTTCATTAAAGAATAAAAGTTGTAAAAAGAAAGACACTTACAGAAGGGCACGATCCTCTCGTACATTGTTGTCCACTTCAATGATCTTTGATCCAGCAAGAAGTTGCATGACCAGCCCAGAAGTCACAATGGGAGTGATTCCAAGCTCCATGACAGTTCCACGGTTTGAAGCAAGGATAACACGCATCCAATAGAATGGATCTGCACCTGTTGTCGAGTGTATTCCATATAGAGGGAGCTGACTACAAACCAGGAAAATGAAAAGAGAGATCACGGTATATATGACCTTCTCTCTAAATGGCACTTTCCTGTCAGCTGTCTGAACTTCAGGAAGGAATGAGAGAAATGGTCTTACTAAGTGAAGCACCCTAAACCCACCTCCCATCTTATAAAACTATATTAATTGAACCTGCATCATACATTCAACATTCATATATATAAGAGCATTATCAAAAAAGGAGGGGGAAACCAAAATCTAGAATTTTAAATCAATGAAATGAGTGTTGGTAGCAATTGACACGACTATTATTTATTACTAATTCCCTTTTTCTTTTACTGTATGAGATTTGGCAGAAGTAGGAGTAGCAAGGTTTCAATACGAAATGACCTTGACCTGCTAGAGATTTTAGCTCATAATAACCAAACCCGCAGTGCTTGGGAGTTGGGATAGTAGCAGGTCGGTTGCAACATTTACAAACCATCTTAAATTTAGGACCCAATAATTTCAGTTAGGAGTTTTTGAGGTGTTCCTCTAAAGCCTAAGTTTTTGCGAAAAATCAGAATTTGAATAAACAAAAATAAGATTTCTGATTATAAGAATTTTTTATAATTGTAATAAAATAAAAACTAGATTCTGTTTTACATAAAATATTTACATTAAATAATAAATCACTTGTTTTCTATAAAATCTTAAAATTACTCTCTGTCAAAAGGTAAGACAAAGGGGCAATTAATACAAAAGCCTTCTTTCAAATGGAGCATTCAAGTTCAACAAGACATAGGAAATAATGGCAATTGGCTAGCTTCAAATCAAACAAAAACACAGCAACAAAAAAAAAAGTAAACTGAAAAATAACAATTTCGGTTGTAAAGTTCATCAGAATCCCCTAACATTGGTCCTTCCCTCAATACATAACTTATATTATATTACCAGATTATTACTGAAACAGGTAATGTCAATTATCACCGAATTAACCTTCTTATCCTAAGAGAGCATTGCATAGCTACATACACTAAATTAATAACACTGTAATGTAATCTAGCCAATTTAACAATGAAGAAAAAATCTTGGAGCTAAGCAATATAATCGCATGCAATATTTTATATAGATAGATCTTGTATCATGCATTCAGAAGCAAAAAAAAAAAATATAAACCCTAATTCGCACATGCAGAAAGAAACGAAGTGGAGCAAAATGATAATGTCAACTGCGACACGGAGAGATAGCAAGAAAGAGATTAATAAAAATAAAAATAGAGAAATTGAAAACCTGAAAGAAAGAAGAACGGTAAGAACGACGAAGCCAGAACGGTACGGAGGAGGTGTAGGTATTTTCCGTAAGTTTGCTGCTGAGTGGAGATATTAATATTAAAATTGTAAATAATAAATATAAGATAGTATCTATTCATTAACGTTAATTTTCGATTTTTTTAGTCAACTTTCGTAAAAAGTAAAAAGGTTCAGTATTTTATATTTTTCTATATTATTAATTATTATTAAAATTAAATTCTAAAATTGAAACATAAAAAGATAAAAATATTATGTGAAACGAATATTTTAAATTGGAAATAATATTATTGAGATAAATTGTTTCAACGAAGATAGGTCATTATTTATGTTTATTAACTTTATACAGTATATCTAGTCAAAATAATGTGTGTGTATATAGTATATAATAACATATTTTGAATCAGTCAAGAAGAATAATTCATTAATATTTTATTATAAAAAATAATTAACTAATATTCTCATTAATTACAATTTAAGTTTAATGATTCAATGTCACTATTAAATATTTTATCCTGACCTTTGATACATTCATTCCAAACATTTGATTCAATGTTTATCTAATTATGATAGTTATAATTATCTTGTGAGATGATAAAATCAACAGTTCATATTCAATGTTATTGTCAATATCATCATTTTTCTCTTACAATTGTTTTTTAAAAATAGAGTAAAGGCTCATTTTGATCCTTAAAAACTTTTGAGAGACCTAATTTAGTATTTGAAAAAAATAAAAGCACTCTTTAATTCATAAGAAAAATAAATCGGACCAAATTAATTTTTGTGTGAACCACGGTTAAAAAATTGAGTTTTTCTAGCTGACATGTCGTATGACTCGTCAACTTGATTATCCTACATATAATTTCTATAAAAATAGACAATTAGGTCATTGCCAATAATTAAAAATAGACAATAGAGTGCCTGACATGGACTATAAGCTTATTCATTTAACTCGCAAAGTATGCATGATAACTTTAGGTTTGAGACTTTTACAATTATCTTCCTCCCTTTATCGTCATAAATAGCTCTTTTATAAAAAGGAGAATCATCACAAACATTGAGTTAAATATATTACAATCACATAATTTATGCATCATGTTCATACAATTTATATCACATTCACATCATAGAATGTCACATAGGCACTTAATCACATGATAACAAATAGTATCAACATATTAATGTTAATTAAATAACATCGTAAATTGAGTTGACACGATAGCATGTCACAATAATAAACAACAAATCACAAGAATTATCACATATTAATATCCACAACAATTATCTAATAAGATTTTTAATTTCTTGTATTATGACTATTCTAAATATCATATCTTGTTTATTTGTTTAACTTAATAGGACAATAACCTTGGCAAGCTCATGATAGTTTGAGAAATATGATATCTCGTGTATATCCATGAACCAATCACGTGAAAATCACTTTTACATGAATAATTTGATTGAAATGTCCTAGTCGGGTACGTCACACTCCTAATTCGATTTCTCATGATTGTACTGCTCCAACCTTATGATTTGTTGGACAAAGAGAATGAAAGAGTTCATAATGAGGTTTGATTGGTCGAAACCAAGATTAAACAACACATATAGGAAATAAACAGCAACAATTAGAAATATGACAAAACAAGACTTACCGATTAAGAAAAAGTGCCCTAATGAATGATTGACCGACATAAGTTTTCGATAACCTAATTGTATGTAGTTATTTGGGAGAAAATAGTGCATTTTGGAAAAAAAGTCATTGAAAATTGTACAAGGTGGAAAATGGCACAAACATTTCAAGTCTAATTATAGAGTTAGAAACGATGCTTTTGTACACCCAACGAGACTTTTTACTCGATAACTCAAGCATTAAACCTAACTTTTTATGCATGTTCTTGCATGAAGAGTCAACACATTTAAACAAAGTATTTATAAGTGTGTTATACTGCAGGAATAACACTTAAAACTGCGATATGCGGGTTTCTATGTGCGTTTAAGTTTACATCGCACAACAACACTATATTTTTACACGGGAAAAATTGTCAAAGTTTGTTGACTCAATTTGTTATTTTTAAATCATAATATATTTTATTTTAAGTTGTCCTGTACATATACTTTTTACCCTAGACTTCATAATGCCTTAACACATCATAATCAACTGCCCATACAAATTATATACATGATTTAAAAAAACAGTATTACGTTGAGTGACATAATGATTTACCTACGTGTAAGTCATGTCACATCAAACATTATGACATCTAACATCTATAATTTCCAATACTTATACCTACCTTCTTTTCCAAAATGTTCCTTAAAATTTACAACTTGCTGGTAAAAAGTTCGTTGAAATATATAATCTATAGACAAAATATTTCCCATCAATTCATATTCATACCTTTCCATATCCTCCCTCTAAATGTAAGACTAAAATTGATAATTTTTTCATATTGTAGATCTAATAAAACATTCATTCATAGTATGTTTGACTCTCTATATTTGATATATATGATAAAATTAACAAATGGTTTATTATACTTGAGAATTAGACTATGATTTTAACATTATTGTTGCTCTCCTCTAAAGTTGGATTGTTACACAAAATTTCAGGGATTTCAAATTTTAGAAAAGAAGATAAATAAAAATACTAAAATACTCTTTATGATACGACTGACTTAGAGATAGATAAACTACCTTATACCTTATGATTTATGGTGACATTTCAAGTAGCTTAACAAAATTATGTAATTGAAGATATTAATTAATTGACTTGAGAGAGAGAGAGAGAGAGAGAGAGAGAGAGAGAGAGAGAGAGGCTTCCATAACAGGCAAGTACAAAACCAGAAGATTCGCTTTCCTCCACCGTCGCGTTCTCCGTTTTTCCATTGCTTTCCTCTTCTTAAATCAATTCAACTTTCAAACTAATATATGTCAACGGTAGCGCCTAAGCGCGACCAGTGGCAATGGGAGAACGCCATCGCCGGCTCCGCCGCTGGATTCGCCACCGTCGCTGTGATGCATCCCCTCGACGTTGTCCGAACTAGGTTTCAAGGTTTTCTCTCTCTCTCTCTCTCTGTCACTCTTTTCGTATAAATCAATTGGTTTTTTTTTCTTTTCAGATTCGCCCTACCTTCTAGTCAATTTTTTGAAGCATATGATTTGATTTCGCAGTTAACGATGGTCGAGCCTCTCATCTTCCAAGTTACAACAACACCGCCCACGCCATTTTCACCATTACTCGATCCGAGGTCTGTGTTTTTGTTAGCTCACCGAATTCAACGTTTTTTCGCTTCCTGAATCATGGTTGCAATTAATTACCTTCATCATTAAATTTTCAATTTTACTCAGTTCAATGATCATAAATCACTTGTTTCGGTTTATTGCTTTTGGCTATCACAGTATGTTGCAATTTTTAGAAAGTAAAAACCTTTGATTCGCTATACCTACTAGGCAATAGGTATGCATTGATACTTGCAGGTTTATCCTATTTTTCCGCACCAATGTCTTAAATGGTAGATAAAGTCAGCACTATGGTTTTTGGTATTTTTGAGGATTAAAGAGAAACTGAATAGCATCCCGGGAACTAAGACAGACGTAAGGGTGTAGCAGTCGCTCATAGTGATATTGTTGTTATTTACTAGTTGTGGTTTACTTTCAATTTGAGATCAAAGTAAAACAAAGATTGATTGAAAATAAAACGGAGATTGATCAGTCACTAATCCAAAAACGTTTTTGGTTTCTGACTTACAACAATTTTTAAGAAAAACAAAATTAAAGCTTGCTAAAATGAACACACACAATTGTTAATGCAGTTCAGAGTTAAACTCCTACGTTTGGGGGACTGGATCCGACTTTGAATTATCACTTATATGAGATGAAATGATTACAATAGATATCAATGTAAACTTAGTTTTGTTGACATATTGTATTAACTATTAAGATAGGAACCATGTGTAAGACATGTATACAACACCACATGAATATGTGGATATTTGGTCTTGCTAACATGTGCCCCTGTGACATTTGTTAAGGAATCAAAAAATAGAAACTTTGTAATTTGTATTGGAAACAACAATTTTTAAGTTTTAAAGAACTGAAAACCCAACATCCAAGACAACATTTCTACATTTGGTTATTTAACATGTGTCCTTAGGACACTTGTTAGTATTATTTAAATTTATAAAATGTCAGCATAGAAAACACAAATTCTAAACTATAATAGAGACCTCAAGACTACATTTTTCACTTCGTGTTTTCTCTTACTTTTGTGAGGATCACCTCGTGCTTCACTAGTTGTTAATATATCTGTAGCTAGGATTGTAGGCTTCAATGTCCTTTGTTTCCACTTATTAATGGGTTTGGTGTTAGTAACTTGACATCTTTTGTGAATTACAATAGGAGAACTTCTGGTTTAGGTACTTTGTGTATGTCATACTTTGAATGTGCTAGTTATGTGCTGTGATTTATCTTGCAGGGATTAAGAGGACTTTATGCAGGCTTTCTTCCCGGAGTTCTTGGGTCAACTATTTCATGGGGTTTATATTTCTTTTTGTAAGTAGCAATTTCAGTCATGAAGATAATTTTTCATTTTTACATCTGATGTTCACTTGTAGAGAATGATATTATATTAGGATGGCAGACTCTTTATATTTGCATCCTGATTTTTGTGCATGTAGTATGCATCTTCTCTGGTTAAACTTTAAATTATTTCAGTCCGTGTGATTCTCTCCTCCTCTCTTTCACACACACATAGCTTACTTTTCTTAGTCAGGGCCAAATAAATATCTTGAATTATTTTATTATTAATTTTTGAATGATTGCCGTTCCATCTTATTGCTTTCCTAGAAGACCAAAGTCATCACCCCCATCTTTTCTTTTTTTCTTTTACAATTGTAGCTATGACAAAGCTAAACGAAGATATGCTAAGAACAGAGAGGAGAAGTTGAGCCCAAGTCTTCATCTTGCCTCAGCTGCAGAAGCAGGAGCTTTGGTGAGTGTTCAAAAGTACAATATTATGGATGGACATCCACTCTTATAATTCATAGTAAGATGTTTGGATAGATTATATGTTGTTCAATCCTGCTAGCATTTTGTTGTTGCAGCTTGGAGTAAAGTTTTAGCATCTCTCTAGGTTTTGCATTTTTAACTTCAGAGTGACGAGAAGTGATACAATGTAGTGGTAAAACCGTATTAGATGGATTTCCCGATGAAAATTGTTGCTTGAGTACTACGTGAGTGATGTGAGGATGTAACTAACATACATAACCTTACTACTTTCTTATCTGTGTGCATTATATTTGAGATATTGCTTAGTTTTCATAGTTGGATGTCAAGGGCTCCAAAACCTATCAAACATATTGTGGCACATTCCGGAATGGTGTCAAAACTGAACCTACTGTCATTTTGGTTTCCTTCACCTGTTGTCAGGTTTGCTTGTGCACAAATCCTGTTTGGCTAGTGAAAACGAGATTGCAGCTTCAGACTCCTCTTCATCAGGCACTGCCATACAGTGGGCTATATGGTCTGCTCTTCATCTTACATTAACTTTATATTTCTGAACTGTTCAGTTTGGGGTTAATTTTCATGATTAGGGGTGGGAATAAGCCAAACTGCCTGACAGGGGCCTATGGCTCGGTCTATTAAAAGTCTAGCTGGGCGTGACCCGTTTAGTAAAAAGACTAGACTCAAGCTTTTTAAAAAACTTATTTATTTAAATAGGCTAGACTCAAACTCTTTGAAAAGCCTATTAGGCCTGACAGGTCAACCCGTACGTATGTAGTTAAATATATATATATATATATATATATATATATATATATATAAAAGATTCTTTATTATTTGTGTATATATATATATATATTTGTATATTAACGACTCTTTATTATCTCTTTAAAAAAGTCTTTATATTTCTATAATAAAAGACTCTTTATTAGAATTTTGAACCATAATTTTTTTGCTCCCACTTCATACCTATTCTTCTCTCTCAAAATCGTTGTGCTATAAATTCAACGTTTGTATTTTATTCTTTTATTTTGTTAATAATTGTTGTTCATATATATATCAATTTTGTTGCAAAAAGTGAAAAAAATGGATGTTATGGTTGTACAGGTTCAACAAAATTCACGCTTTTTATTGGTCTATTAACCTTTTTAGAGATAGGTGAAATATCCTTTTTATATGCCTTAACACAAAATAGGCTTAGACCAAGGCTTAAAATAAAGCCTTTGACAACTAATAGGCCAGACTCAAGCTTTAATATTTTTAAGCAGACCTGATCTATTTAAGCTAAACTTACCCCAATCTGGCCTATTCTCATCCCTAATAATAAATAGAATTGAAATATGATGTCATATAAAATCAAATTCTTTAAAATGTCATGTTAAATATAAAAAAAATACTTAATTTCATTAACATATTAACTTGTTAATCTATTAAAAAATATGTCTAAATACTTATTTAAAATGTTAACATGAACTAGGCTTTTAAATAGGTTAACAAGCCATACCAGACTTTCCTAAAGGTCAGGCTTAGGCCTAAAAAAAAGCCTATGATAGGCCACAGGCCTTAAATTTTTTTGACAGACCAGAGTTAGACCTTGTAAAGCTTAGCTCGGCTCGGCCTATTCCTACCCCTATGATGTTCATGTCTTTCCTACTCATGCTCTATAGATTAGCTATAAATTCATAGCTTAGTTATTATCTTTTACTCATCGACTTTCTTAATCTCAATCACCTTACCCAAGCTGAGCTAGAAATTAGGATTTATGTTGAAAGATTGCTCATTTTCACTGACTGGTTCATTGGTGTCAGAGTATTTGGTGGGTCGTTTATCTCTCACTCCAAAAAGGTTGTGGGAAATCTTATATTTATATCACCACTATATATGTGTTACAGTAACTATATTCAGTCATTAATTATTACACGGTATTAAGCATACTCATTCATCCCATTTCTTTCAAGTTTCAACTACCTAGAAACTAAAACATGATAGTAACAGTATATTTTGATTATTGTGGTTATATTCATCATTATTTGAATTGCTAACCAGTGATGACTTTTTTTCTATGTAAAATCAAATATCAGATGCATTTAGGACCATAGTGAGGGAAGAAGGATTTAGTGCACTTTACAGAGGGATTGTTCCTGGTCTTTTACTGGTATGTTCTTGGCTTTGTTATTTTTCCCCATCAATCTTGGCACTTAAAATTATGGCTAAACATTATGATGTGTGGACTGTGAAATTGAGCTTAAATAAAGATAAAGGACTTGAAAGGGAAAAAGCTAAAAGATCAATCAATAATTATTGTTGAGCCAGTTGCACCTAGCCACTGTGATCTCTTCAATTCAATGTTACAATTAAACTCATAAACTATTGGAAACCTCACAATATATCCTTCCAATAAATTACTGTCAAGTTAAAATTCGAACTAGTTTATCATGTGATTTTCACAAGGTCACTAACACATGTTAGCACAATTTTTTTATTGTGATGAATTGGTTATTATATTATATTAATAATATATAATTATATACACACACATCATTATATGATTTCTAACCATTCATGAAATTTCATGTTAAAATTAAACAGTCATGCATTTAGGACCATTATGAGGGAAGAAGGATTTAGTGCACTTTACAGAGGGATTGTTCCTGGTCTTTTTCTGGTATGTTGCTTGCTCTTGTTATTTTGCCTGTCAATCTTGGCACATAAATTTTAATGAAAGATTAAATATATAAGTGGAGTGGAGTTGTACATAGATAAAGATAAAGGTCTTTCTTTTCCAATCTTTAATGAACATAGCGCCATTTGCAACTAGCCATCAGGAACATAAATCCCCCAATTAAATCCATAGACTATAAGAAATATCACAGTGGATCCTTCAGAATTAATTTGTCATGTGATTGTCACATGATCACTAACACATGTCACCGTATGACTTGGCCATATCGTCTTCAGCATCACTCATGTTCCATGTTAGATCCAAATTTTACAAACTATATCTCAATATATTTGGTAAGAAGTTTTTCAAAAAGTTAAAAATCATGTGACCAAGCTCACGCTCTCATTATCAAACATCTTGTTAGAAATATAAAATCATTTATGAATCCCCGCCTAGCGATTTAAGATTTTAGGAGAGTTGGTCCATGACATGGTATTAGAGTCTTTGATATTCAAGTGTTTGATGATCCTTGTTGCTCTCACTCTTCTAATAAAAATGATCCTATTTATCATAGGATGAAGTATAGTTACTGGAGTGTACTCTGTATCCTTTTTCCCCATTGAATTTTGGTTGCTTCTTGCATGGCAATGTGTTGAAAATTATTTAGAAAAAATAATGAAAATTGATGAATGAATGTGGATTATTTTTGTCTGTTGCTTCATGTCAGCTTGAGATACAGTATTCTTAAGAGTATGCACATTTGTATGATGAAAGTTGAACTTTGAAGCCATCAAAAGCTGTCAAACACGAACACAGACACATACAACATACTTTGATAGATACTGCTAATGTCCAAATACAAGACACCAACATGATATATATGAACCTGCATACGCACACAGATTATCATCATAAAATTTCATGGAAAATTACATTTTAAGAATTAATGTCCTATATGTTTACAATTTAGGAACATTTTAGCCTTAACAGTGTCATTAACAATACCCAAAGAAATTCTATAAAGCACTTGCAGAACTGGATGGTGTTAAACTTACAAGTAAATGAAGAATCTGCTTGTCATTTAATGTAATCGTCATTTGATGTGATTCATTGGGTGGATTTTACATCTATTTATATTTGATAACATCGAATTCTTGGACGAAAGTTTAATTATATAAAACCTTAACTCATACCTTATGATAATTTCTTGAAGTGTTTTAGTTTTTTATTTCAAGCTTTATATAGTTTATTTTATATCTGCTGACACCATTATCAGTTTTTAAATCTTGATGGCTACTGGCTATATTACGGTTGACAAAATCATGGTTATTGTCTTCCTGTTGTTTATAGAGAGCTTGCTTGAATTTGTGTGCTTCAGCAGGTATCTCATGGAGCTATTCAGTTCACAGCCTATGAGGAGCTTCGCAAAACTATTGTCGATTTGAAAAGCAAAAGGAGTAAAATACAACATCAAAACCCTGACCAACTCTTGGTAAGTTAATGAACCTTGGGTCCATTTAAATCTGAAATTTTACATGTAATGGACTATTTACACATCTTAAATGATTGTTTGGTGATTGGCCTTTTTGGTTACTTGTATGGCACCGAGTTCTTGTTCCCATACATTGCTCCATTGGTAGAGCAAAGTGACACATTTCCAGAATCGTGATCCCCATGTGTTGTATGTGGATAGTGGATGCCTAAAATTTTGATTAGATCATAATCTGTTTTGGTCAGGATATATTTAAGCTGATATTAGCTGCATCGGTTAGCTTAATCACTGTTTTGGTGTGTTAATTTTCACTAGATACAGGTGAATGTAGTCTAAATTGCAGGGTTATGTTATTTGAGCATGTGTATGGAAAAGGTTATAGGTTTCCCAATAAAGAATGTGGATCCAATGGAGGGTAGTCCAATTTTTAGACGTAGAGGAAGACCAATAAAAAGTACAAGTTAAACTGTTGAGGATTTAGATTTGAATAGTTTGTCATTAGATTAGACATGATTTATGATAGGATATTCTTGTCACTCGAACTATGCAGTTGGGTTGACCTTGTCGGAAAAGGCTTTGTTGCTGTGAAATGTAATACTTGTGCCGAACATATTGGCTATTTCATACGTGCATCAAACCATTTTGCAAAATTTCTAACTAAGTTCAAATTAATGCATTGAAATATTATACCAATCATTACTTTAGAGTTTAAGGCTTTATTAAGTTGTTTAAATGGCTATGTTGAATTATAGGACATCTTAAATCGGAGAAATGTAGCTTTATATGTGAATCTTAAATTTCATTTGTAGCAAGCTCATGGCATATTAAAACATATTTTGAGCCTCGTACCTGTAGCATCCTGCTTATTTGATGCTGATAAATAATTTCATTTGAATGTTATATAAAATTACTCAAGGTGTTATCCAAGATTTACGGTAACAATGTTTTGATATTTTCTTTGTTTCCCCAGAATTCTGTTGATTATGCTGTTCTTGGAGCAACATCAAAAGTTGCTGCAATACTTCTAACCTATCCATTTCAGGTACAACTCTCTATTCCCTTGTTCTTTGAAGGAGAATGATTTAAACTCTAGTGTCTTTGAACATAATATATCAATCATCAAAGAAGTTGCTTTCTCATGTGGCGTACTGCCTCTTTTTCTTCCCTATTTTTTCAGGTTATACGGTCTCGTTTGCAGGTACCAGTGTGGTCACAATGATAGGGAGAATATATACTGTTTATCTTTTAATTTTGTATCTTTCTCAGAGCTGGACTGAAACTTCGTTCTCTCTGCAGCAACGACCTGGTCATGATGGGAAACCAAGATATATGGACAGTTGGCATGCTGTGAAAGAAACTGCAAGGTACATATTGAAACCCATTCAGATTTATTTTGCGTCTTTTCATTGACAAACAAAGAAAGGTGAAACTGGGTTAGGAATGATAAATTAGATTCATAATTGCATTCCCAGCCTTGGAAATACAATAGGTTGACTCTCGTGTAACAGCAATAAATTATAAAGAAGACTATTGTTACTTCTGTGTGTCTCATAATCCATATTGATATGCTATTCATAATTTCGCATTGAACCAATCTTTTGTGCATTATTGATTATGTTCTGTTCTTGCAGATTTGAAGGTGCCCGAGGTTTTTACAAAGGAATCACACCAAACCTCTTGAAAAACGCCCCTGCGTCTTCAATAACATTTATTGTTTATGAAAATGTTCTAAAATTACTTAAACTGGCTAGAAGGAATGACTGAGTATTTTCCTTTTACTTCATGATTTTTTCTTTCTTTTTTCTTTCTTTCTTTTTCTTTTTCGGTGTTTAGTCTCCTCTGATTTGATATTTATAGCATTGAAAAATCACTCATTTTTCCCATCACTTTTTAAAGATGTGATGCCACCCAATATATGATTCAATAATGTGGATGCACTTTTCGGAGATTTAAAGCATTGTTGCCACAAATCCATGTTCTATCTCTTTCATGTACTATATTGTACACTTATAATTTGAACAGCGAAATTATAAGAATAGGACCTGAAGTTACCTTATATGAGCAAAAGAGCGTACGCCATTTTAACCTTTGTATGAGAAAAATCTTTTATTTCAGTTGAATCTAAAATTCATAATATAAAAGAAAAAAATGTAGTTAATGACATGCAATTGACTGTTTATAAAGAAACTATGATTCAAGTTGCAGCTTGCCTCGAGCGATATCAGATTGTAATGCAAAAATCAAGGAAACCAAGATAACAAAGCCAATGAAAAATCAGTATCTTGTAAATTTTGCAAATTTCATACTAATAATAACAAGTAGGACCAAACTTATGCCAAGTGGTGTTTTAAGTGCTGTTTTTGTTATTACTAAATCACAACATGACCAACGTCTTAGTAATTTAATAGACAAACAACCAATTTTCTCTTTACTTTGCCACTATATTTTAACTGACATATGTTAAAATAACTTCACTTGTCATGTTATGATTTGTCGATAGTAAAAACAACACATAAAACATTGCATTTAAGTTTCGTCTTAATAAGTAAAAGATATGTTTCTGTGCCACAAACAAGACAGGGGTTGATAATACTCATAAATTGCATTATTATATGAAACTATTTAAGTGTGAACAAAGTGTCTCAAACTGAAATTGTTGAAGATTCCCTAATCCAGAGATAATTTACGGATGAAGGAAAGGATTTCCTCTGAAACTTGTTGAGCTTTCTCTTGATGTATATAGTGATGACCTTCTAGTATAACCACTTCAAGGTTGGGAACAAGGCTCTTGAAAATATCACCTTCCACAAAATCTTTTGTACCCCCTTGAAAGCCAACATCTTTGTCTCCAGCAATAAACTTGGTTGGAACTGTTATCTTTGATCCTTGCCATGGTGCTAGAAGCTCCCAGCTTCTGTAACCATTGAGTGTGATAAGACATGTAGATTTAGTTAGGAACCATAACAAATATTCCAAATATTAAACTAAGAGTAAATAATCAAATTAATCATTAAAATTGTAGAACTGTATCAATATAGTTTCTCATTATTGATATTCTAAAATGATTTCTAAAATTGTAAAATTTTAATCATATTTCTCTCTCCGTTGGTATTTACGGGGATTCAAATTTTTTATGAGAAGGAAAACAAACAACAACGAAAATTAAGATCTCTAAAAACTAACTCCCATTGCGTCAGCAAGGAGAATTGCATAGAGTTGAAGAGAACAAATCTGAAGAATAGTAGTAGCTTGAACAGAAGAAGCACGATAGAGATAAAAACTTGATTAACATTTTACATAATAAAAATTTGATTAACGTTTTACATAGAAACTTGATGAACAGAAAATTTAGAAAAATGTGTACTTACAAATCCATTGCACGATAGTAATTGAATGCACCAGTGAAACCAGACTCTTGAAACTTGTCAGCAAAGACCATGAGTTCTTCCTCAGTTATCCATGACGGCAAAACCGAAGGAGTTGGCAAGAAATCAACAACCTCCATGCCAGGAGGAGCTGCTATAAAATGTGTCCATGTAACCAGCATAAACTTCTTGATCACTGTCAAACAATCATATCTAGCAAAAGCTCTTTCTGCACGACCTGGTTCCTGCCGCACACAACCCCACAATCACAAACCAAACCATTTCAATGAAAATTAGTGTAAAGTATAGTTGGTTAATGCTTGTTTAGATTGATTTTTTTGAACTTATCTATTGACATAAACACTTATGAGATTGTTTGAGAGAACTTATGGAAACAATTTATGTTTTGTCTAGCAGTTCTCAGCTTATTTTTCATAAGCTCTTCAGGATAACATATAAAAACAACTTGTAACTTATATAAAAAACAATTTGAGTGTAATTCATGTTTTGTTATTGAAATAGCTTATACATCAAAACTTAGAATGATAAGCATTTATGTCATAATCACTTAATTAGATTGTTTATCCGAACAAAGCCTTAATCTTTAACTTTATCAACCCATAAAGGGTACTGTACCTGGAATTGCCAGACATGATTCCCATCTCCATATATTTTTCTTATAGTTTCAACGGTTTTATCTGTTGGAGATCTTGGAAAGTAAGGAACACATAGAGCAACAAGTCCCTTTACTCTGTCAGGTCTAAACAGACTCAAGTGCCATCCAATGTTTGCACCCCAGTCAGATCCAACTACATATGCCTTTGTCCAAAAGAAAGAGCATAAATTAGGAAAAAGGAAAAAAAAAAGATTAATGACTAATATAGTAATATTATATATGCATAGTCATTCGATCACATTTTCACTATAAAGCTACGTTGTTATGTTGTTTTCGTTTCTTCATACCTCAATGTAAAGCTAATTTATAATATAACATATTAAAAATTTATCTATAAAATATATGATGATGATCCAACGTGAGTTAAGGCTTAAAGCGATAGATTTGAACTTAAGGCCTTGGTGTTATTCATAAAAACATAGGGTCTTTGGATAATCAATAAAATTGATTCAGAGGTCTAGGTGCGACTTTAGCAACATGGAAATGGCACATTGGATATGAATTTGAAGGTTTATTTACAATATGAAAAAGTTGGCCAATTGAGCCTAAAGCAAACTATCTAGTATGGCTCACACTATCGGTACAGAATGATGCTATTTAGTACAAAACAAATTTTCAGTTGTCAATTTATTAAAAGATTGATCAAAGAGTCATCCTCATATTTGGTGGAGAATATGGGAGTGAGGATGGAAAAGAAACTAATCTTAAAGCTTGTACTTTTTTCATTACTTTCACTTTCTTACCATTTAGCATTTTCATCAATATAAGTGGAAAAGAAAATTGGTTTTAACAAACATACCTTTTGTTCACCAAAATGATCAAGAAGAGCAATAAGGTCACCTACGATATGATGAAGAGTGTAAGAATTTGGGTTAAGAGGAGAATCAGAGTCACCATATCCTCTTAGATCAGGTGCAACCGCATGATAACCATGTTGGGCCAAGTAGTTGAGTTGGTGTCGCCAAGAAAACCATGTTTCAGGGAAACCATGAAGCAACAAAACTAATGGTCCTGTCCCTTGTTCTGCCACGTGTATGTATATTCCGTTGGTTTTGATTCTTTGGTGATTCACTTCACTAATGGTTATGGACATGATTCCTAATTAATTTCTATGTATCATACAAAAGTTGGATATAGGAGATGAAGAAAAGAGAAGGTGATACACTTCTTCATCAAAGAGGTTGTTAAATGTCAAAGCTGAGGTCAGAGCACAACTTTGACTTGTTAACCTCTCCAACGTTTTCTATATGTAGATGTATTAATTAACTTTGTTGGATGAAATCAACTTGTATTTTTCTTTGATAATATTTTTAATTAGTGTTGTTATACATAAGGTAGTGTATAGAATACATTATGAATCATGAAAATTTTCATGTAAGTAGTTTTTGTAACAAAATAAATATTTAAGCAATATTTGTTCTTTAGTTTGTTATCATGCCCTGTTTTTGTGTTGCGAAGAGTACTATAAACATGAGGAAATGGGGAGGGGAATAGAGGATGGAAAACTAAAATTGGTATTTGATGGAATGAGTATTTTTTTTTTCTTTTTCAAATAGTAGGTTTGTTTGGTTAAATAGTACTCGTGGTCCTTTTAATTTTAAGTGACAATTTAATCTTTTATGTTTTAAAATATCAACAATGTTATTCTTTTTTTTTACAAAAGTTCAAAAAATTCATCAAAATTTTCAACCAAAATCCATAAAATTATTTATATTCTTCAATATAATACAAATTTCATCAAATTCGAAACTCAAATCTTCAAATAAACTCATATTTCCATTTTTAACAACTTCAAATAAAGAACGAAATTTGATAAAAATTTTGTATGAGTTTATTTGAAGATTTGAGTTACGAATTTGATGAAATTTGTATTATATTAAAGAATATAATTAATTTTATGGGTTTTGGTAGAAAATTTTGATGAGTTTTTTGAATTTTTGTAAAAAAAAAGGATAATATTGTTGACATTTTAAAACATAAAAGATCAAATTGTCACTTAAAATTAAAATAAAGGATCAAATCGGGAAAAAAAAAGATAAATGACTAAAACGTTAATTGAAATTAAGTTAAGGGACCACGGATGCTATTTAGCCTAATTATTTTTAAATAACCCCTTTTTTAATTTTTTTTATTATTCTATTCTCTTTTGAAAATTATAAAGTAATTTACCCTATTTTTGGAATAGAAGAGGTCACTATTTGCAAATGTGATTTTATGAAGAATATCTTTGTAACACCCCGAGTATAAAACACAGCGCGAGTGTATTTTTTTTTATTTTTTAAAATAAATAAATAAATAAATTTTCAAATTAATTCAAAAGAATTAAAGGAAAGTTAAATTAATTCCTTTCATAAAATAATACGTCGTGATTCAAATCGATGAACGTAATTAAATAATTTCATCATAATATCACTAAGTACTTAACTTTGGGAATTAATAATAAACATTAATACATTTAAAAAAAAAACAATGTCATATCATCTCAAAATAGAACATTCGGCCTATGGCCCACTAAAAAGTATCAGAGTGCGGAAGAGAACAGCAGAAAAGTTATACAATAATTCTCAAAATAAATTACATCCACCGAAATCAAGACCCTATACAAAAAGTCTAAACTGATCATGCACTAAAGCTATAGTAGCAAGGATTCCCTCCGCAGCCCATGCAAGTCTCGTCCGACTCCGCAGCTCGCCTCGACGTAATGTCCGACTCCGTAGCTCGCCTCGACGTAACGTCCTCTTCCTCATCACATAAGGAAGGATCGGTCTCCTCCGAAGTCAGATCAATATACAATCGGGGTCGCTTCGGCGGTGCTGGAATCTCAAAGCAGTCATCGGATGTCCTAGATGGACCCGGAACATCATCTGCTACTAGTGTCGGTCTGTGATTCTCCTCTGCCACCTCTGTATCATGTACAACTCCTCCAGTCACCGGGTTAGGAGTCACCACACCAACAGTGGCCTCCGTCTCAACCCCTCTCGTCGGCTCCTCCGCGTCCTCAAAAACTCCGTGTGCCTCCAATACCAATTTGGAAGACACTAGAAAGTCAATCCGCAGATGGGTGTGCTCCACATAGTCCACTACCCCGTTAGTCCTGCAGGTTCTCGCCAGTCTCCCTGTGTACGTCGCCCTGCTTGAGATGGGGTCGTATACCCAAGCAGTAGGCAAGAGACGATCAATGAAATCGAGCGACGTTTCCGTCGTCTGGGGACCCACTGGTGATATGGGTTTGGGGGGCATCTGAGGGCAAAACCCAATTTTCCACAATAATAGTAAAGGGTCACCGACCGAAATTAACAAATAACACATTGCATTTACATCAACAGTAGCAAATATATCCATGGCATATCATATAACAATGATGATAAATAAGGATGCTCATTTTGAAATTTCATGACATGTATGCCTTTTCAAACAGCAACCAATTAATATGGAAAACATGTTGTAAGTACAACCATCAACTCAACAATCACAACCATTCATCAGAAATTCAGATTTTATAAGATACTTACACACATCAATTTCCATTCATCAACATATATTCAAATCATGACCCACCGGTCAACCACCCTGATGCAATATGTATATGCTCATGTACTCAACTTCTTGGAATTACCAAGGTGCAGTCGCTCACAGACCAGCACACGTGTAGTCACTCACAGACCATCACAATTTTCATATGTTAGACTTTAATGGCCAACATGACCATGGTGCAATCTCTCACAGATCAGCACCAGTACAGTCGCTCAACAAACCAACACTCGTACAGTCGCTCAACAGACCAGCACTCGTGCAGTCGCTCAACAGACCAGCACTCGTGCAGTCGCTCAACAAACCAGCACGTTTTGCGCATATCAAGGTACAGTCGCTCACAGACCAGCACTCGTGCAGTCACTCAACAGACCAGCACATTTTACGCATTACTCTGTGGCTCATCGCGATCACCACCTGACAATGCAATGCATGAACATGCAATGTTTTCTCTTCACTGAAAACAGTATGCAGACATCAGTAAAATTCAGCCTTTCCATCATTTCCCCAAAACCATCTCAACCCAAATAATTTCATTATCATCACATCAATAAAAACATTCAAGTACCTCATCATTACCACTTCACACTATCTCAAAAACGCCATTTTTATTTATCACAAGTCTTCCCAATGTTTCCCCAACTCTTAAAGTTCATAAAACAGTGTTTAAAACTGAGATTTCTGGAAAAACCGAATCTGTATTCGAATACAGCTTCCTTGTATTCAAATACAGAGGCTACAACAGTGTAAACTCAGCATTTTTCAAAGCATCAATAAAGAACTCTAGAACCTCATCATCACCACCTAAACCATCTCAAAAACACTATTTTAATTCATCACAAACCTTCCCAATGTTTCCCCAACTCTTAAAGTTCATATGACAGTGTCTAAAAATTGATTTTCTGGAAAACACGAATCTGTATTCGAATACAGCTCCCTTGTATTCGAATACAGAAGCTAAAATAGTGAAAGTCAGCATTCTGTATTCGAATACAAGGGTGTTGTATTCGAATACAGATGCGAATACAGTGGCAAAATTTCAATCCTGTATTCGAATACGACAGGATCGTAGCCGAATACAGGTGCTAAGTCAGAAGCAAAAATCCCGTATCAGTATTCGAATATAGAGGCCCGTATTCGAATACAAGTTCAAAAATTTGAATAACACAGAAGCTTTGCAGGCTGTATTCGAATACACTCATGCTGTATTCGAATATACCTTCAAGTTCAATGAAATTTTCCTGAAACTTCAACACATTTTCAAATTCTTTTCTTTGAAAAACCAACACAACACCAGAACAAAATCACCCTTCTTTTGAAACCACAAAACTCAACATTTTTCATCATCAACAGATTTTCCAGAACACCTTCACCCATTTAAATCATTCTCCTTTAAAAATCACCATCAACATGATCAACAACAGATTTTTAACAATACAACCGAAAACAGAATCATCAACACCAGAATCACCTCACTGTTTTTCTTTAACCACAAAACCCAAAACATTTTTCATCAACAACAGATTTTCCAGAAAACACTTCCACCATTTTAAATCCTTTTCTTTTGAAAACCATCATCAACACCAGATTGTTTTCAACATAACAGAAACAAAATCACCAACACCAGAACAATATCACAGGTTTGCTTAAACCATCAAAACACAATGTCAATCACCAAAACAGTACAGCACAAACCACTCATGCATTTGGATCATCCTCAAAACAACATGCAAGACATTTTTCAGCTTTCCCACACAAACAAAACAACATTGAGGTAACAACCAAAACAACAAACATCACAGATTATTAAAACATCAACAAAATGCATTTTTTGCATTTTATGACAACATACACAACAGTTTCGTTTTTTCAAAACAGAGACTCAAATATGATCACACATCAAACATGCATTTACAGCCATAAAATGCAAACTTGAAAGTGGAAGGTGCCCCTTACCTCTGTTACGTTTCTGCTCCCGTTCACGTTTCCGCGACAAAAGTCGGCGAAGTTTCCGTTTGTGTTTGCCGCTACCAAAGTTAGTTCTCTAGCTCCGTAATGAGGAGAGGAACAACTTTTGTTCTGGGCACTTGGTGGTTTGGTGCTTGGATTTCCAAGTAATCTTATTTTTGAACAACTCTTTTTTTTTTCTAACAGAAAACAGAATGGGAAGAGGAAGAAGAAGGGTACTGTTTCATGCAGTAAGGGAGGAGGAAATGTGTTTGTTTCTGTTTCTGCTCTGGCCTCTCCCATCTATATATAGAGACACATAGGTGCCACCCCACCCACACCTCAATATTATAATATTGTTTGACCCTCCAGCACTTAATCAGTCTCGTCTCAATTAGCAGACAACATCTTAATTAACTGTCCGATAATTTAATTACTCGTAATTAAATTAATTCATTCTTCATCAAATAATTTTAATTCAACCTCCAAAATAAATATATATATATTTTTACACCAAATATACATATATTAAATATTTTACAAATATCCCAAAAATACACTTAATATTAAATCCATAATTTAATTTTAAATTTAAGGGTCTTACAATCTTCTTTTACAACGGGAATTTCATATTGGTTTTATTTAATTTTTTTGTTTCTTTTAAAATTTAAAGAAATCACCTTTTGAAAAGCATGCTTGTACTTCCTTTTTTTTTTTTTTACTTTTTTATTAACAAATAAACGTACATAATAATAATAATAATAATAATAATAATTCATTAAAATTGATTAAAAAACAATAAAAAATTATATAGATCGACTAGAGTTTCCAGTAACATATAGATAATGTTTATGAGTATGACCAACTAACATACATAATCCACATTTTCTTGGCACTTTTTTCTCTAATGTCTATTTCAATTTTAACGCAAATACTACTTGAACGACCTTTTTTAATTCTCCTCATTTCAAGATTGTGATACACTATTTCACTATCATATGGGGCCAATATCCTTCATTGGGTATAGGTGGACACTCTTCTTCGTAGATTTTGAATATATTCACAACTTTGTACACATCAGACAGATGGACTAAATAGTTTTAACAAGCGTAAAAACATGCAGTATGACATGTGATCATGACACATGTATAGTCTGGAATTTCCCATAAAACCATTTTCTTTGAAGGTTGACTTCAAAGTGACCAATTGGTCGCACCTCTCTTGGGTTTACTATTTCATGCACCATGAAAGAATAACATTCTCAATCGAATTGCATGACTTGGTGAGTGTTAGACTTACCAACTTTATATTTAATCTTGTCCATGCAATCATTTGTGTATACCTTGATAAGAAGCTAATGATACTTGATGTTGTTGTCCCTTTTTTTTGCATATAATACCCTCAATCTATAGTAAGTTGATTGAACCAAAGCGGTGATTGGGAGATTGTGTGTACTCTTGAGCATTGTGTTTATTGACTTGGCAAAGTTGGTTGTCATGTGTCCCCATCGTCGACCTTGAGAATACACCATAGTCCACTATTATGGGGGATATTATCAACCTATCTTAAAGCCTCTAGATTTGCCATCTTGATTTTGTTGCAGTAATATTTGAAGGATGACTGGTTTAACGCATATATTGTTATGAAGGAGGTAAAAATTGTCAAGTATTATAAAGTGGCAAGTGGAAAACATACTAAAAAGAATTAGATCATTACCCATGTAGACAATTTTTTTTTGAAGTACCTTGTCCTTGAACTCTCTCATGAAATATTGTGCAATGTGTCGGATCCAGTACAAATGTGTTGACGAAGGATCATGTAATCCATTATGCGGATTAATATAAGCACTTTTAACGGATTCATGCCTATATGAAATCAAGCAAACGTCGACTTGAGGTGTCACATGCCTTCTCAAATTTTTCAAAAAAGCTTTCAAACACCCCTTATCTCACCTTCCAAAAGTGCATAAGCAATCAAAATCATGTTTATGTTCCCATCATGTGCAATGTCTAGCAAAGAGTCCCCTTGTACTTGTCGTACAATCAAGTTCTATCTATTGAGTCAAGTGATTTACATAATTGGAACCCTGAAATGAATAGAGGAAAAACCTAGAATATCTGTTTGAAATTTTTTGAAACCCTTAACAAATTATTATCATAATATGCAAGTGATACTTCCATTTCCACAATAGTTTCTAGAAGAAATTTTTGCATGGCCAACAACCACCTTGGAACATAATTGTAAGACTTCTCCCAGTTTCCATAAATCTTTTCGATACCCTTATTATTTGCCATCCATGCCTTTCTATAGGTGATTGTGTAGTTGAATTGTACCCGAATGTGTGCAATGATCACCTTCACTGTAATTGATGGATCCATTTTCAAAAGCGACTTTATGCTTTCACATATGACGTCAGAGTCAAGCTTTTGATGATCTTGTGACATAGAGGAATTTGTACAGTTGTGGGGCTCTTTCAAATGAGCAATCACCCATTGCTTACTTTTTTGCTTAGTGAAGCCTTGCATTTGAACAAACATTGTGGATTCACACATTTAATTACATACATGTGTAGTTGAAGAGTGTTTTATGTGATAGTGCCTAATTGCAAGTTACAATCTTGTGTGCTACTAAACTTCATTCAAAACTCAAGAGATGATTCTAATGGAGTTGGTTCATTAGAAGGCATTGCAAAAATGGAGTATTGGTCAACATACTTCAAGTTTAAGTTACGCATGTGGAATGGTGGATCGTATGTTGTTGCAATGAGATGTCTTCACTATCATCAATTATCTCTTCTTGGTCAAAATTGCCCAAGTCACCTAATGTAATATACAGTTTAGATTTAGACGATTCAGGTTAAATGGTTCTTAGTTAAAATAGACTAAGTTTCTTATCATTCTCCGCACAACACAATTCCACTCTTTCACTCTTCAACATCTACATATTTCTTCTTTGCTCTTAGTCACACTTTTATTGTCGTCTAAATGGCTTTGTTATGGAAGGATGATCATCACATATCTATGCTACAATACAATCAAAACTTTGTAAGTAATACTTTATATTTATTGTTATATATTTTATACATTGCTTATATATTTTATACTATGTTATACTATTCTCTATAAAATATTAAACTCTCAACTTTTGAAGTCTCTAAACTTGTAAGGTCATAATTTTATAGGGATTAAAAACATATTTAACAGTATATTTTGTACTAGGTTTATACTATATTTTTGTTACATTTTTTTTTTTACAAAATTCATCTCAAAATTTAAGATCACTTAGCCATAAACACATTGCACCAAATTCTGTAATGATTCCATAATTGAATCAAGTCGGGTTCGGTAATGTATCACAAATAGAAAATTATAAAATAGACAATTCATTGATTACTATTTTAGTTTAAAGATGGAGACTTGAAATCCACACGTTTCATCTTCCAACGCGTGAATGTACCATAACGTTGGAAGATGTTGCATTGCTACTTGACTTACATGATGGCAGTAAAGCACTTACTGGATCAACTATGGTATCATGGACAAATGATTTTTTTTTTTGATTTGTTATGAGTTATGCTACCTGAATCTCAAATAAAATGGGATTTTGTAAAATTAAAATGGGATTTTTTTTCTTAAATGTTCTCATACCCAAATTTAGTATCCAACCAATCGTTACTTTTTTTTTTGTCAATAGAGAAAATATTAAAGAAACTCGCACTCAGCTGCAACCTCCCGCAACTTTGCTTCTTCTCTTCAACTTCCTGTGAATTAACAAGCAAATCCATATCACCTCCCAGATTTACTTATTTTGATTTGATTCATTTTTTACAATATTTTCTTATAAAATGTAAACAAAATCAAATCAATGGGAAATAAGTTGATTTGACTTAATTCAATCGGGTTGTCATTTTTAAAAACTACAAAATACATTTTATAAAACCTCAAATACTCTAAATTTTGTATACTACTAAAATTAAAACAAGCACTTAAATAATTAAGAATAGAATATAAATCTTATTTTAACTTCCTTTCTCTTTAATGCAATGTTCAACGGTCTCTTTAAACTATGACAGATAACGTTACAAAAATATTATTTGTCTCATCAGAAAAGCATTCTCAATCTGAAACACACAAATAATAATTCAAACAAATCATTTCAAGATCCTAACAGACCTAAGAGCAACCAATAGAAAGTGTGGCAAAAACGAAATAAAATAAAATCATATTGGAAAATATGAAGTTACTTGTTCAACCATGGTTATGGCGGAGTTGCTGTAGAGGACGAGGTTTGGGAGTAGCCGCACCCGAAAACCTTCCCACCCCGATTTGATGAAAAAATGAAACAAATGGTGACAAACCCTTATTCTTATTTCTTTACCCGATCAAACGATCTTTTAATTGGCCTAACTAACTTCAGCTCAATTAGAATTTGGAAAATACTACCCGCACCACCATTGTTTTAATATTCACACTTCTTCATATTTTCTCATACCCAAATTTAGTATTGAACCCAACGTTGCTATTTTTTTTTTGTCTATAGAGAAAATACTAAAGAAACTCGCACCCAGCTGCGATGTCCTGTATTTGAACAGAGGAAATAGTATCTAACATAATAATTTGGGCATTTGTTAGTTGAGTTAGGTCTTACAAATAATTCAACTTTGCTTCTTCACTTCAACTTCCTAAATTAACAAGCAAATCCATATCACCTCCCATATTTACTTATTTTGATTTGATTCAGTTTTTACATTATTTTCTTATAAAATGCAAACAAAATAAAATCAACGGGAAATAAATTGATTTGATTTAATTCAATCGGGTTGTCATTGTAAGAACAGAGTTGCACCTAAGAGGGGGGGTGAATTAGGTGTTGGACAATTTTTTTGTTTTTAGAATTTTGGAGATTGTTTAAGTGACTGTTTTAAGTTTGTTTATTCTTGCTGTGTTAGTAAATGAAAACTGTAAATGACAGAAGGTAAAAACACACAGAGATTTATCCTGGTTCTCCTTACAACCAAGGGTACATCCAGTCCTCTTGCACCCCACAAGAGATTTTCCAATATCTGTTAGAATAAGTACAAGTCTAATTCAATTACAAATTCCTAACACTCTGCCTAAGATAGCACACCACTATCTTAGTTTACAACACTTGAAGAAAATACACTACTTTCTTCAAACAATAACTTTAATGATTTTTACAACAAAGTTCTTAATTAAGAACAACAGAATATAATAGTTTGTGCAAGGATATCAATCCAATATACTTTCAAGTACAATAGAGAACCTTTCTCAATGATATGAAAATGTAGAGCATGTACTTGAAGTATGAAAATATAACTTTGAAAAGTTCACAAAATATTTTAGAAAGTTGTTCAAAGTTCGTGGTAGGATTGATTAAGTTTAAAACTGAAGTTTTGAAGTATTTATATTCCAAGATAATACTTCAGATCAATGGCAATGATTCCCAAATGTTTTGATGAACTTGTGCAATATTTCAAAACTAAAAAGTTGCATTGTTTCGAAGTTGTATTCGAATACAGTTTCAGTGTATTTGAATACACTTCTATAACGTTATGTTTGTATTTGAAATTTGAACCTTGTAGTCGAATACAACATCTTGTAGTCGAATACAAATACGGGATTTTTGCCACTGACTTGAGTTGTATTCGAATACACAAAGCTGTAGTCGAATACAAATGTTTCAAAATAGCTACTGACTTGAGTTGTGTTCGATTACACAAAGCTGTAGTCGAATAAATGTTTAAAATTAGCTACTAACTTGCAATCTGTATTCGACTACGACACTTGGTATTCGAATACAGATCTTCAGTTTTAGCTTCTGATTTATAGTCTGTATTCGACTACGATACCTTGTATTCAAATACAGATTTCCAGTTTTGTAAAAACTTTATTTTCAAACAAGTTTATGTTATTAAATATTTTCATAAAATATTTTAATGCATATGCTATCAGAAGGTTCTCATAATATTGTACTTAAACTGTATTTTGATTTAATATCAAATGTTTTTACCTAAATATAAATTTGAAAGATAAGTTGCTTAAAATCCTTTTTCTTTTTGATCAAGGATCTTTTTGTCTTCATAAAAAATGTAGATCTTTAATTTTCATTCTCCCCCTTTTTTATGATGACAAAAATCTTGTTGCTTGGATTTCAAATGTCTTGATTTCTCCCCCTAGATGTGTGCTTACTCCCCCTTGATAAATGTTTTTCTTCTTCTTAAGTGTTGGAGGATCTGTTCAACATATTTATCAACAACAATATATATACACTTTTTCTCCCCCTTTTGACATTATCAAAAAGGAAGAGGATATCACATAGTAAACAAGATATGCACAAATGTAACAAATAAACAGAGGCAACACATGATATCTGGAAGAAAACAACTTAATTAACGATGTTCAAAATTACAATTAAAATAAACTTAAGAGTATTTAAAACAGGGAAAGTCAAACAGTAGCATAAACAAATAACAAAGACTGCAAATAACCAATTCTAATCATCTGAGTTTGGTGAAATATGTAGATGGTCAATTTTTTCTGATAGGTAACTAAGTTCTTGATGAAAAAATGAATGTTGTGTATTGATGGTGTTTTCAAGATCTTAGAATTTATGGTTGAAGGAAGCAGTCATGTTTTGCATTTGATTATTGAAAGACTCATTCAAATGTTGGAATTGAGCTGTGACAAAAGATTGAAGGAAGTTAAGTTTGTCCATGATCATTCTATTTGTGATGATGTCTTCAGCATGTGCTAAGTTATCTGGTTCTAGTGCTACTGCTGTTGCTGCTTCTGGTGCATTTTCTGGTAATGCTTCTGGTGCTACTGCTGGGCCTGTTGTTGGTTCTGCTTCTTCTTGAGCAGTTGATGAACTTTGTCCAAGATCACCCTTATGAACATAAATTTGAAGTGATTCACTCCAAACTATTTTCATACTGGGCAACACACTTAAGTCCAGCAGATTGTCTTTGGTGGTCTGGTACAGCACCTCGCCTGAGAAATCAACCTTAAAATGATCTAGAATTCTTGTGACTTCTCTTGCATAGGGTAAAGCTATAGAATCTTTTGAAGCATATAGAACTGAACGAACAAAGTATGCCCAATTTAAATCAGCCCCTTCTAACATAAAGATCATAACTTGAAGTTAAAATTCAGAGATCTGTGAGTAGTTCCCTGCTTTTGGTATCAAAATGTAACTTAAGAAATAATGTAGTAATCTGTTGTCAACAGTCAGATTACCAACACCATATCTTTGTCTAGCATACTCCGATCCAGACTGTGTGCGTTTTCTTTCCATAGTGTCTTTGTCAAAACGGCACAACAAAATATAAGCATCATATTTAGTAGTGTTTACCCATCCACATAGATGTCCTGGACACATCTTCTGACCTTCACAAGGTATGTGCAGAATTTCCCCAATAAGTTTAGTGTCTAAATTGATAACCTTTCCTTTAACTTTAGACACTAATTTATTCCCATCCTTTTCTAGGTTACAGAAGAAAACCCTAACTAGGTCAGGATAAATGGGACCATTGTATCCAATAAATTCTTCCAATTTTTGAGCCTTCAGCAACTCAGGAAATTTAAACTTAGAAAAGGAATCAAGCGTACCAATTTTGGGGGTTACCAGTTTTTTGTCAGAGAAGTGGGTTCTGAATCTGTCCAGTTATTCTGGGGAATGAAGTAATCTGGATAGATCAGCCATGTTGTCGTTTCTTCGTTTCTTTGAAGGACCCACAGAAGCAACCTTGGTTCTTGGTCCTCTTTTGCGTGCATCCATTTTTGAGAAGATGAAGTTTACGGTGTTTTGGGAAATTTAGGGTTTTGATTTTGATTTCACAGTAATCTCAGACGCAATGGATGATGAGGGGAACGTTTAGATATGATTGTATGAAGGTTTAGGGATAGGTTTGGATGAAGATTTTGAAGAGAAGAAATCAGAGACTTTGATTGTAATCGGCTACCAGTTTTTGTATTTGTAACCTAAAACTGTTGACAATCCCTTTTATATAGAAAAAATTTCGAAATTGTAGTCGACTACAGACTTGGCATATTCGAATACAGATTTTTCTGGGAACGTGTATTCGACTACAACCTGTCTTTATTCGAATACAACAGTAATAATTTTGTTTCCAAAGTGAAATTTTTAACAATAAACAGACCAAAAAAATATATTAAACATGTAGCAAAACATACATAGATGTCAAAGAATCAAATATCAAGTAAAAGAAGATAAAAAATTTAAAATCAAAACTGCTATGACTTACAAAGCTTTCAAACCTTTTTGAGATCATTCTCATTTAGAATGCTTAGTTCCTTCTGGATATTGTAGAATGAATCTCTAGGTAATGGCTTTGTAAACATATCCATTATCTGAGTACCACATTTTTGAGGTTCTTTGTGTGTATTCCTACAAAACAAGTTTATGGTTTTATTTGGTACCCAGAGTGCTTTGGGTCCTTGAATGTTAATACCTTTCGTGACCCACACATAATGGCCTTGTGGAACACCAATGTTCCTAAAGTAACAAGCATTGGGTTGTGACCATTAAGACCACAATAAAAACATTTTGGACTCTTTTCAGGAAAGCATGGTTTCTTTTGAATAATACTTTTCTTAGAACAAAAATGATTCTTTTGAACAGCCATTTCTTTCTCATCTTTAGATTGGTTACTTGCTTTTACAAAGGTAGTTTTACCAATACTTGGTTTATCAAATTTTGAGTAACCAAGTCCACTTTTGTCATTTGAATATCTTTGCATGCTAAGTATATTTTCCAATCCGAATTGTCCCTTTTGGTACCTTTCTATAACTCTATTCATTTGGACCATTTTAAAAGAAAGTGAATCACATTTAATGCATGTAGAAATCTGTTTTTGTTTTTCAGAATTTTGTTCCATAGTGTCAATCTTTTCATTTAGGGATAAAATATGTTTCTTTTGATTTGACACTACTTTGTACAGATTTTTACATTCATTAAGTAGTTCTTTAATGGCTTGTTGTGCATCATTATCTTCAACACAAGAATCATTATTATCATAACAAATAGTATTACTACTAACCTCTTCTTCATTATCAGAATGATGAGATGCCATCAAAGCAACATTAGCGCATTCGTCATTATCTGAATTTGATGAAGAACTTACTTCATTATCTTCCCACGCTATGTATGCCTTTTTGAGTTCCTTCCTTCTGTTAGCATTTTTCTTGATAAGGTTAGGACATTCTGCTTTCATATGTCCTTCTTTCCCACATTCAAAGCAAGTGACATTCTGATTTGTAGTGAAGACATCTTTCTTCCTGAAGGTTTTTTTCTTCTTAAATATTTTATCGTTTTGAAGAAACTTACCGAACTTTTTAACCAGGGAAGTGATGTTTTCATCTTCATCTGAAACTTCTTCATTTATTATTTCTTTTGATTATATTTTCAATGCTATATTCTTTATTTTCTTCTCCAAATTCTCATTCTTTTCCAGTCTTTCTAATTCTATTTCGTGTTCTTGTAACTTTCCAAAGAGTGCTGAGAGTGACATTTTTGACAAACTTTTCTTTTCAGAAATTGCTGTCACTTTTGGCTGCCATGCTCTGGTTAATGATCTTAGAACCTTTAGGTTCAATTCATCATTAGTAAAGTTCTTGCCAAGTGCTGTTAAGTGGTTTGTTAAGTGGGAAAAATGTTTCTGCATGTCCAAGATTGCTTCTCCTGGTTGCATTCTAAACATTTCGTATTCTTGAGATAAAGTGTTCTGTTTTGAATGTTTTACCTCAATTGTTCCTTCATGGGTTACTTCCAGAGTATCCCATATCTCTTTTGCTGTTTTGCAGTGGGATATGCGAAAGAATTCATCCATACCCAATGCTGATTGTAACATATTTTTTGCTTTCTTATCAAACAATACTTTTCTCTTTTCATCATCTGTCCATGAGGCTTTTATTTTTATTTCCTCTTTATTGTTGATAACTGTTGTTGGAACATATGGACCGTTTTCTACTACCTCCCATATGTCATCGCCTTGAGCCTCAAGGTATGCTTGCATACGTATTTTCCAGAAATCATAATGTTCACCGACAAAGCAGGGTGGTTTGTTACTACTACCACCATCTCTAAAAATAGGTTGTGCGGAAGCCATGAATCTAGGAGAAAATTACCAAAAACCTGCTCTGATACCAATTGTAAGAACAGAGTCACACCTAAGAGGGGGGGTGAATTAGGTGTTGGATAATTTTTCTGTTTTTAGAATTTTGGAGATGGTTTAAGTGACTGTTTTAAGTTTGATTATTCTTGCTGTGTTAGTAAATGAAAACTGTAAATGACAGAAGGTAAAAACACACAGAGATTTATCCTGGTTCCCCTTACAACCAAGGGTACATCCAGTCCTCTTGCACCCCACAAGAGATTTTCCAATATCTATTAGAATAAGTACAAGTCTAATTCAATTACAAATTCCTAACACTCTGCCTAAGATAGCACACCACGATCTCAGTTTACAACACTTGAAGAAAATACACCACTTTCTTCAAACAATAACTTTAATGATTTTTACAACAAAGTTCTTAATTAAGAACAACAGAATATAATAGTTTGTGCAAGGATATCAATCCAATATACTTTCAAGTACAATAGAGAACCTTTCTCAATGATATGAAAATGTAGAGCATGTACTTGAAGTATGAAAATATAACTTTGAAAAGTTCACAAAATATTTCAGAAAGTTTTTCAAAGTTCGTGGTAGGATTGATTAAGTTTAAAACTGAAGTTTTGAAGTATTTATATTCCAAGATAATACTTCAGATCAATGGCAATGATTCCCAAACGTTTTGATGAACTTGTGCAATGTTTCAAAACTGAAAAGTTGCATTGTTTCGAATTTGTATTCGAATACAGTTTCAGTGTACTCGAATACACTTCTATAACGTTCTATTTGTATTTGAAATTTGAACCTTGTAGTCGAATACAACATCTTGTAGTCGAATACAAATACGGGATTTTTGCCACTGACTTGAGTTGTATTCGAATACACAAAGCTGTAGTCGAATACAAATGTTTCAAAATAGCTACTGACTTGAGTTGTATTCGATTACACAAAGCTGTAGTCGAATAAATGTTTAAAATTAGCTACTGACTTGCAATCTGTATTCGACTACGACACTTCGTATTCGAATACAGATCTTCAGTTTTAGCTTCTGATTTATAGTCTGTATTCGACTACGATACCTTGTATTCGAATACAGATTTCTAGTTTTGTAAAAACGTTATTTTCAAACAAGTTTATGTTATTAATTATTTTCATAAAATATTTTAATGCATATGCTATCTGAAGGTTCTCATAATATTGTACTTAAACTGTATTTTGATTTAATATCAAATGCTTTTACCTAAATATAAATTTGAAAGATAAGTTGCTTAAAATCCTTTTTCTTTTTTATCAATGATCTTTTTGTCTTCATAAAAAATGTAGATCTTTAATTTTCAGTCATTTTTAAAAACTACAAAATACATTTTATAAAACCTCAAATGCTCTAAATTTTGTATACTACTAAAATTAAAAAAAGCACTTAAAAGAATTAAGAATAAAATATAAATCTTCTTTTATCTTACTTCTCTTTAATGCACTGTTCAGCGTTCTCTTTAGACTACGACAGATAACGTTAAAAAATTTTTATCTGTCTCTTCAGAAAAGCATTCTCAACCTGAAACACACAAATAATAATTCAAACAAATCAATGCAAGATCCTAAGATACCTAAGAACAACCAATAGAAAGGGTGGCAAAAAGAAAAATAAAATAAAATCATATTGAAAAATATGAATATGAAGTTAGTTGTTCAGCCATGGTTACGGCGGAGTTGCTGCAGAGGACCAGGTTTTGGAGTAGTCGTACCCGAAAACCTTCTCACCCCGATTTGATGAAAAAAATGAAACAAATGGTGACAAACCCGTATTCTTATTTCTTTACCCGAACAAAAGGGCTTTTGTAATTGACCTAACTGACCTCAGCCCCATTAGAATTTGGAAAATATTGTTCGCACCCCCATTATTTTGATATTCATACTTAATATTTTCTAATACCCAAATTTAGTATCCAACCCAACGTTGCTTTTTTTTTTTGTCTGTAGAGGAAATATAAAAGAAACTTGCACCCAGCTGTGACGTCCCATATTTGAAGATAGGAAATGGTATCTCACATAATAATATGGACATTTGTTAGTTGAGTTATTTAAAAAACGTACAAAATCAAATCAATGGGAAATAAGTTGATTTGGTTTAATTCAATCGGATTGTCATTTTTAAAAACTACAAAATACATTTTATAAAACCTCAAATACTCTAAATTTTGTATACTATTAAAATTAAAACAAGCACTTAAAATAATTAAGAATAAAATATAAATCTTATTTTATCTTACTTTCTCTTTAATGCACTGTTCAACGTTCTCTTTAGACTACGACATATAACGTTAAAAAAAATATTATTTGTTTCTTCAGAAAAGTATTCTCAATTTGAAACACACAACTAATAATTCAAACAAATCAATGCAAGATCCTAACATACCTAAGTAGGGGTGTACATGGGCGCGGGTCGACAAGCCAACCCGATCACCCAACCCGATTTTTACCCGTATCCACTCACTTTCTGGTTCGACTCGACCCAACTCGTTGAAACCCGCTTATATTTGGTTTGGGTAATGAGTTCAACAATTTGAACCCGTCGACTCGACCCAGTAACTAGTTATAATTTTTTTTAAATTTTGTTTGGTAGTCCAATAGGGTTTCATTACTCTTATATTTTGTTATAATTTTGCATAATAAAGGTATGAACTGAAAGCTTATACTTATGATGAATTTAGTTTAAATTTTTTACATTTGTTAAATTCAAATTTTTTTAGTTAAATACTATTTATGAGCAAAAATGATGATTATGCAAAAGCTTATGCTTATGATGAATTTACTTTAAATTTTTTTACATTTAAATCTATTTTTAGTATTATATTTGAAAATAGTAAGTACTCTAAAAATAAACAAGTGAAGCACTACTATTAAAAAATTATGGTAGCTTAGTAAAATAAAATGGTTGGTGAGTTATGTGTAATGATGAAAGTAATGTGGTGGACCAAGTAGCAGTGCTAGCTGTTTATTTATGTATTTGAAGATTGTTGGATTTATTTTTTTGTGTGAGAGGTTGTTGGCTTTTTTAAAGAATTGAATTATGTGATATGAAATTTTATAGTTTTTGAGACATTCAAGTATGAAATATACTTTTCCGTAAAATAAAAAACATGTTATTATTCATGTATAACCCGCCAACCCAATCCAACCCATTCTTGATCGGGTCGGGTTGGGTTAAATGAAAAAAATATGAGTTTAGAACTTAACTCAATCCAAAGATAATTGTTCGGGTCGGGTATCGGGTTTTGTCAAAAGCCACCCAACCCGACACACGTACACCCCTATACCTAAGAACAACCAATAGAAAGGGTGGGAGAAAAGAAATAAAATAAAATCATATAGGAAAATATGAATATGAAGTTACTTCTTTAGCCATGGTTACAGCGAAGTTGCTGCAGAGGAAAGGGTTTTGGAGTAGCCGCACCCGAAAACCTTCCCACTCCAATTTGATGAAAAAAATGAAACAAAGGGTGACAAACCCTTATTCTTATTTCTTTACCCGATCAAACGAGCTTTTGTAACTGACCTAACTAACCTCAACCTAATTAGAATTTGGAAAATACTACCTGCACCCCCATTGTTTTAATATTCATGCTTCTTAATATTTTCTCATACCCAAATTTAGTATTCAACCCAACGATGTTTTTTTTTTATGTCTATAGAGTAAATATTAAAGAAACATGCACCCAGCTGCGACATCCCGTATTTGAAGAGAGGAAATAGTATCTAACATAATAATATGGATATTTGTTAGTTGAGTTAAGTCTTACGGATAATTCAAGTTTGCTTACTCTCTTCAACTTCCTGAATTAACAAACAAATCCATATCACCTCCCATATTTACTTATTTTGATTTGATTCAGCTTTTACAATATTTTCTTATAAAATGTAAACAAAATCAAATCAATGGAAAATAAGTTGATTTGGTTTAATTCAATCGGATTGTCATTTTTAAAAACTACAAAATAAATTTTATAAAACCCCAAATACTCTAAATTTCGTATACTACTAAAATTAAAACAAGCACTTAAAAGAATGAAGAATAAAATATAAATCTTATTTTCTCTTTAATGCATTGTTCAATGTTCTCTTTAGACTACGAGAGATAACGTTAAATACATGTTTGAACCTGCATGAGAGAAAGCGAGAGTGATGTTTTGATTCAGGAGAAGAACAAACAAAATGAGGGATTGAATATTGGTAGAAAACTATACTAAAATACTAATTAAAGAATTTGATAAAGTTTCATTGATAAAATAAAGAAATCTTGAAGAAATATAATTTTTGAAAATAAGGGCACAATTTTTATTTATTTACTCACATCTAGAGTTTTTAGTTGAAATATAATGTCATATGCTTCTTTTAATGTTGACATTTAAGGTAATTAAGTACTTAAACTCAAGTGGTTAATATGAGTTTCAATTAAGAACGAATCATTAGGATAGTATAAGTTCTAAAACAATCATTGACTAGATTTTACTTACTTCTCGGTTGAATTCTAAATTACCAAAACCTATTTCCCTAAGGTTGACCTTTAAAGTTAAATAAGAACTACTGATCAAAGTGTAATTCCACATATACAAGTGTAGTCTTGGATTATGACTTAAGCCTGTAAAATGAGTTCAACTCAAAGACTAATATATTATGTATGAGGGTCTCGTGAGGTGAGTACCATATGAACTCTTAACACCTTGCTACAACATAAAATATGAAACTTTTGCTTACTTCTGATGTGTAAACACACTTTCTTGAAGAGTTACTAGACATACACTTTCTTTTTGTAAAGATAAAATTAACATAACTGAACATATTGGATCGAATGATTTTTCCTCTCAAAATTGAATCAATCTAATTCACAAACTCCTCTGTGTATAACCAAATGACCAATCTCTTAACTAGCATATTCACCGACAAGCCTAAATATAAATATGATTTGGTAGATATTGGGAGTAAAAAGAGCTAAGATTATAAACTTTGGAGTTAATAAATATTTATGGTTTGAGAGAGTCTCTTAGAAGAACAAGGAGCAAATATAAGTTGCAAAGCTTATTTTTTATAGGTGGATCATAATGTAATTAAATAATAGTTATTGATAACAATTTTTTAAGTTGCTAAGTTGGAGGGGGAATAGCGCTTAAGTCGAAATTGATAAAATGAATTTTGTGTATAACTGTCGGAAATGAGGAACAAAATAGCTAGTTTGTGAATTGAAAAATTAGAAGTCTCACATAAGAGGGATTACACATTTTTTTTATATATTTATTTATTTATTTATTAAAATTGAAGTATTCTTTATAACCTTAAACATCTAAAAATATAAAATTAGAATTAATAATAAGATATGTTAAATTTCAATTCCACATATCTAAGAATAATACCACAGTTAAATTTAGTCTATTATCTTTATTATGATTTAACTTATTTTTACGGTTTAAAACTATTTTTATCTTGTATTTCTTAAAATTGGTTTAAAATTCATTTTTTCGACAAAAAGATACTATTGTTTAAAAAATTGATTAAAATACTATCAACTAAATTTAAAGAATCAAAATAAAATGAAAAAGAATTTGAATAATTAAAAGTGTAATTTAATTTTTTTACATTTTTAGGAATATAATATCTTTTTTGAGAATGCTAACAAAAAAACCATTTTTTCAACCCTTCTTTACCTGAATGCACAAATTTAGGTAAAATATATGAAAATAGACTTATACAAAGAAAGTGTAATAAATAAAAATATAATAAGGAAAAAAAGAAGTTAGGGTTTGCATAAAAGGGCACCGAGTGGAGCTAAATCATTGAACATTGTGGTTGTTCTCAATCTCAATCAAAACCCAAACATGTCTTGGTGGCGGCAGCGTTCACCATGAGACCTATAGCTTCTGATTTCACGCAAAAACTCCTCCCTCTCAATATCATCTCCGCCAACACTAACTCTCGCTTCCAACGAACCTCTTCCTATATCTTTCTCCAACCGTATCGAATGGCCGAAGCCACAGGAGCCACAAATACACCCGCGCCGCACCCGATCCAACCCCAACCTAAACCCAACGTCGAGGAGAAAGAGGTTCCTCCTCCGCCGGATAAACCAGATCCCGGTGATTGTTGTGGTAGTGGATGCGTTCGATGCGTTTGGGATGTTTATTATGATGAGCTTGAAGAATATAATAAGCTTTACAAACAAGGGGATCCTAACCCTAAATCTTAGTAATATCTTTCTTTTTCCATTCATTTCTTCATAGATATCAAGTCAAATATTTGTTGTAAATTTGTAATAATATGATATGTTGTTTGCTAATGTATTTTAATAGTCAACAATACCATTCATGAATTCATTTTTCTTATGTGATATATATTTTGTTATTTTGAATTTAGAACGATTAATTATTTGACAATGTTAATGCTGCAGCTGATCGAAATTTTGTGAGGATAAAAAGACATGAATAGTTTGTTTGATAATTGCCATAATCATATACATAAACTGCTTTTATAATATTATAATTATAATGTTATCTTTCGTTATGAAACTGAAATCAGAGAAAACCAATTTTTTAGGTTATATCATAAATGTTGTCCTTCATTTGTTTTAGCATTGCTTAATTGATCCCTGGCTCAACACATATGGGTTAAGTGGATGCCTCTGTCGATGCTTATATAAACTATTTGGAGTTTTTAGTTCCTTAGAGCTCATATAGTTCTTGGGGTTCGGGAACTCCTACAAATCTTTTGGCTTATTGTTGAAAATCCATATCCATATACTATAATATTGTTTTTGGATTAACTTATAAAAACGTTCTTCATTGAATAAGTTTATGATTCTTCATTTAAAAAAGTCTTTTCAACTATATGCTTTCATAAGTAGGAACGACTTAGCATTGCTTACTTCTCTGACTTAATACATATGGGTCAAGTGAAATAGCTCTTTAATTCAATGCATATATCAATGATTAGGAGTTTTTAGTTCCTTAGAACTCTTATAGTTCTTGGGGTTCGGGAACTCCTACAATTCTTTTAACTTCTATTGTTCAATATCCAAATGTTATTATTCTGTTTTGATTAGCTTTTAACTTAACAATAAACGTTTTTAGTTGAATAAGTTTATGATTCTTTGTTTAAAAAAGTCTTTTGCAAGTATATGCATTCATAGGTAGGAAACTAGGAATGATTTAACATTGCTTACTTCTCTGACTTAATATATATGGGTCAAGTGAATAGCTCTATCAATCAATGCTTATATAAATGATAGGAGTTTTTATTTCCTTAGAACTCTATAGTTCTTGGGGTTCGGGAACTCCTACAATTATTTGTTCTCTATAATGTTGAATATTTGGATATACTAATATACAACTTTTTTACTTTTGATTTAGCATTGAATACTTATTTCCCTGTCTCAATACATATGGGTTAAGTGGATGCCTTGTCAATGCTTATATAAATGACTGAGTTTTTAGTTCCTTAGAACTCGATATAGTTCTTGGGGTTCGGGAACTCCTACAATATTTTAAGGTACCAAATATTTCTCTCATTATTGTTTTGCACCCTTCTATCTCTTTTGCCTGTCATGATGCCATCACAGAAACACATGCCTAAATTGGCAACAAGTGAATGAAAATTGAGCCCATGCCTAAATTGGCAACAAGTGAGGACAATTAAGTTGACAACATTCAAACTATATATCAAGTTGTACAACATCATGATATTGAAAGACTTGGACAAAAGATGATGCAAATTGAGATTGAACCAAACATAACATAACATTGCATAGAATGAGATACCAATTGAACCCAGTTCAAAATGACCAAGTTAACCAAAGATTTTGCTAAATCTTAGTTACTAAGACATCATTGCTTTGATTAACTAACAAAAGTTGAATGCATTCTACTGGAATTCGTTTGCGAGCATTCAACTTCTCTCAAACCAGAAACAAGGTCATTTACATAGAACATAAACCGTAATGTGAAATAGCTGAAGAAACCACTTCTATTATTATATGTGTTGGCCAATGTTTCAATTATTTAACCTAGTGAGTGACTAGTTCTGATTGCAAGCATCCAACAAAATGATTGGACAACATTGTAAAATGACAAACTACTAATTCTATTACTTCTTGACTGTGTATTACAGCATCTCCTATTTTTGCTGCTTGAATGGTGTACATCAATAGAAGGGTGTCGTGTTTTCCTGACAACTATTGTGCCATTAAAGGCTTGTGACAGATTGAAGCCCATGTCATGCAAATGCTTTTCTTGTTTGAAAATATAAAATTTTAGATTGAACATTACGAGTTGGGTCGCCAGTAACCTTTCTTGGCACCGAGAAACCCCTCTTGAGTTTTAGATGTTATTTCCCAATTCAGAGATTTCAACAAATTCTCCACCTCGTCAGTGGCACTAGGTTCATCACGGATAATCAAATGACCTCCTGGTCTAACTATTCTATCAACCTCTGCTATAACAGGAACAAGTTTGCACCTGCAAAGCCAAAACAAATCATTATGGTGCAATTTCTTAAGCCTGCATGAAGAATGCTTAAAAAAAACAATACTTTCGTTTATACCTTGTCTTTAGATTTGAGAAAAGATGATCTGCATGCAGTAGATCGTAAGTTCTTGGATATGTGCTGAAGGATTCACACCAATCATGGTATATTCCAATAAGACCTCGCTCATAGATGATAGGAAGTGTATCTGCTGCATCCACATTTACCACATTGAATACCCAAAGATGAAGATCCTTCAAAGCTGCTGCAAACCTACACACACAACATAACTTTGATATTCACCCCTTCATCATCAATGATTCAATAATATCATTACTAATACTTGTTATAGAAACCTCATTATTAGGACTAAAACTAAGTATATTTAATACAAGTAATTTCAAATTTCAAATAAAGTTGAAAGCTTACCCTCCATAGACAGCTCTCATGTCCATGACATTTCTCACATTTGTCCAACCTACACCCATGTTGCTAAGCTCATCTACAACATTTTTCCAACGTTCGCTATCCGTTGCAAAGTCTTTAGAAGATGGTTTTCCATCCTCTGCATTGTTTAACCAATATGGGACTTTTTGTAGTCTATTAGGCCAAACATCAGGCCATTTAGCTCCTCTTTCAGCTTTGTCAGCAGGCAACTTGTGCATGCAAGCTTGTAGAGGTACATACCTGTAGTATAACATATTTGATGAATAAATCAAAATGAAAAAGAATTGTTACATTGTGCTTTCTTCATGTTTGCATGTTTCTTTTAAATTAACTGCAGCTATTTTGACTGCATTGGTCATATTTATCTGCAATTTTTGATAATATTAAGGATTTTGTAATGTAAAATCATGTCCTCAGCCACTTCTTTCCATGCACCTAAATATTTCCAACAAGAGAGACTTACCAGGCAGCATTTGGATCATCATCATCTTTGCACATTGGAGGTTGGCTTTGGTCTCTCTGCTCATAGCATTCGTTCGAAGTAGGTTTGCGAAAGAAGGCGGCACCGACTTTATTCAGAGTATCGTTTTTTATGGTCACAAGATCCCAACAAATGGACTTAGTTAAAGATGTCATTTCTGTAAGAAAATAACAAAATATCAGCATCTATGAAAATTCCAAGTTATTATTCATTACTACAGCATAACAAAGATAAGAAATGTTATATATATCATACGCTTCCATATCTCCACATCTTCATCAAGTGTCTGGTAGACAGGAGTAGCAGACCATACAAAATAACCACCTGGTCTAAGAACACGGTTCAATTCCAAAAGCAACAAGCCACCTATAGCATAGTAAACACATTCCTCAATAACCATGATGAATGCAACTATAACATTACTCCATTTGTAACAAAATATAAGCAAAAAAGTACATGTATCTAAAACAAAATTCATGTACTTTTTTGTTTGTGACGGAGAGAGTAATTAATAAAAAGGTATTGTATAGTGAGATCAACCATCTTCATGCCAAGGTACGCGACACCGTGCACAATGTATAAGATCAAAGACGCGGCTTGGAAATTGCAACCTTTGAGTACCCATGACAGCAGATATGGCTGGTATCCCTCTCTCAAGTCCAAACTGCACTTGTGCCTCATGTTCATCTTTTGGTGCAAATGACATAGCAAGGACATCTCTTTCAAATAGGTAACCTCCAAAACTTCCAACCCCACATCCTACATCCAATATCACCCTTGTATGCTTCCCCCATGCAATACCAGGCTCAGCCTGCACAACAAATCAACCATTCTTTTTTCATCAATTATTACACACTTATATTATATATACCAACAAGAAATCGCAGTGACAGTTACATTGCAAACTTTGATATTACACCAAATGCAGACAAATGTGATCAATCTAACCGCAGTTGTAGTTGCAATGTTATTACAAGACCTTTAAAAAAATTATGTTGCAACTGTAGTTGAAGTTGCGGACCACATTTTAATATTTATATCATATGGTCTAATTAAGAAAAATAATTATTACCTTTTGAAGAAAATCAATATAATGGAGAGCACCATGAATGAACTGAGTGCCACCTCCTGGAAATGTTAAGAATTCACCCATCAACTTCACCCAATTTTGGTGTCCCTTCACCTCAGCTAGTTTAATGTGTGGTACATTGTGGTACCATATCTGTTGAAACACATAGAAAAGTTTTTAATTTTGAGAAACTTATTACCCTATATATATAGTAGAAGAAATGGTTTGAATGAAAGCCACCTTATCTCTACTACCAGGCCATGGAACAGGTGTTTTGTATCCTTTAGGAAGTGAAACCAAGCAAGTTGGTGCATCCTCAGGGCAATGCCTCTCTCTATGCTCATAATGTTTTCTACGTGAAGTCTTGAGATACTTTTCATTATCCAAACATGGAATATAATCAGCACCAGCTGTGACTTTGCAAATACTCCACTTCACATCTTGCCCTTCTTGATCATCAACACTGCTACTGCTACTACTGCTGCTACCTGATTCATTGATATTTTGTCTCTCTTTTTCGCCTTGAGACTCATCTGCTTGTGTCGACCATTGTTTCTTCGCCTCCTTCTTCCTATTCTTCTCTGGTTTAGCCTTCTGTTGTGTTTCCTCCTGACTCTCATTATCTTGTTCTTTTGTTTCTTCTTTTGACTTTTTCTTTTGTTCTTTTTCCATGTTTTCATTCTCACCTTTCTCTTCTTTCAATTGTTGTTCATTCACTTCATCTTCATTACTCTTAGACCCTTGATTATTATCATTGTCAAAACTTTGAACATCTTGTTGTCCACCCTTTGCATTTTGGTTTTCATCTTCAACAACATCCTTGTGATGGTTGTCTCCTTCAGACACTTGATTACTTTGCTCATCTTTCTCAGACACAATGTTTTTCTGATCATTGTTTGAATTTTGTTGTTTTTGTTTTTGAGTGGATGAGATTTTACCATCTTGTTTTTGTTGGTGATTGTTGTTTCCATCATCAGTTTTGATAGCATCATCAGGTAGATTACCAGGATTGTCTCCAAACACAGTTGTTTCCTTTTGATCTTGGCTTTTAGTGTTGGTTTCAGATGTTGATTCATCTGCATTGTTGTTTGTAGTGGTATCAGATATTGAATCATCCGAATTGATGATGTTTGTTGTGGTATCAGATTTGGTGGAGACGTCGGAATTGATGTTGTTTGTTGAGGTGGTTTGGTCATCATTGGAAGAAAAATTATTATCAATAGCAGAACGTGTTTTAGGTGAAACAACAGAGTTTGATGATAACATCCATACACCTAAGACACATAGTGCAATAAAGAGTAATGTTGTTAAGGTTGATATGTAAGATGTTGAAGATGGTCTTCTGTTGTTACGTGACTTGGTAGGAAGTGCCATAGGTTTGATTTTTGTTAGTTATGAACAAGGTGGTGATTGGCAATTGGTGAGAGTGAAATTCATAGAGTAGAGACACAAAAATGTTTTCTTCAGTTGGAAATTATCAATGATCCAAAAGAGACGGAGTAGGGAATTTGTTCAACACAAATTTCGCTACTATAACATGCGGTTGATTTTGCTCATTCCTTTAAATTAAAAAAAAAAACTACATCTATATAAAACAACATAAATATAAATTTGTTAAAATTTTAATAAAAATAAAATAGAAAAATTTAAAGTGATTAAAATATCTATATTTTTAGATCTGCAAATGCTGAATTTGTTGATTGAATTTATCTATAATATATCAAAATAAATCTAGAAATCTGAACAAAAGTAAAGGCTTATTTGATTGAGTTTTTAAAAACTAAAAATTAAAAACATGCTTGAATGTATTATTTTATAATACTATTTTTAAAAGAGGAATGATATTTAAACACAATTTCAAACACAAATACGGATATAATTATTGTACAAATACAAACTTTTTATACATACTAACTTAATGGACAATTTAGTCATTTTGCTGGCTTTTTTTTTAAGAAAACCTTACTCTTGAGAAAACCTTTTTTCTTCCTTCTTTCTCAGAAAACCCTCTGTTTCGCTCTCATCTTCTTTCGTCTCAGAAAGTCCATTGTCCTTCTCATCTTCTTCGTCGCTCATCGCTCATCGTCGTCCCTCTCATCTTCTTCGTGCTTCTCAAGCCCCTCAGATTTATTGAGTGTTTTCATTGTAAGTTTACTTTTCTTTATCATTATTGTTGCTTCTTTGTGTGATTATTGTTTCCTAGGATTTATGGTTATTCAATTTAGGATTTTTTAGTTATTGATTTAGGTTTTTTTTTTGCTTCTTCGTTTAGGGTTATTTAATTTAGAATTTTTTTCTTCTACAGTTTAGGTATTTTTTTTTTAATTTTGGTCATTGTTGCTTATAATTTTGGTGATTGTTGGTTACTTCTGTTGGCGTTTATTGTTTATTTTTTTCATTTTACTTTGTTTAGCGGCTTATTTTCTTTTATAATCAACTTTCATGAGATAATGGTTGAAAGATTTCGATTCTTGAGGGGAGGTAAAATGGTTGAAATGGGCGATTCTTGAGGGCGAGGTAAAATGGTTGAAAGAAGAACTTCTCAAACGTCAGCCAATGCATGAATCCGATCATGAATTTGTGGGAGGTTCTCCAACAAGAGCTTGTAATACATTCCCCTCAACTTCATATACTGATTTTGAGGGTATGAATGTTGATTTTTTTTATTGATCAAATATTTATGTAATTGGACTTGTTGATAACACTCTTAAACTTTTATCTGCAGATGATGTGGGAGTTAGTAACCCTTTTGAGAATGTTGGGAATAAAGCCGCAAAAAATGTTGTTGGTAAGTAATAAATTGTATATGTTGTGGTGTTGTTGTAGTTTTGCTACGATATAATTTTAATACATTTGTCAACAGATGAGCCTAACGTGAACACTACAACAAAACCATCGTCAAACATAATTACGAGAATGAAAGATAAACCAAAGAAGCGAGTTAAAAGTGTAGTCAATCAAAGTCCGTTTGTGAACCTCAATGAAAAGAAGAAGAAAAAAAATAAGTGTGTAATTGGCATATTTTGAGTGTGCATTAGTTGTTGCTTTTATATCTCGTCTATAAGAATGACCAAGTTTTCAATTCGAATTCATTAACCAAGTTGTGCACATAATTAACCATGTTTTTTTAAGCCATTAACCAGATTTATATATTGTTTATAAAAATGACCAAGTTTTCAGTTCGAGTTCATTAACCAAGTTGTGCACATAATTAACCATGTTTGTTTAAGCCATTAACCAGATTTATATATTGTCTATAAGAATGACCAAATTTTCAGTTCGAATTCATTAACCAAGTTGTGACAGAATTAACCATGTTTGTTTAATACATTTACCAGATTTATATATTGTCTATAAGAATGACCAAGTTTTCAGTTCGAGTACATTAACCAGGTTGTGCACAGAATTAACCATGTTTTTTTAAGCCATTAACCAGATTTATATCTTGTCTATAAGAATGACCAAGTTTTCAGTTCGAATTCATTAACCAGGTTGTGCACAAAATTAACCATGTTTTTTTAATCCATTAACTAGATTTATATAGTCTATAAGGATGACCAAATTTTCAGTTCAAATTCATTAACCAAGTTGTGCACATAATTAACCATGTTTTTTTAGCCATTAACGAGATTTATATATTGTCTATAAGAATGACCAAGTTTTTAGTTCGAATTCATTAATCAAGATGTGCACAGAATTAACCATGTTTTTTTAAGCCATTAACCATATTTATATCTTTTCTATAAGAATGACCAAGTTTTCAGTTCGAATTCATTAACCAAGCTGTGCACATAATAAACCATATTTTTTTAATCATTAACCAAATTTATATTTTGTCAATAAGAATGATCAAATTTTCAGTTCGAATTCATTAACTAGGTTGTGCACAGAATTAATCATGTTGTTTTAAGCCATTAACTAGATTTATATCTTGTTTATAAGAATGACCAAGTTTTCAGTTTGAATCCAAAATTGTCATCCAAAAAACGTAACAAAAGTGATAAATCACGTACATGATTATCATACAATCCATTTACATGACTGTTTGTTGCAACAAAATATCATACAAAAAAGTGACAAAAGTGATCGAGCATCTACATTAATATCACAAAGTTGTACTGAATTGTGACAAAAGATCCAAGAATGACGTATTACTTCCAACCTAAACAACAACATGTAATAAGTTAGCACAATCTTACATATAATATGAAATGTGTTAGACCTACCACATTTAGATAGAAATAATTCATTAACCACCTATTATACTTCATTAACCAATAATATTTACACTATTAACCAGAAGAAGAAAAACCCAGAAAAACAAATAAAAATTCTATCCAAACAATTATGCAACAACTATTACAATATTATGAAGCAACTATTATAATATAGGTTTTAATGTCCATCTAATGAGTAACTATCAAAACAAATGAAAATTCTATCCAGACAATTATCCTTGCAACAAATCCTCACAATTGCCTCAAAAATTGCCAAGTCATCATAAGCACACAAAACTATTGACTCAAAAATTAGTTACACTAGAACTTGCTAACATGATTGTAAGAAGCCATTGTTCATCACCAATACACCTATAACAAGTCTTCAATTGCTTGAAAAAAACATTAAAGGGGGTGTATTCTTAATCAATTGTCAAGTCAAAATCAACACAAGTTTTGTTTTTTAAAGTCTCATAAAAACTTTACGTGTAGTGAATATTCCCAACGATTTGTACATTATTAACCACTTTGATAAAGATTTGTAAAACCCTAAGATCAGTATAATTTTTTTTTTTGCATTAGTGTGCAAAAAACATACTTTAAACCTTGAAACAAAGAAAATTCACAATCAATTTCTAAAGCTCACTATCAATTTCTACAACATTGCAAGAATAAAATTAGAAATTTAAAAAATGGGGAAAAACTATAAATATTAAGGAGTGCTAAACGTATGAAAATAAATGGGAATTAGTTGAAATCACAAGCAACGAAAATAGATGAATAATCTTAACCAACAAAAATGTCAAATAAACCCTAAAAGAAACAAGAAATGTGTGGACTTGATACCTTTTTCTATTTCTTCTTCTGCAATCCTCACACCAGAGAATGAGAATGGGAAAGGAAGAAGATCGATGAAGATGAAAAGGAAAAGAGAGAAGAGAGAGTGTGGTGTTAATTTGATTTTATTATTAATTAATGAAAAAAGTAATACAGCTGTATTAATGAAGAGAGAGAGTATGTATGTATAAAAAGTTTGTATTTGTACATTAGTTGTGTACATATTTGTGTTTGAAATTGTGTTTAAATAACATTTTTCTTTTTAAAAACCATTTTCAGTTTTAATGTCTTTAAAAGTAAAAAACAAAAATAGAATACAGATGTTTTGCTTTTTATACTGCTCAAAATTAAGTTTAAAAATTAAGGTTTCAATGTACTTTTGGTTCTCTTATGTTGCTCAAAATGAATTTTTAGTCGTCTTGTTTCAAAATAATTTTCTAGGACCCTTATTATTTAATTTTTGAGATTTTTTTAGTCCCACTGTTTTTGATGATGTGACAGTCTCATTAATAATGTAACACTTATGTGATATTTGTGATTTAGATAAAATAATTTTTATGTCATTATTATTGTAAATATTTTTATTATTTATTTTTTTATATGTAAAATTTTAAAAATAAAATTTTAAATATTTTATATAGATATTTTAAAATTTTGAATTATTGTTAGATAAAATAATTAAATTTTAATTTATAATAAAATAAAATAAATTTATTTTTAATATTTAAATAAAATAAGTATTAAATAATATTAAAAATTTCATAAATTTAAATATGAAAAATAATATTAAAATATTTAAAATAAAACTAATAAAATTTAAATCTTTTATATAAATATTATAAATTTTTAATTATTAAAAAAATTAAATATTGTTTTTTAAATTTAAATTTTTAATATATAAATAAAATAAATTGACTTTTAATATTTTATTATATAAATAAAATTAATAATGATATGAAAAATATTTTATGCAACTCACAAATGTCATCTAAGTGTCACATCATCAAAAGTAGCGAGGACAAAAAAATCCAAGAATTAGTTGATAGAGGGATAAAAAAACCTTAAAAATGAGGGACTAAAAGTTCATTTAGGATAAAATAGATGGACAAAAAGTTCATTTAAGCCAAAAAATAAAAATATGTTTTATTTTTGAGTTTAATGGACATGCATGTTAGTGTAAATAATTTTACATTGACAACCAAAACAAAAAATTGATTAAGTTGTTATTTTATGATATAAGTTACAATTGGTGAGAGGATAAAATCAATTATTATTAGTAACTATCACTATAAAATTGGTTTATACTGACGATACATGATCACTTTTCTCTTTAATTTTTTTATAACTATTTTATATATAAGAAATATTACTCATTGTTTATTAGTGACATACAATAGAGATCAAACATATGATCGCTTGGTTGAGGTATACACCCTTTATCATTACGCTCATTTTAAAAATATTTATTAAACAAATTTTAGTTTTCAAAACATATTACAAAAATAAATTGATTAAACAAATTTTTTCATTTTCTTATTTCTAGAACAGTTTTTAAAAATAGAATTATTAAACAGATTTCTATAAAAAAATTTCTTCTTAAAATCAGTTTCTTAAATTTGATTTATAAAATTGTTTTCAAAAACTAAAAAAACAAAACACAATCAAATAAGCCCTTATATCTCTTTGTTTATTTTGTCATGTATTACTTCTTTTAATGTCTCGGTCTTTTTTTAATCAAATTTTTTTAAAACAAGTAATCCAAACATGTTTTTTAATTTTAAAATTTTAAAAAACTAAAATATAATTCAATATATATATTCAAATTGGAAATTTCAAATTCAAAATTTTCAGAACATAAAAAAATTGAGAATTTTTTTTACATTTTAGAAATTTCAAACAAAATTTCTAATATATAAAAAAATTGAGAAATACCTTTACATACCATATAAATTTCCGATATATAAAACAATCCACAAAAACAAACTTACATAGAAGAAATTTGGTAATGAAATTTATGATATGAAATAAAACTGAAATATGGGGTAAAAATAAATCATTTTTGTTGACTTTTTATTGTCTATAAAGATATTTTAGAAAATTTATAAAAAATGATAAAATGTAAAGATAAGAGTGAAGTTGTGGAGAGTGGAATGCAATTGTACAACAGCGAGAGTCCAACAACAGAAAGCTAATCTGTCTTCTACGAGGCCCATATAGTATTTTGACCATAAACCTCTAAATAAAGAGTTTTAATAGGTACACCCCACCTCATTTCTGGAGAGCTCTAGATCCTCCGCAATAGAGGCCCTTTCACTTCCTCACCAAAGACATCTTCACCCATACAACTTGCCACTTATAGTTGAAATGTGCTTCCAAAATTAGTCAATATGATTCATAACTGAATAGATAAAAAGATTGTGTATTTTCTTTTATTTGTTGTCATAGTCACCGTATATGAATTTGCTTGGAACTGTTTTTTGAAAGAATTTGCTTTTAACGTAAAAAAGAGTCACTGTCGTATTCACTATATAAGTCATAAACTATTAGTTTGTTTATCTACTTCTTGCTATAAGTTTATCTGCCATTGTCTTTTGTTATCACATTTTGAATCATATTTTATTATCTAATAGTTATAATTGGTTTGTCATTCCATTTTTTTGGGTTTGCATTTCATATAGTTTAAAATTTGAAACTTCTATATTATAGTTTATGAATTTATCACAATTATAAAAACATCCTTAAATATGTTTTTCATTAATTGGTTGGTCCTTGAATTGTCTTATGCAGTTATTTTGATTATCAAACATGTTTTTACTAATCAGTTTGGTTTCATAAATGATCACAACTACAAAATTTAATTAACGAGTTAAATTTTGAGAGAGAAAACATAATATTCTTTTCTAAATTTGTCGTTCAATTGAGAAAATTATAGAAAAATTTCAATTTTTTTGTCAATAATTTTTGCCATAAATTTTATTCATTATAGCAATGTATTAATAGAAGACATACTCAAACTCAAAGAACTTTGTATAAGTTCAATACATTGAAAAATTATTCTAACCATGTCTCACACATTAATAATTTCTTTTATAGCAAAATGAGAATAACTCACATCATGACCTCTAAGAGCTAAGACATCTGCACAGTAATTAGCCTCACAGTAGATATGATTTACTGGAACTCGGGTGGATGGAAGAGATGACAATTAGACTCAGATTCAATGGGTACCTAGGTAGGGTAAAAACCCGCATAATGAATATAGGTATGGTGACGGATAATTACCCGCAAAATTAAATTGGTATGGGTGCGGGTATGGGTAGTATAGTACCCACCCCACACTTATATATTATTGTTGTTGTTGTTATTATTATTATTATTATTATTATTATTATTATTATTATTATTATTATTATTATTATTATTATTATTATTATTATTATTATTATTATTATTATTATTATTATTATTGGATGTGTTTATTTGAGCTTAAATAAAAATGATTTTTGTTTTTAAATAATTTAGAGATTATTTTTTCGAGATTTTTGTAAAATGATTTTTAACCTGTTTGTCTATAATTTTATAAAAATGATTTTTTTTAAAACTACAAAATTACCATAAAGGACATAAAAATGATTTTCAAGAAAACATGTTTGTTTGAAAAAATATTTTATAAATACATGATTTTTCTAAATACATATATGTCCCTCTACTCTGTTATGCATCTTTATCTCCCCTCCAATCTCTATCTACTATCTCTCTCACTCTCTATTATCTCATTTCTCTCTACCTCTCCTTTTTATTCCAAACAAATCAATGAATTTAGGTCTTTCATTTCATAATTTTCGGATCCTTCTAAAAAATAAACATATAAATAAATCATCACGAAAATATGTTAGTAATAGATTTTGGGGGTTCTGTTCTAATTAGGAATGACAATGGGTAGGGTATTGGTAGGTAGTATAGTACCGTCCCCGTACCCGCAGTTTAAAAAAATACCGTACCCTCGTGGGGATCAACTTTAATACCCGTACCCTTGCCCTCTGGGTACTTAAGTGCTCGTACCCATACCCATTACCCGCACTTTAACAAAAATATATCGATAAATAATTTGTGATTAAATTTAAAAAAATTCCCAAATATTTTAAATTCAAATCATAAATATTACAAACTAAAATATTGTCTAACTCAAAACTTCCAAAATATATCATGATCCAACATTAGTACATTAGTACATTACTACAATAAATATCAAAACATATTTTGTGAAGTTGCAAGTCATATCCGATATATGTAAAAAAAATTTATGTGTATTATATTAGTTATTTATAATTATAAAGTCACGATTAATAATATAAAAAACTCTTAAATATAAAATCACAATTATTTACTTCTTCATCAGAATCAAATATGTGTATAGAGACTAAAATTTATTTTTCAAATTTTTTTAATTATTAAAATTGTACTTTTTTTTATTAAGGGCTCAATTTTTAAGATTAGAACAAGACCTCCAAAATCTATTACTATTTACTAACATATTTTCGTGATGATTTACTTATATGTTTATTTTTCATGAGGATCCGAAAATTATGAAATGAATTACCTAAATCTGTTGATTTGTTTGTAATAAAAAAAAGAGGTAGAGAGACATGACATAGTAGAGAGTGAGAGAAATAGTAGTTAGAGATTGGAAGGGGAGATAAAGATGCATAAAATAGTAGAGAGACATATGTGTATTTAGAAAAATCATGTATTTAAAAAATATTTTTTTCAAACAAATATGTTTTCTTGAAAATCATTTTTATGTCTTTTATGGTAATTTTTTAGTTTAAAAAAATTATTTTTATAAAATTGTATACAAACATGTTAAAAATTATAGTACAAAAAAATCATTTCTATAATAGTAAACAAACGGGAGTTAAAAAATCATATTTTAAAAAATCTCTAAAAAATAATCTCTAAATTATTTAAAACAAAAATCATTTTTATTTAAGTTAAAACAAACTTACATACTAATAATAATAATAATAATAATAATAATAATAATAATAATATTATATGTGCGGGGCGGGGTAGGTATTATAGTACCCGCACCTATACCCGTTCAATTTTGCGGGTAATTACCCGTCCCCATACCCATACCTATTATGCGGGTTTTTACCCTACCCATTATGGATTTTTTTTGCGGGTACCCACTAGGTCTGGGTCTAATTGCCATCTCTAGTTCTAATTTTAAAAATTGAGCCCTTAATAAAAAAAAATGCAATTTTAATAATTAAAAAAATTGAATAAATAAATAAATTTTAGTCCATATACACATATCAAGCTACATGGTGCTTTATCCATATCAATTTACATATGTTTTACCCATACCAATTTTTTAAATTTAATCACAACAATAGCGATTATTTATCGATATATTTTTGTTAAAGTGCGGGTAATGGGTATGGGTACGGGCACTTAAGTACCCAAAGGTAAGAATACGGGTATTAAAGTTGATACCCAGGAGGGTACATGCATAGGCACGGGTATTTTTTTAAACTGCGGATACGAAGATGAGTACAATGTTACCCTACCCAAACCCTATCCATTGTCATTCCTAGATGGAAGTGTATTAATTTTGTATCATGAGAAGAGTCCATTTTAAAATTAGAAGAGTAAGTTCTCTTGCTATTTTTATTCCTAGATAAACTCTTCAGAGCTCCACAAGAAATGCATTTTCAGTATCAAGATTAGATAAAAATAAGGGTTAGATTAGGGGGAAAATAAAGAGATATTGAGTTGGACAATATTCCAGAAAATTAAGGCCTGATCAGGGGAGGTTACTATTCATTTCATGGTTCATTTCCTATGATCAAATGAAAAAAAAGGTTCTTGTCTTAAATGGCCCACATCCAGAAGAGATGGCGCTAATAAATTCACCGTGTTGTGAATTGTGACACATCCATCTATCTATATGCTTTTTGCACTGATTTCCAACAAAGCTTAATCCAGTGAAAAAAATGTTGATAATAATATTCTTCTCTAATTAATATTTTTGCTTTTTATTTTATTTTATAATAAACATCTTTCTTTTCTTTCTAACAGTACCATATACATATATAATAATTGAAGATAACAATAATATAAGTGCTTGTGGCCTAATGGTAACAAGGAGAGACATATATATATGAGAGATGATTATTCTTTACTTAAACTGAAAGGTTACTCTAAATATATAATAATATGTATATTTACTGGAGGAACAGAGGCAGATGTCTATGTCTTGGACTGACGGAATATTCTTTTAAAAGTGTATGAAACTTCAAATTACCCTATTATATAGGTCAAATATTTAAAGGAGGAAAGAAAATTAATAATTGAAATACATAAACTATATATCTAGCTAGACCGAGTTCCACATAGACATATATCATTAGAGTTCAGATATCAATTATTATAAGGTTTTCGCGGCTAATTATCCCTATTCATACCGTAAATTTGCAAATTTCTCGATTTTTAATTTAAGTTATTAATAAAAAATAATAATATTAATAATTGAGATAATTTGAATTACATTAACAATTACATAAAGTTATAAATAAACAACAAATTAATAAAAAAAATTAATTAATTAGTGTAATTAAATTATTAATTAACAAATTAAAATATCTAATATCTCTCTTTAATATCTCATATTCTCTCTCAAATTTGCACTTTCAAATGCATAAAATATTATTTTACTTAATGTTATGAAACTTCACTTTTAAAATTTCTTAAAAATCTATTTCTTTGGCAAAATTTATGAAACTCAAAATCATATTTGACACCAAAATAGTATTTTAATTGTTAAGGAAAATCTATGTAACCCTAATTGGAGATGTTCTTAGGAGCATATTTAAAGTTTGAACATATTTTACAAAAATATTCAAGGTTTTGATTGATCTTTAATTGTAATCTAGATTAATCGGAATTGATTTACTTGATTGATAGAAATATTGAATTGATTGATGACTTTAATATCATGAGCTTATTTACTATTTCATAAATATGCATGGGAGACCAACTTACCTTAAATAATCTCCAAAATGCATGCAAATTTAAAATAGGGTCCAGTTGAGAACAAACAATTCTATATATCAAGGTGATTGTCGGTTAGTATTAGAGACATAAAATTTGTTATTTTAGTTAGTAGTTACAAGTTAGTTAATTTAGTTTGAAATTAGTTGTTTTAATTTTGATATATAAATTTTATTATATATGTTGTAACTATTTTTTTCATTTGATAAATACAAAAATTCTCTCAAATTTCTCATCTTTCATGTTTTAATATCAATATTTTGTATATTCTATTATGGTATCCAAGTGATAATTATTCTGCTACTCTTTTTTAAATTTTTCTTGAGAAAATTTTAATAGAAACTTAATTAATTTATGTTTTCTTTTTCATTTGATTCTTGAACAATTTGTTCATTTTCTTCTCTTCCCTCTTAAACTTCAAGTTATAATCTTGTGATCACGATGATGATGATTAAAAAAAAACTCATAAGCCAATGGGTAATAAGAGCAACGAATTTACCAACAAATCATTACCAATACCCAAAACTTCTCTAATGTTTTGATATCAATATTGTTTGAACATCATTAATTTTCATTAAGTAAGAAAAAAATTGAGTCAAATGCATTTTTTGAAGATTTTTTAAAAACATTGACAACATTTGGTGCCAAAATTATTTGTTTTTAGCCAAATTGGAATTTCAAAAAAATAATGCAAGCAAAGATCTTGCATGAAAGTGTAGACTCTAAATTCAAACGCTTACTAGTAACAACATAAAAAAAGTCAAATTGTTCTTGCTTCTAAAAAAATCCATAATTAGATTCTTATCTAGAAGTCTTATAGCTAATGACCAATGAGTTGCGCAAGAGATTTCTTTGAAAAAAAAAAACAAGAGAAAATTTAACATGGAGGTGTAGACTCGATTCAACACCTACTACAAAAAAAGAGAGGAAGAAACAAGATTACATTAAAATCTTTCTTGTTCTTATTTCAAGTGAACAATAAATCTTCTAAAAAAACAAATTAAACAATTTATTTTTGACATTCAAAATCATTTAGTGATATATTTCTGCATTTCTATTATATTTTTTTTAGTTGTTACTTTATTTAAATATTAGTTACTCTAGTTAGAAATTAGTTGCTCTAATTTTGGTATATAAACTATTGTAATCATACTATTGTAATAATCTTTTATCAATAAAAAATTATCTGTATTTTCTTTTCTTTTATGTTTAATATCAATATTTTACATATTTTATTAAATAGAGAAATGTTCCACGTGATCTTTAATAAACTTATCTATAAAAATTGCTCAAAATTTCGAGAATGATCAAACATCTCCACCTCTTTATATTTGATAATAACTAGATAAATATTGATTCAACAAAAATAAAATAAAATAAATATTAGTTGAATTTTAAATCACTGATATTTATTTCACATAGGTCATTATCTCAATTGTGATGAATGACCTGTCAATATTAACTTAATAAAATAAAAGAAAATTAATTTAAGTTGAATTTTTAAAACGATGATTTTCTTATTTTTTTATTTTATCTAACCAATGCTCATTTAGTGATTATCTTAACGGTGATTACTAGTAAACTTACTCACAAAAGATAACGTTGATGGTTAGAATTTCTAACAGTTTCAAACATTCACTGTATATCATATACAGTACTTTTCCACCTTAAGAACCGTAATCGATAGAAACAAAAATAATTCTTATTGGCATGGACGAAAGTGCACATTTCACAAAATAAAATAATCAAAAATGAAAGGGAAACTATGCAAAAGTTGATGTTGCCATGTTACTATTTTAGGCAGTGCACATCACTTTCACAATTCACTAATATCAAAGTTTATATGGGTATGGTACTAATGAGCTGCTTGTTCAATCAAAGCAGTTTTAAATTGATGAATATTACATGTCATGTCCTCGTCTTCCAACTTAATATAACAACTTTTAAACTCTATTTTACTTAATTAAGTCCTTTTTTCGTTCGAAAAAAGGTAAAAGAAAATAAACTTGTAAATGTGAATAAAGTAATATGATTGGAGGATTAAGAACTTCTTTGTTGGTGACAAGTTCAAGGGACGACACATGTCACATTTTGTATAGAATATATACATTTATAAATCAAAAACCTTAATAGTAGAGCATTCTATTTCTTATGAGAAATGGAGATAAACCTTACTCTAAATTGCAAGAATGAACTAAATAGTAGGGCATAAGAATGAATTTGATACTATTGCAATACATACATATATATATACCCACAACTTATGTGATGTATATACCCACAACTTATGTGATGTATGAGTATCATACCAATTATACGTACTAAATAGTTAATACACTGAGGTTTATTTTATAGGTGAATGTTGGTAATGTTATAATGTATACAACTATATCGTTGATTTTAAGACTGAAATGCTTCAATTAGTTAGTTATTTTAAGTCATAGTCAGAAATAACATTTTATGTCGATTCTCATAATATTTGTAAGTAAGTCGGTTATCGAAACCATTTATATTGTTCCAACTAAGTATGTGGATAAATTTTAAATAGATTACTGTAACCGACTTAAAAATATTTATTAAACCGAATGTTTAATATAATACCTCATGTATTTTAATCATTAAATTTTATAATTAATTATGTTAAATAAATAGTTAATAAATTGTATTTTAATAACTAATGCAATATTTTAAATAGTTAATGTGATATATGTTAAATAAGTAGTTTATAATATACATTTTAATAGTTAATAAAATACTCTTAATTGATTGATGACACAGCTCATTGTTACAAAAATACTACTCTATTACTGTCAATTTTTTTATTTTTTTTGAAAAATTGGCCAAAAAAAGATAATGTCATTAATGATTGAATTGTTGAGGGCCGAGATTAGGGGCGAAAATAGGTTATGTCATCCGTCATAGTCTATGGCTTGACCTATTTATGGTTTGGTCTGTTTAATAAAAATGTTAGGCTTAGATTTTTTTTAAAGTCTATTAATTTAAATAAATCATACTTTAGCTTATAAAAAAAGTCTATTAGGTCTGATAGGTCAGCTTATATCTGTGTGTATAAATATATATATATTGTTTATTAAAATTGTTATTTTTTTTATTATTTATTAGTATTAGTATTTGCTATTTTAAAGTCTGTTAATATCAATCGCCTTGTAGATTTGCCGTTCATTTTGTTTTATTTGTAGTTTTTTGAATAATTTTTTTGCAATTTGTTAATTATGGATTCATTTTATTTTTTTGGAAGGTGTTGCAGACTTGATAGTTATAATTTTATTAATTTTTCTTATATATAAAGGTCTAATTTAGCTTATTTATAAAATATAAAATATACTATTTAAATTTTTTTTCTTAAGATGAGAAAAACTATTTCAGTTGATGCGGCCATGAAATTGGTTTATATTTTTGTTGGTATGGAATATAAGAGAAAATTATGTCAACAAAAATTAATGCATTTAATTTAAAATTTAAATTAAATATATATCCATAATTGTTGACTCATTTTCTTTTACGAAGAAGTAAATAAAAGTAGAGAAAATTCAAATTTTGAAATTATGATGGATGGAATAGTCCGGTGGACTGTTCACAAGTTGTTTATAGCAGCTTATTTTGTGATTAAAGAAGTACCTACTGTGTTCTTGTTAGTAAATTTGTTTGTTTATCAACAAAAAAACCTAGATTGATACATGATTAATTAGTGTTTGTTCCACTATTCACAACAGATACATCCCGGGAAAATGTAGTTAATTATCCCCCACATGACTATCCATACACAAAGGACCAGTCTAAACCAATAAATCAAGTAAATTAAATCAGCCACCATTATTTAGGCTACATCGTGGTCCTACTTCGATTATTTAATTTGACTTTAAATTATAACTTGCAATTTAAGCAAAAGAAATGACCAGATTGAGTGCTATTTGTATTTGAAACATGCACGTCCAATTAATTCCTTAATTTTGATTGATTTCTACTTCTAATTTAATTTAATTAATTATTGGAAACTCATGAAGAAAGTATTGTGGTATTTGTAATGGACACAAAATCACAAGCTTAATTACAGGATATCTGATCATCAAATTCAGATTCAAACTTTAATTTGTTGGTTATATAGATAAAAAAAGTTAATATTTAGTAAAAAAAGTCTGTCATTGCTATATTCACCGTAAATACTGAATTTGTGGCATGTTTTGAGACTACAATATAAACTAATTGGCTACTAAATTTTATTTCTAGACTTAAACTTGTCTACGGATATTGTGATAATTTTGCAACATTCTTCTTTAAAAATGACAAGTAATCTAAAGATATTAAGCATATTGAATAAAAAAATTTACCATTATAAAATATCGTTAAAAAACATAAATGCTAATTGAGCATGTTAGTAACAATTTTATGATTGATGATGATATTTTTTGAGGAAAGAGTTACTGGTAGTCTTGTAGAAAATATGAACATCATATATGCTAATAAATGTTGAATAATGATGTTTTATGTTCTGAGTTAATTGATGTAATGTTTTTTATTTTGTTTTTGTTTTTGTTTTCTACTTATATTCAATCAATGATATTAAAAACAAATTATATTATTGATGATAACATTATATTTAAACCTGTTATGCACTATTAAACTTAATATCATATATATTGAGGAGAATGATATATAGTAGTACATCGAAAGAAATTTGTCCATTAAATGACATATAATCTTTATAACTCTTATTGGTTTATATTCTTAATTATGATGGAACTAATGAATGTAAATTTTTTTATATGTATTGTTAAGTCACGTAAGCCAATTGTGAGAGAATATAGGAATGATTTAACTTATTATGATGTCCTGTGTGAAGATATGTTATTTAATTTCTATCAAAAAAGAAAATCTTATTTAATAAAGTGAAAATTATTATTAAGGTGTACAAATAATATTTATAAATAGTGGTAACTTGAAGCGAATGGGCAAGAATTATCGTTCAGCAGAAAAATGTCTTGTCTCTTCCATAAAGTTTATTGGCCAATAATCATTAAGAAATAGTCATATTTTTATTTTTACTCAAAAAAGAGTCATGATGAGAAAGAAGAGACAAAAAATAGATAAGAAGGTATGTCATTTAATATATCTTTATGCGAGCGAGAATAATAAATTTTAACGTCTTTATAATCATGATAGGTTTGTTAATGTGAACCCTTAATTGAAAACAAAAACATACACTACAATCTTAAACTTTATTGAGTCATGAAAAAATATCCTATACTTCGTAGAAAATATTTAAATCTTCTTTCAAAACATTGGGTGTTTATACAATATATATAATTCATATATTTTTAGAAGGTATAAGTGATATTATTATGCAACTATACCTCAAGATATTGGAAGTGGATACATAAAATGTAAAGCACTTAATAATTTGAATAAGGGTGTTTCGGTATAATATCATCGGAATCTACATACAAATATCTTACACTATCAAATTTGGGAATAGAGAATAAATAGTAGCTTAAAGTCATCCAAACTTGATTAAGATAGAATTATGCAATCCTATATATTTCAAATGTTTATCTTAAGAACTTGGCTATTTTATTTTTTATAGCAAAAAAATATATTAAAGAGAGTACACTAAGTATACTTCAATCTATTACATACTAGTATTAAACAACCAACTCAAAATACATGCATGCAAATTAACAATCTATTACATACTAGTATTAAGACCTAAGGGCCTGTTTATTTTCTCCATTTCTTATTTTCCTTTTCAATGAAAATAGAAATCAGGTGTGAAAATATGTTTGTTTTAATTTTAGAAAATGTTTTCTAAAATATTTTTACATAAATGAAAACACAAAAACCGAAATAAATCATTTTCAAATTGAAAACGTGGTGGCATTACGTGTAACTATTATTAAGTTCCTTATGTTTTTATGTAGTGAATCCTTTACTTCATGGCATATCGTGATATTCATATCCATGTTCACTCTATCTCTCTCTTTTTTTTCTACACAATACTCTTCTTTGACTTTCAATTCACAATATTAATAATAATAATAATAATAATAATAATAATAATAATAATAATAATAATAATGTTATTCTATGATGTACTGCATTCAACCATCAACTAAAATAATTTTATTTTAATAATAATGTACTAAAAAAATTTAACTATCATTTAAACACTTTTTTTTCGGTTTGAATCCCTCTAGTTCTTAGAGAAACAAGATTCTAGAATTCAAAGTTCGATTGAGAGGTTAATAAAACTTAATTAATAATTGTTTTAAGTAGGATACGAATTTGGGTTCTCCTGAATAATTTAAACTCATGTTTTTTAAATGATTCGTCATTAACTAAAACTCGTTAACTATTTAAATTCAATCACTTGATTATTTAAAAACTTTCTTATTTCACACTTATAATTTCAAATTTTTATAGATTTTAAAGGAACATTAATTTGTTAATAAATTTTATTCATTTAAACTCCAATTTTTTTCATTGACCAGTTCACATGGAAGAACATTTATTGATTGAAGTTATTCATTTATTTACTTCACTCGCCCTCGACTCTCAACAAATTGCATTAATCTTAAAACTATTAGGGTAGGAAATTGGGCATTCGTCTTTGCACATCCCACAGGGTTGGATTATCCCGCCTTTAGTTTATAAAAGTAATACTGATATTTTTTTTTTTAAATAATCACTTGCTTAAAATATTTGAGTATTTTATCACTTGAAACAACCACTTGTAGGTTTTTCTCCTTTCTATATATATTGGTCGTCTGGCCTTTAAAATACCCATCCTTATCTATTATATATCAATAATAACAAGTATCTTGCAAAAAAAAAAATCAAAATATTCATACCTATAATTTAAATTAGTCATTTTAATTCTATCTTCCTTCTATTTTAGTCTCTCTTTCATTTTTCAATCAAACAGTTGGTCTAAAAAATATTTATCTGATACGATGTTATTGAATTAATGTAACCTTCAAGTTAAATTTGATCATATATATATATATATATATATATATATATATATATATATATATATATATATATATATACTAAAGTAAAAAATTAATAAAGTGAGTAAATGAATAATTAATATTATAATTACTCACGATTGATCATGCACGTGCATATAATGTCAACATTTAATTTATTTATCAATGGTTGATACTACTCACTTTGTTCTTATAAGTAACTTGTTGACTTTCGTCTAACACAAATAACTTATTTTCTAATCTAATTTTATAACAAATAAATTTCTCAATAGTTACAATTGTATTTTTACCACAAAAAACAAACCTTTCTCCTTCTATTCTCTTCTTTTTCTTACATTTTCATTTTTTTTATTCTTTCCTTTCCTCTGTTTTTTTTTCTCTTCATATTTTATGATTTTTTATTTGTTTTTCAATTCTCTCCTCTTTCTTAAATTTCTATTTTCTATTATCTATTATATATATTCTATAACATACTTTCTATCTATTACATATTTATAAATATATATATATATATATATATATATATATATATATATATATATATATATAACATAATCTTACTGATTACTAACATTATTTACAAAAAAATATATCTATCAAATATAATGTCTAGCACAAATACTTTTTTACTTTAATTGAATTTTATAACACATAAGAGAAACTATTGGACAATGCTCATGGTGTACATTTTTGTATACTCTTATTGTTAGTATCTATCTTTGTGTTTCTTTTGTATGATCAAGCTTAAAGTGAAAATTGTTTTAACACTTTGTGTTTTTTTTTAATTAACCACTTAATACATAAATGGTAGGCATAAAAGTTGCAGTTGAATACTTATTTGCAGTGGGAACGTATGCACCACTATCATCATTTCATTTATTTGCATTTATCTCTACGAGATGATTAAGTTTAAGTGAAGACAAGATAGATAATTAATTTGTCAAAAAAAAAAGATTGATAATTATCTTTCAAGGATTAATTAATTAATAGATGAATTTATACTTATAGACAAATTTTACAAATAAATTAGTTAATAGAAGAATTTATATCTGACTACTAATTTATCTTTTAAATATCTAATAGATAAAAGCATGATAAATTTCTATACACAATTAATATTTATTTGTATAAAAATAATATTTTTAATTCACACATAACGATTAATTAAAATGTTTGAATATTTTATCACTTGGATCAACCACACGTAGGTTTTTCTCTTGGACCTTTGAAAAACTCGTTAGTATTTGCTTAAGGCTGGTGAGACATTTGCCTTAGATTTAAATTCTTTTAATCTCTCAAAATCAATTTTGTCTTCTTAAAAAATATTAGAATAACTTAATTATTTATTTTTTTATGTTATTTTAAAATAATATTTTATGAACTCGATAACTACTATTAATTTTTGTTTTTAGATATATAATATTTTTATTCTTTTTATTGATCTAATATAACTTATAAATTTTGTTCTATGTTGCTATTTTTTTAAATGTGTAATACTAAATTATTATTCTTTTTATTTTCTAATTTCACATTTTTGTAATTACATTGCTTCTTCCTTATACTACATTCGATCCTTTTTATAAGATACTATTAATTTAACAAAAGTTGATATATTTAGTCTATAATATGAATCGAATACATTAATTTTTGTTGATTCAATTGTCTCTTATAAAAAAAATCGAATGAAGTATTAAAATAAACTTTTCAAAATTTGAATTGCATAAATTCTATTTGAAATCAACTATGTTATAAGATATATTGAAAGAATTGGAAATATAATTCAAATAGGGTGAAATGTTACTTACACTTTCATTATAAGTTTTCATGAATAATTTTATAACAAAAATTTAGAAATATGAATAAAGATTAACCATGTATATATTAGATTGGTTAAATCTTACACTACTAAGATTATAATAGACTGAAAATAAATTTTGTAGTGAAGTATACATCATGGTAGTAATATATAATAAATTAATTATATAACACATTAGTTATTATCAATTTTTAACCATTAATGCATTTGAATATTTATTTTCCACATGAGAAAGTATGAAATTTATATATAAAAAAGTATCAAAGTATGATCCTTGACCCCATTTATATTTAAAACTTTTTAAAATTCATGAGAAACGAATTTTATACTTTAAAAATACATCTTAAAAAATTTATTTATTTTATTTACAAGTCATGAAAAACTGAAATATATATATATATATATAGTTACTTAAAAAAGTTAATGCATAAATTAACTTAACTACATACAATTAATTATTAATTATTAGTTAAGTTGATTTTATATGTTGAATAGATATGTAATCAAGTTTGGTCAAATAGTTATATATACAATCTTAATTTACAGGTTTTGGATTCAACATATGCAATCTATGATTTATTTTTTGATTTTTTTGAAATGAATTGAGAAACATCTCATTAATTTGATAATTAAAAACATTAAATCTAATTAATTAAAAGATAAAAAATCATTCATTAAAAACGAGGTGAATATGTAAATAATAAAAAACATATATTAGAATTAAAATATATAAAATAGAATAATAAATATGACAAAAATAACATAAAAAACATATTTAATTCTCGTTGATTCCACGTCATGAACGATAAACTACCTACAAATTTTTAATAGTAATCAATGCCTCTCCTAAATTTGTTGTATTTTCAAAAGTAACACCTCATAAGAACCTGTTCTATGAAAATAATAGTATTATTGAAAAATAAAATCCATTTTAATTTGATGATAATTAAAATATAATTTCATTAAGTATAATATAAATAATTAATATTTAGTATTTTAGAGCCCTAAATTAACATATACAAATTTTGTGTTGTAGAGAAGAGGAGCAATGATGGGACCCAACCCAAATCCAGAATGCATGTGATATAGTTACTGATCATGATCAGTGGTTTGGATTACTGACATGTCCCAGTTGAGTTTATTCAAGACTAGCCACAATTTCAGGCACCCAAAAAAGTGACTCACTCTGCAATGTAACCAAATAGAAACCGAATGAATGTGTATATTTTTGTTTGTTTTTCTCTTTTACTCCCGAAACTGAGCAAAGAAAGACAATCCATTCTAATTGAGCAAGGAAACAAGAAAATCTTTTGGGCATATTTTCATTTCATCAATTCACATGTCTGTTTGTTTCGGCTGTTCCCATCAAAAGCACCCACTCTTCATTTATGGCTCTGACAGTGACCTCTTTTGTCTCTTTACCATTAACCCACTTGTTCTCTTTCTTTTTCTTCTTATACTCAATAAGCAAATTGGTTAATTGCTTATCAAAATTCAATTTTATCAATTGTCATATTTGTTTCTTACTAAATACACTTTTCATGAATTTCTAAATATATTTATTAGTTTTTTTCCTCAAATATATCTTTTATTAATATTATTAAGTTGTTTTGGAACATGAAACAATTGTGATAAAAACCAATCACAATGGTCATATGTTTGAAAAGTGTCACAACACCATCCACAATGGTTGGATCATACCCAGTAAGAATAAGTATCATATAAGTACCCCTATCGGGAGAAAACTAACATGACGTCGGTGTCGGTATACCAAAAAGTAATTGTTCGGTATTTGAGTTTAAATATGTTATAACCATTCAAATTTCTGAATCTGCCAAGACCATTTTTCACTAACACCAAAATTATGAAAACTCATATAAAACTCAAAGTAGATAATAATTTAAAAATGTGATATTGCGAATTTGAAGTGGAAACAATACATATGAGAGAGATTCTTTACCAAGCACATTCTCTCATCAGATCTCACATAATTTTAGTATTAAAATATAAAATATTTAAATATAAATTATTGATAGATGATATAAAATTATTAGTGAATTAATTTAATAATTTTTTTATCAAATATTGGGTTGGAAGGATTAACTTCTTATTAAGTACTATTTTGTCTCAAAATATAAATAAAAGTATGTAAAGTGGATCTATTTAGTCTAAATTTTGAATTAAATATGTTAACTTTTTTTAACCATTTTTTGATTTTATTTTGTGACAAAAAAATTGGTCATTAAAAAATTATAATGAGTGTTGTTGTATGCACGTGAGCCTCACTTAAGTACTAAAATATGGAATTCTTCATTGATGATGGTTTAAGCTCTTATAAGAGCAACTCTAACAGTTTTTGAAAGGATTATTCTCGTCACGCTGTCATAGGAAAATATCGAGTTAGGATTTGGTGCACCATTGGAGTTTGCCAGCATGTCTTGCATCATTCAATAGGCAGTGCATGTTGACACAAATTAGCACAAGTTTAATAAAATTAATATTTTAAATTATAATAAAATTAAATATTAATGTATGAGTTTAAGTTGTAGGGTTTCATATGAGTTCTTGAGAGAATTCCATTAGAGAAAAAAATAAATAAGTTAGATATGGTATAGTGAATTTCACTTAAAAAAAACTCAAATTGAGTTCACATTATAGGTGCTCTAAATAAAGATAGAGAGAGTACATATTTGAAATTATAAAAGTTTAAATACATGATTGCTCAATGTAAATAACTGATTTTTTATTTTATTTTATTACATTAGTTTTTTGTTTGTTTAATTATTGTCTTTGTAAATAATTATTTTTATTTTTTGTCTTTGTTCTTTTGTTTTAGTCTCTGCAAAATTGATTTTTATTGAAATTGTTCTTGCAATTCCTTATATTGCTAATAATTGAATGACTAAAATCAAATATTATGTATATATTAGAAACTCATTATAACAAAAATCAATTTTACAGAAACTAAAACAAAAGAGGAAGGATAAAAAAAAATAAACAAAAAAATATTTGCAAAGACCAAAATCAAATAAAAAAACTTACAAAGATTATAACAAAAAATTTGCATAATTGTAGGAACTACGATGCATGTAAGCCAATTATAAAATAGGCGTTGCGATAGACTCAAATGTTATAGTGTCTCTATAAAATTCTATTATTGGAGGTTATAATGTGACACATTAATTAAATATATGACTCATCTACATTGATTTTACATTAATATCATTATATCATAGACTAATTTATCAATAAAATTTTGATTTTTCTTGAATTAATTTGTTAACAACTAATCCATGCACTATTTGTTACCGACAAATTTGTCTCTCAGATGATTAAATTTTACCGACAAAGACATTCATGTATTTACTCTTCTTTTTGTTTTTGTAGAAAAAATGTGGATGAAAAACTTTAAACTGCTAAGGTGACACATAGATACGCAGCCGCTTTGGTGATGTGTCTCTGTGAGTGCGAGTCTGAGTGTGGATAAGTGTGATATGAATTGCCACGAGTGGAATTTCTTTTGTAATACTTTTTCTGATTTATTTTAAATGTCTCTTTTTTTTTGTATAAATTTTTTTTAAAATAATTAATTATGTTAATTATAGTGATAACTAAATTTTATTTATTAAAATATTATTATTAATTATAACTAGTGGTAAATTTAATAAATTGAAATCTGATACATAAAGATATATTGTTAGAAAAAGTAATAAACGTTTTATTAATATTTTAAAAAAACAATTTGAATAAAAAATAAATAATAAGATAAATAGTGTACAAATGATACATATACACGTGTCTTCCCGCTGTGTTGCATTTACTGTATAGCCAGTAATTGACTTGGTATTAAGATCGAGTTCGGTAACTTTGGTAATGGTGGCATCATATTTTTAGTTTTTTAAATTTAGTTTAATTTTTATTTTTTTTATTTAGTCATTTAAATTTATAGATGTATTTTTGTCTAAATTAAAAGTTTGCTGTATAAATTATTCCTAGCCTCCTGCTACAATACTGAATACAATAGCTAGGTAGTTTTTTAAAACATTTTTATATCTTATATTTTTGCAGTCTTGCACACAATCATAAATTACACTCTTATGTTAAAATATTTAATAATAAAAATTTATAAAAATACTATTTTGATTGATATTTTATAATTTTAAATATGTATTTATCAATTCATAAAATTCATGGATTAATTTGATCAACACTTATAATTTTAAAGACAAATATATTTATTCGCCCAGAAAAAATATTAGAGCACACACATAAATAATAAAAATTAAAAGATAAACAAATTATTCGTATCATATAATTTTTTTTCTTTTAATTTATTTTATTTATGTGTATGTGTCCAAAAATTTGTGTCAAGTTCATGGAAGTATTTCTCATAGATTTGGTATCTAATATCTAATCATTTAATAACACTAGTTTGTGGACTTGTGCCATGCATGAAATATTTTTATTTTTTATAATATATATATTTGTGCAAAATATTTCTCATGATCTCTTAACTTAATTTCAAGTAATGATTTAGAATTTTATCTTTATTTTTATTTGATCATTTACTTAATTTCAAGTAACAATAAAATAATATAATATGTCTTAAAATGTCACCTATGTTAGCATTTTTAACAAAACCCAAAAATATTAATCATCATCTACAAATAAAATGCAGAAAAGTCATTATCATATTTAACAAAATTCATATATTCATCAAATCCATGATACAAATCTTTAAATAAATTTATATATTCATCTCCAACAACATCAAATCTATCAAATCACCAAAAAAACATCTTCTTCTTTCTTTACTTCTCCAAATCAAATCCCTAAATTACTATTTCTTTTTCGGTTTTGATAAAATTGTTATTATTATTTTTCTGAATTGGGTTTTGAGTAATGGGTTATTGGTTTCTAGGTTTGTTGAGAACTCATGTATGTATTGAAAGAATAATATAATCCACAACCTAAATCTTTAAATGTGATTCTTTTTATCAAATTGAAAACCTATAATCTAATTATTAAAATGTGAGTTCTTTGTTTGATAAATTTAATGTTATTGTTGTTATTGTTGGATATGGAAATATAAATTTATTTGAAGATTTGAGTTATGAATTTGAGGAAAATTTGGATTTTGTTGAAGATGATAACGAATTTTTTGGGTTTTGTACGAAGATGATGATGAATTTTCAAGTTTTCTGTAAAAAAAAAAATATAACATTGTTGACATTTTAAAACATAAACGATCAAACTGTTACTTGAAATTAAGTAAAAGATCAACTTGGAAAGAAAAAAAGATAAATGTCTGAATCATTACTTGAAATTAAATTAAGAGACCGTGTGAGCTATTTTGCCTATATTTATTTATAAATTGTTGTACGAGGAATACTCTTTTGTAATTAATGATAAAAGTTGAAATGATTTTCTTTGAGCTCGTTATAATTGAGTTTTTCTAAATATATTTTATGAAAACACAATTATATTTAATCTAAATAGTTTTCACACATAGATTTAATTTTTCTTGTGTTTTTATTTGATTTCGTTGTCTTGATGCGACATTGTTTTGTTCGTCATCTTAGTAAAGTGTTGCTTTGATTTCTTGTCTTGTTGCATTGTTCATTTGATTCAGATTAACGAATTAGTTTCAATCAAGTATAAATTCAATCAATGACTTTGACAGCGCCAATATCATAAATATGGAGATATGTGTATTTCGGATAATTTACATTTGTTACATTTGTAGGTATTTGGTTATTTGATGTTATTAACTTGGATGTTTTGATATTCATAGATTATTATTATTATTATTATTATTATTATTTTAGCAACTTTAGATTTATATTTAATCAATATATTTTACCAATTTGAATTTATTAATTTTATTTATTAATATATAAAAAAAGCAAAAGAAATATGATCTAAACTTAAATAATATCGTATTTCAATTATAACTATATTTTGCGGTATAAGAAAAAAATTTATAGGTGATTAGGATAAGAATGATAGAAACAAATATTGATTTATTTTATTGGAGTGGAAAGTAATTTTAATTTTGTTGTATTTCTATTTTGTTTATACTACAATATTTTACTCTCATTGAGTTGTTTAAATAAGTCTGGTACCATTTAATATAACTTTAAGAAAAATACTAATAAGTGTTATTGAGACACTTATTAAGAGTCAAAATATAGAAAGAAAAAAAAATTAGAATTTTTGTAATTGAAATTTTGCAATTGTAAAAAGTATAATTTTTTATTCGAACATTATTTTTTATTTTCTTTAATAAGTGTCTTAAAATTATTTGTTACAATGATTTTAAGGTTAATATTAAAGCAATTTATTTATTTTAATGCATCTAAGAAAGTTGTCTCAACAAATTTCGAAGAGTCCCTTCTACTAAGAATCTCAAAAAAGCCATAAAAATTTGTCAAACGCCACAAACCTTTTAGTGTTGTCCGTGATTTCAACATTAATACGATGCACGCCAAAGTAAAGCCACACCACCACCACGTCCCACTCTATCCGCGACAAGAATCAAAACCCAAAATAACGTTATTCTTCAATTTTGTTAGAATGAACTAAGGTCTCATATAAAAAGAAGCATTCGGATAATAGAGTAAGATGAGGTATATTTAGGAACTACTCGTACATGCATATTACTAAGGTCTCGACAGTTGAACTTATGGTTGTATGAAGCTTCCAATAAAAAAACTCTCGTTGAACAATGGGTTGATTTGCATAGGAAATCCATCATTCGATTTTTGAAGCAAAAATGTGGTCAGCATCATCTACATTCATCCATGTGTACCATGCTCAGTCGACACATGGCACACTCATTGGCTGCCGATCCATTTGAAGACAATATCGATTACTTGGGCCAACAGCTGGAGTTCAACTCACTTCCTTTTTAGTCAGCTTTGGGAGGCATTGTTTCACTACTAATGAGCCAATCATGAGAATTTACAAGGTGTTGCCTTCTACACGCGAATGCAACCTGGAACCAGCAGGGTCAACATGAATAATCATCGCAGCTCTAAATATTTTAAAAATAAATAGAAACAAATTTTTATTTTTATTTTATCTATAAGACGATTAATGATATTATAATTAACTCACAAAACTGTAGGGGTGACAATGAATAGCGTAAGCTATTGAAGTACTTGTTCTTGTACATTCAGTTTGGTAGGGGTACCAACCTTAATCGTCATATTGGTGCCCTTTGGATGGATACCTATGTACTCATACTTGTACTCGTTACTTGTGTTTAAATTAAAATAAATTGTTAAATTACGAAATACTATATTATTTAATACAATTGAAAAAAATATTCAATTTTTTTATTTATTAAATCATGAAAATAAACTAAAGTATTTAAATCATTCAAAATTATATTGAATCATATAAATATTTATTTGATTTAGCAATATTAATATAAATAAAAAATAAAATAAATCACTAGATAAACACAAATTTATTTAAATTAAAATAAAATAAACTTTAGAAAACAATTAGCATATTTTATAAAATTAATTGTTAACTTTATATATATCTTAGTTACGTCTCTCTCTCTCTCTATATATATATAAGGTGGATAGTCGCTGATTCACGAGTAAATATGAGATAAGTTACTTCGCTTAATAACTAAATATAAATAATTTTTTTTATTAATTCAATATTTGGTTATTGACATAATATATTAATGATTAAATATACAAAATTTTATATAAATATTAAATTCGTAACTTCGTAATCTAGTCATTTTATATTTTCTTATATTTTTAAAAAATTTATTACACATTCACTTGAAATTATATAATAATGTATCAAATAGTTTTAAAATTTTATAAAAATTTGTGGAGTTGATCTACTCAATAAGAACTTTTGGTTTGACGGTTAAATTAGTGAAATTCATTGATTATATTGAGTTATTAAGTAGAGTAATTCATCACAAAGTTATTCACGAAGTCAATGTCTTAGTTATGTTACATTTGTATGAAGTATCAATGTCATTTTACAAGGAAGGGGGTTTGAATTGTAAAGTTGCCTTTTTTGGAAATTCTCTGTTAAAACTTAAGAAAATAACTCAAGATTGATCTTGGTTGAGAAAACAGAAAACGAAGAACGTTCTTGGTTATGGAAACAGAAAACGAAGGACGTTCTGGGTTCTGGAAACAGAAAACGGAGAACGTTCTTGATTTAGTTAAAAATAGAAATTGATTTGTCTATTTAACTTTAGTAAATGAAAGACTAAAAATAAATAGAGATAGAGAAGAGATATCACACAACGATTTATCCTGGTTCACCCAACCCGGGCTATGTCCAGTTCTCACAACCGTGAGATTTTCCACCAAGTGTTCAAAACGAAGAACCTTCTTGGTTTTACACTATCTAGCTCTGATCAACCTTGATTTGTTACCAACTACAGTCATTTTCACCCATAAAGGAATTCAATCAGGTCACCTATCAATCTTGATAAATTTTTTACACTTAACCTTTTAACCTTAAAAGGATTTTCTAAACAAACCACTCAAGCTACAAATAACTCTTATAGTCTTGAGTTTACACAGTAATGATATAGAGTGTTTGACATAATCTGATTAATCTCAACTCTTGTTTGAGGTTTAGATTCTTTACAAGAGATTTCAGTAAACTAATAATAATGAATTCATGACTGAATGTTACTGATTTCTTGTGAGACTATCAAGTATGAATGTGTGATTGATGATTTTTCTTAGCACTTGAATGTCTTGATTTTTATTAAGCTCTAGAGTTCCTTTTATAGATATTTGAGGAGGTCCATGATAGCTTAATATGACTGTTGGAGAGGTTTCCTTGGTCAAAGGTTAGATTAAAATAATCAGTCTTATGCATTCTCTGTCATCCAATTTGTACAGTGTTTCAAGGTCTTTTTATCACGAGAATATGTGTCTTAAAATCATGCTGAAGTTTCAGTTTCAGTTTCAAGAACGTTCTTGGTATGTATCACAGAAGTTGGAGAATGTTCTGGAGTTGTATCACATAAGCTGGAGAATGTTCTTGAGCTAGAGAATGATTGATCTTTGAATGATTCTGTCATTTTGTCTTGAGTCATATCTTTTCTCCTTTGATCTTTTTGAGTACGTTTTTTTGCTAATCCAGGAGCTGTATATTCCTTGTAGATGTATTGGAAATTCATTCGAAAAATACATGATATTTTCTTGCATTAAAAGCTGACTTGAATTTTCTTGATGAAGTGAAAAAACGTGGATAACGTTCTTCATTTTCTAGAAAAATGTCCAGAATGTTTTTGGTTTTTGACGGTTCATTTTTAGCTTTTTCTTTAAACTGATTGTGCTTGCTTTTGCTTAGTACCTATCTTGGATTATCACACTTAAAAGCACATGTTAAATACCACAATATTTAGAATCATAATTAGAATATTTAATTAATTTTTTGTTTATTTATATCAAAACAATTAATTGAGAATTTTTTTTAACATTTTATTCTACCTGAAAAAATTAAGAGAAATTTAACTTTTGTCGTGATTTTATTTTTATATTTAAATTGATAACATAAATATTTTTTATCACGAAATAATCTATATATTTATTCACATTTTTGTGTATATATATAATAAGGGTCGTGATAACAAATGTCGTAAAAGCATTTCTTAATAAATTAAAAATAAAAGAAAAAAAGTTTTATGTAAACAATACTACTGTAAAAATTTCGAACCCACGTTTCAAAAAGTCATTTTTTTTTATTCTTTAACAACTGTTTTTAGATATTTGTTAATGTTTCTTATATAATAATATAAATAATAAATAACAATATACTACCTCGTCTCTTATTATAAGCACTAATTGATTTTTTTTATTTTTATTAAGAAAACTTGATAGAGTAACTAATATGTTTATTTGATGTGTTAATATTCTTAAAATAATTTTTGTTTTTAAATGTGTTAAATTTAACTTTTTATATATCAAAATAAATTAATAGTATTAATAAGAGATATGTTTAGAAAAAATAATAAATGCACATAATAAATAAAAAAATATTTATATTTAGAAACAATTTATTTTTTCCAAACGATATTTATAATTAAGGACAAATGTAGCATGCAATATGCAGACCCAGAGTGGATATTTAAGTACGTGTACTTGCAACTGCTTATTTTTGGGAGTAATTACGTTAACTCACACCCATATCTATAATATGAATATTACCGTACTAGGTAATTCTTGCAAGTATTCAATGAATATGAGTTCAATTGTAATTCATATTAAAAAGACTTAATTATAACTTTATTCTTTTTATTTTTATTGACTCACGAAATTAATTTCTTTATTTTAAAATTCGACAGTTTTGGTCTATCAATATGATTATTTAACTAAAAAATGATAATTTCAGACGCTATAAATAACTTGACATATGATACGATGATATAGAATAATTAACACATATGAAATTAGAATAAAATGTCATAAAAATTTAACTTTAAACTTTAGAAATTTTATATTTTAAATTTAATTAATGACATATAAATAATATATCTAGATGGTTCTGTATCATAAAATGATATGTCATATCATTTAAAATATGTCAAATCGTCATTTTTAGTTCAAAAATATAAGGGAGAGACTAAAAATATGGACTTTTAAATAGTAATAATAAAGATATCAAAACTGCAATTAAGTCTATTAAAAATGTCCTTCAAATATTTGTTAATATTTCTCATATTTTATTTACACTCTTCATCTTATTTTAAGTATCTTATTTGAGTTATATACAACTCTTAAAAAATAATTAATTGTATTTGTTTAACTGATAAAATGAATTTTATTTAAATATCTTTAATATTTACAGTTAACAAAAAATTTAAATAAATTGATATATAATAAATAAAGATATATTAATTAAAAAATAATTAATCTTATATTAAAATTTTAAAATGAAAAATAATTTAAGAGAGGAAAAAATAAGAAACATGTGATAATGAGCGGGTATGAGACAGGTATGGAGGAGAGGAAGTCAACGGTGGGAACATACGCAGGGCTCGAGAATAACACGCAGACACGCGACAACAAATGTTGGGACTCGGACACATCATTCTCTTCTCTCCTCCCCTCATTTCCTTCTCTCCTCATTCAAAGTTGGAGTAAAACACTACTAGATGCCTAGAGCCCTTTTCAATTGCATAGTTCCTTTAATTGGTTCCTTCAATACACACGTCACGTATTTTATACATAATAACTTTTAAAATAATTAAGTTATCTATTATTTCATATGTATTAAAAAAATTATATAAAAAAATATTAAATATTATTTTTATCAAATTATTTGTATTAAGTATTAAGGCATTATTAATATCATAAATGGGTCAATTATTTTTGATGTGAGAGTAACTTTTTGACGTTAGTATTTACTTTCTTTGTTCCACAATAAATATTTCATTTGAAAAAAAAAATCTCAAAATAAATAACTCTTTCAATTTTATATACATTTTTTTCAACTATACCATTTAAATTACATTACTAATATTACTTCCAAAATAATATCTTTTATTATATATTTATAATATTGATAATACTTATTACTTACAAAAGATAAATTAATAAAAATAATATTATCTTTATTTTACTCATACATTTTTTTAATATATATGAAATTATAAATAACTCACTCATTTATGAAAGGTAAATATTAATAAGCATCAAAGCTCTCTAATCTAACATTTCAACTACAAAAAAATGTTAAGAGAATACATAGCCGCATTCTCTACAAACATCCAAAAAAATTTACTATACAACAGACATGTCTATTTAGTTTGGTGGATAAATAGGTGAAACACTTAATATTGTGGATGTCGTTGATACTTGGTCTCATATATAAGAAGAAAAAATAAAAATAATCAAAACCAATTAAGTTTATTTAATGTGTTAATTTTAAAAGTTTTTTTACAAAAATAACTTTCACATTAAATATTTTCATACTCACTAATATGAACATTAATTACATTTATAGTAAAAGTATAAGCTATAAAAGACATTTAAACAATAAATACATTTTGAAACTTGTAATTTTTTCTTATACTAGAGACAAAAAATTTCTTCAAAATTTTTTTATGTAAGGGATCAGAGGTAGTACTCCTTAAGGAATTTTAATAGTATTTATATATTTTGCCTAAATGGTAGTGCTATGAACTGAAAAAGTTCAAAACATGAGATATTCGTTGATTATACTAAAGAGACTAATTATATTGCTGCATCTAATGCATCAAAGGAGACTGTTTGGATCGGGAAGTTCATTGTTGAACTAGATGTAGTTCCTACCATTGCGGATTCGATTGACATATAGTGTGATAATAATGGTGCAATCAAACAATCTAACAAACCCAAATCTCATCAGAGATCCAAACATATATTTCGCACTTCCATCATATTTGACAGATCATCGGTAAATGAGATGTGAAGATTTGCAGAATTCCTACCTTGGATAACATTGTTGACCCACTTACCGAAGCACTTGTCCAGTAGAAGCATGATGGTCACACTAAATCGATGGGTATTAGGAGTATACTTGGTTGACTCTAGTGCTAGTGGAAGATTTTTAGAGTTAGCCCTAAAGGGCAATCATTTTTCCTTGATTATTATTTGTATCATGACACTTACTATTATTTATATAGTAATATGATACATTTTAATTTATTATGTGGATTCATTTAAAGCATAATAGAGTCATAGGAATAGTTAGTCTATTTAATAGAACATTAAGTGCGACTTAATGGTGAGACCCCATTGAGCATAATTCACTATGTAAGAACAGAGTTATACCTAAGAGGGGGGTGAATTAGGTGTTGGACAATTTTTCTGTTTTTAGAGTTTTGGAGAATGTTTAAGTGACTGTTTAAAGTTTGTTTAATCTTGCTGTGTAAGTAAATGAAAACTGTAAATGGCAGAAGGTAAAAACACACAGAAATTTATCCTGGTTCCCCTTACAACCAAGGGTACATCCAGTCCTCTTGCACACCACAAGAGATTTTCCATTTTCTGTTAAAATAAGTACAAGTCTAACCCTAAGACTTCAATTACAAATTCCTAACAATCTTCCTAAGATAGTACACCACTATCTTAGTTTACAACACTTGAAGAAAATACACCACTTTCTTCAAATAATAACTTTGATGATTTTTTACAACAATGTTCTTAATTAAGAACAACATGATATAACAGATTGTGCAAGGATACCAATCCAAAATACTTTCAAGTACAATAGAGAATCTTTCTGAATGATATGAAAATGTAGAGCATGTACTTGAAGTATGAAAATATAACTTTGAAAAGATCACAAAATATTTCAGAAAGTTGTTCAAAGTTCATGGTAGGATTGATTGGTTTAAAACTCAAGTTTTGAAGTATTTATGTTCCAAGGTAACACTTCAGATCAATGGCAATCATTCCCAAACGTTTTGATGAACTTGTGCAATGTTTCAAAACTGAAAAGTTGCATTGTTTCGAAGTTGTATTCGAATACAGTTTCAGTGTATTCGAATACACTTCTATAACGTTCTGTTTGTATTTGAAATTTGAATGTTTGTAGTTGAATACAATATCTTGTAGTCGAATACAAATATGGGATTTTTGCCATTGACTTGAGTTGTATTCGAATACACAAAGCTGTAGTCGAATACAAATGTTTCAAAATAGCTACTGACTTGCACTCTGTATTCGACTACGACACTTCGTATTCGAATACAGATCTTCAGTTTTAGCTTCTGATTTATAGTCTGTATTCGACTACGATACCTTGTATTCGAATACAGATTTCCAGTTTTGTAAAAACTTTATTTTCAAACAAGTTTATGTTATTAAATATTTTCATAAAATATTTTAATGCATATGCTATCAGAAGGTTCTCATAATTTTGTACTTAAACTGTATTTTGATTTAATATCAAATGCTTTTACCTAAATATAAATTTGAAAGATAAGTTGCTTAAAATCCTTTTTCTTTTTGATCAAGGATCTTTTTGTCTTCATCAAAAATGTAGATCTTTAAATTTCATTCTCCCCCTTTTTGATGATGACAAAAATCTTGTTGCTTGGATATCAAAAGTCTTGATTTCTCCCCCTAGATGTGTGCTTTCTCCCCCTTGATAAATGTTTTTCTCCTTCTTAAGTGTTGGAGGATCTGCTCAACATAATTAGCAACAACAGTATATATACACTTTTTCTCCCCCTTTTGACATTATCAAAAAGGAAGAGGATATCACATAGCAACCAAGATATGCACAAATGTAACAAATAAAAAGAGGCAACACATGATATCTGGAAGAAAACAACTTAATTAACGATGTTCAAAATTACAATTAAAATAAACTTAAGAGTATTTAAAACAGGGAAAGTCGAACAGTAACAGAAACAAATAAAAAACTGCAAATAGCCAACTTTAATCATCTGATTTTGGTGGAATATGTAACTGGTCAACTTTATCGGTCATGTCACTAAGTTCTTGATGAAAAAAATGAATGTTGTGTATTGATGGTGTTTTCAAGATCTTTGAACTTGTGGTTGAAGGCAGCAGTCATGTTCTGAGTTTGAGTACTGAAAAACTCATTCAAATGTTGGAATTGATCTGTGACAAAAGATTGAAGGAAGTTAAGTTTGTCGATGATCATTTTGTTTGTGATGATGTCTTCAGCATGTGCTAAGTTATCTGGTTCTGGTGCTACTGCTGTTGCTGCTTCTGGTGCATTTTCTGGTGCATCTGCTGGGCCTATTGTTGGTTCTGCTTCTTCTGCATTCTCATCTTGGACAGTTGATGAACTTTGTTCAAGATCACCCTTATTAACATAAATTTGAAGTGATTCACTCCAAACTATTTTCATACTGGGCAAAACACTTAAATCCAACAGATTGTCTTTGGTGGTCTGGTACAGTACCTCACCTGAGAAATCAACCTTAAAATGATCCAAAATTCTTGTGACTTCTCTGGCATAGGGTAAAGCTATAGAATCTTTTGAAGCATATAAAACTGAACGAACAAAGTATGCCCAATTTAAATCAGCACCTTCTATCATAAAAATCATAACTTGAAGTTCAAATTCAGAGATCTGTGAGTAGTTCCCTGCTTTTGGTATCAAAATGTAACTTAAGAAATAATGTAGTAATCTGTTGTCAACAGTCAGATTACCAACACCATATCTTTGTCTAGCATACTCCGATCCAGACTGTGTGCGTTTTCTTTCCATATTGTCTTTGTCAAAACGACACAATGAGATATAGGCATCATACTTAGTAGTGTTTACCCATTCACATAGATGTCCTGGACACATCTTCTGACCTTCACTAGGTATGTGCAGAATTTCCCCAATAAGCTTAGTGTCTAAATTGATTATCTTCCCTTTAACTTTAGAAACTAATCTATTCCCATCCTTTTCTAGGTTACAGAAGAAAACCCTAACTAGGTTAGGATAAATGGGACCATTGTATCCAATAAATTCTTCCAATTTTTGAGCCTTCAGCAACTCAGGAAATTTAAATTTAAAAAAAGGAGTCAAGCGTACCAATTTTGGGGGTTACCAGTTTTTTGTCAGAGAAGTGGGTTCTCAATCTGTCCAGTTCTTCTGGGGAATGAAGTAATCTGGATAGGTCAGCCATGTTGTTGTTTCTTCGTTTCTTTGAAGGACCCACAAAAGCAACCTTGGTTCTTGGTCCTCTTTTGCGTGCATCCATTTTTGGGAAGATGATGTTTACGGTGTTTTGGGGAATTTAGGGTTTTTGATTTTGATTTCACAGTAATCTCAGATGCGATGGATGATGAGGGGAAGGTTTAGATATGACTGTATGAAGGTTTAGGGATAGGTTTGGATGAAGATTTTGAAGAGAAAAAAAATCAGAGACTTTGATTGTAATCGGCTACCCGTATTTGTATTCGTAACCTAAAACTGTTAACAATCCCTTTTATAAAAAAAAATTCGAAACTGTAGTCGACTACAGACTTGGCGTATTCGAATACAGATTTTTCTGGGAACGTGTATTCGACTAAAACCTGTCTGTATTCGAATACGGCAGTAATAATTTCGTTTCTAAAGTGAAATTTTTAACAATAAACAGCCCAAAAAATATTTTAAACATGTAGCAAAACATGCATAGATGTTAAAGAATCAAATATCATGTAAAAGAAGAAAAAAATTTAAAATACAAATTCCTATGACTTACAAAGCTTTCAAACCTTTTTGAGATAATTCTCATTTAGAATGCTTAGTTTCCTTCTGGATATTGTAGAATGAATCTCTAGGTAATGGCTTTGTAAACATATCCGTTATCTGAGTACCACATTTTTGAGGTTCTTTGTGTGTATTCCTACAAAACAAGTTTATGGTTTTATTTGGTACCCAGAGAGCTTTGGGTCCTTGAATGTTAGTACCTTTCTTGACCCACACATAATGCCCTTGTGGAACACCAATGTTCCTAAAGTAACAAGCATTAGGTGTGTGACCATTAAGACCACAATAAAAACATTTTGGACTCTTTTCAGGAAAGCATGGTTTCTTTTGAACAAAACTTTTCTTAGAACAAAAATGATTCTTTTGAACAGCCATTTCTTTCTCTTCTTTAGATTGGTTACTCGCTTTTACAAAGGTAGTTTTACCAATACTTGGTTTATCAAATTTTGAGTAACCAAGTCCACTTTTGTCATGTGAATATCTATGCATGCTAAGTATATTTTCCAATCCAAATTGTCCCTTTTCGTACCTTTCTATAACTCTATTCATTTGGACAATTTTAAAAGAAAGTGAATCACATTTAATGCATGTAGAAATCTGTTTTTGTTTTTCAGAATTTTGTTCCATAGTGTCAATCTTTTCATTTAGGGATAAAATCTGTTTCTTTTGATTTGACACTACTTTGTACAGATTTTTACATTCATTAAGTAGTTCTTTAATGGCTTGTTGTGCCTCATTATCTTCAACAAAAGAATTATTATTATCATAACAAATAGTATTACTACTAACCTCTTCTTCATTGTCAGAATGATGAGATGCCATTAAAGCAACATTAGCGCATTCGTCATTATCTGAATTTGATGAAGAACTTACTTCATTATCTTCCCACGCTATGTATGCCTTTTTGAGTTCCTTCCTTATGTTAGCATTTTTCTTGATAAGGTTAGGACATTCTGCTTTCATATTTCCTTCTTTCCCACATTCAAAGCAAGTGACATTCTGATTTGTAGTGAAGACATCTTTCTTCCTGAAGGTTTTTTTCTTCTTAAATGTTTTGTTGTTTTGAAGAAACTTACCGAACTTTTTAACCAGGGAAGTGATGTTTTCATCTCCATCTGAAACTTCTTCATTTATTATTTCTTTTGATTCTATTTTCAATGCTATATTCTTTGTTTTCTTCTCCAAATTCTCATTCTTTTTCAGTCTTTCTAATTCTATTTCGTGTTCTTGTAACTTTCCAAAGAATGCTGAGAGTGACATTTTTGACAAAAATTTCTTTTCAGAAATTGCTGTCACTTTTGGCTGCCATGCTTTGTTTAATGATATTAGAACCTTTAGGTTCAATTCATCATTAGTAAAGTTCTTGCCAAGTGCTGTTAAGTGGTTTGTTAAATGGGAAAAACGTTTCTGCATGTCCAGGATTGCTTCTCCTGGTTGCATTCTAAACATTTCGTATTCTTGAGATAAAGTGTTCAGTTTTGAACGTTTTACCTCAATTGTTCCTTCATGGGTTACTTCCAGAGTATCCCATATCTCTTTTGCTGTTTATAGTGGGATATGCGAAAGAATTCATCCATACCCAATGCTAATTGTAACATATTTTTTGCGTTCTTATCAAACAGTACTTTTCTCTTTTCATCATCTGTCCATGAGGCTTTTATTTTTACTTCCTCTTTATTGTTGATAACTGTTGTTGGAACATATGGACCGTTTTCTACTGCCTCCCATATGTCATCTCCTTGAGCCTCAAGGTATGCTTGCATACGTATTTTCCAGAAGTCATAATGTTCACCAACAAAGCAGGGTGGTTTGTTACTGCTACCACCATCTCTAAAAACAGGTTGTGCGGAAGCCATGAATCTAGGAGCAAATTACCAAAAACTGCTCTAATACCAATTGTAATAACAGAGTTACACCTAAGAGGGGGGTGAATTAGGTGTTGGACAATTTTTCTGTTTTAGAGTTTTGGAGAATGTTTTAGTGACTGTTTAAAGTTTGTTTAATCTTGCTGTGTAAGTAAATGAAAATTGTAAATGGCAGAAGGTAAAAACACACAAAAATTTATCCTGGTTCCCCTTACAACCAAGGGTACATCCAATCCTCTTGCACACCACAAGAGATTTTCCACTTTCTGTTAGAATAAGTACAAGTCTAACTGTAAGACTTCAATTACAAATTCCTAACAATCTTCCTAAGATAGTACACCACTATCTTAGTTTACAACACTTGAAGAAAATACACCACTTTCTTCAAATAATAACTTTGATGATGTTTTACAACAATGTTCTTAATTAAGAACAACAGGATATAACAGATTGTGCAAGGATACCAATCCAAAATACTTTCAAGTACAATAGAGAACCTTTCTCAATGATATGAAAATGTAGAGCATGTACTTGAAGTATGAAAATATAACTTTGAAAAGATCACAAAATATTTCAGAAAGTTGTTCAAAGTTCGTGGTAGGATTGATTGGTTTAAAACTCAAGTTTTGAAGTATTTATGTTCCAAGGTAACACTTCAAATCAATGGCAATCATTCCCAAACGTTTTGATGAACTTGTGCAATGTTTCAAAACTGAAAAGTTGCATTGTTTCGAAGTTGTATTCGAATACAGTCTCAGTGTATTCGAATACACTTCTATAACGTTCTGTTTGTATTTGAAATTTGAATGTTTGTAGTCGAATACAATATCTTGTAGTCGAATACAAATACGGGATTTTTGCCACTGACTTGAGTTGTATTCGAATACACAAAGCCGTAGTCGAATACAAATGTTTCAAAATAGCTACTGACTTGCAATCTGTATTCGACTACGACACTTCGTATTCGAATGTAGATCTTCAGTTTTAGCTTCTGATTTATAGTCTGTATTCGACTACGATACCTTGTATTCGAATACAGATTTCCAGTTTTGTAAAAACTTTATTTTCAAACAAGTTTATGTTATTAAATATTTTCATAAAATATTTTAATGCATATGCTATCAGAAGGTTCTCATAATTTTGTACTTAAACTGTATTTTGATTTAATATCAAATGCTTTTACCTAAATATAAATTTGAAAGATAAGTTGCTTAAAATCCTTTTTCTTTTTGATCAAGGATCTTTTTGTCTTCATCAAAAATGTAGATGGATGTGAGTGATGTAGATATGATTCACCCCACATGTGTAATAAGAGTTGAGTCTTGGGCCTCTCGATAGAGTGATATGTGAAATTCGCGTGCCTAAGCCAAAATGGACTAATATAATATATTAGGTACATTAGTGATTGCACATATACTCAGGAATTGAGAAACAAATTATTGACCCTAACAAGGATGACACTTTTTATGTCTTATTTTCAATTAAGTCATTTGGATGAAGGAACATTTACTGCAAAATAAATAGTGGTCACAGTAAAGGTAAAATCGTATCACCAATTTTCTCATTAATTAGGTAGCAATGATGCATTGCTAGATGATACTCATTGTTTATAATATTTAATATTAATTTTATATTTTATATTAATGCTAATTAAGTGGGTGCCTATTAGGTTACATGATAGAATGGTTAAATTGGAAAGTAAAAATTTAATTAAAGAATTATTTAATTAAATAAAATAAATTGAGCTTATAGCATATAAGGTCCACTATGGCAGTAAGGTAGAAATGAACAATATATATATATATATATATATATATATATATATATATATATATATATGAACGATATATTGTGTCTCATCTTAATCAAACCCTAAAATCATTCTTACTCTTGCCGTTAGGTAGCACCGACGCATTTCGTGACAACCGTTCACGTGAATTGAGGAAGAGACACTAGTATATTGTGGTGTTGGTGATTTGTCATCCTTAACGCTGAAGTAGCAATGTCAATTTATGAGAAAGGGAGAGTTTGAATTGTAAATTCGCCCTTTTAAAATTTCCTGTTAAAAACTTAAGAAAATAACTTAAGATTGATCTTGGTTGTGAAAACAGAAAACGGAGAACGTTCTTGGTTTTAACCAGAATACGGAGAAGATTCTTGGTTAGTTAAAATTAACAATTTAATTTATCTTTTTAACTAAATAATCAAACATACTGAAAGTAAATAGATAAGGGAAGAGATACCACACAAAGATATATCCTGGTTCACCCAACTCGGGCTACGTCCAGTCCTCACAACTGTGAGATTTTCACTAAGTGTTGAAACGAAGATCAATCTTGGTTTTACACACCCTGTTTCAGATCAACTTTGATATGTTACAAAAACAAATCCTTTCCACCCAGAAAGGAGTTCAATCAAATCACCTATCAATCTTTAGATAGGATTTTACAGTTCACCTTTTAATCATAAAAGGATTTCCTATAAGCTTACTCAAAACTCTACTTCACACTACAACCTTGAGCTACAATGATATGATTTAAAGTGTTTTGTCAGAATCTTAGAAGGCTCAACACTTGTTTGAGTTTTGATTCTTTGACAGAGAAATACACGAGAATGATTCTAGGAATCGAATAGGAAAAATCAGAACTGATTCAATGTATGTGAGTGAGAAATTCAAGTATGATTGAAGTGAGTAATGAATTGCTTAGTACTTGAAGCTCTGATTTTGGACAGAATCTGAGTATGCTCAACTCGTGTTTGAGATTAGATTCTTGACAAAAGAATTCAATAGAATGATTCTGATATGAAGAAGAAAAATAGAATTGAATCTTTTGTTTGTGATTGAGAAGCTTTCAAGTATGTAAGTGTATGTAAGTGATGTACTGCTTTATACTTGAAGTTCTTGAATCTGATTATGAATGATGAAATAATTGCTTTCGTGAGTTCTAATCTTTGCCTTCACCTTGAGGTCTCTTTTATAGACTCAAAAAGAGCTTATGAAAGCTCATTTTCCTGTTGGGAGTAGACTGGCTGTCCTTTGTCAGTGATTAGGTGAGAGCAGGCAAAAAAGCAAGAATGTTCTTCATCCTTGCTTTTGAAGTTCAAGAACATGCTTGGTTCTTTCTTTGTGTGACAACCGAGTCTTGATCTTAGTGATGTGTATTGTTGGCCTTTGACTTTGTAGAGGGATCTTCCAATAATGATTTGCTCTTATCATGATTGAGAGAGCATGATTGAATTTGAACTGCAGAAAATTGAATTTGCAACTGTTTTGCGTTTTTGCATTTCTGGAGCACCTGGAGAACGTTATTCGTTTTTCTCCAAAACTATCCAGAACGTTCTTGTTCTGTTTGTATGAGTTGCTGGATTTTGAACTTCTGGCCAGTTTTTGTATGCCATGCTTATATGTACTTGCGTCAGAGATTGAGTGCTTTATGCATAGTATTGTAAGTACAATGTACTTGTGTCCTTGCTCATAACTCATCACTTTGGAGATCAATCTTGAGGCTGTTTATTCTTGATGATTTTGCTTTGCCTCTGTTAATATTTTGACAAATTTGTTACTTTATGACAGCTGTTTGTTGACCAACTATACTGTACTTATATTACATATGTAGTGCCTTATTTGTCCAAGCTGTACTTGCTTTATCTGTGCCATCAATCTTGCAAGTTACTATTTGTACATTGTTTTGGCTTTGTTGATTCTTTTGATGAATCTGTCCAAATAGTAATTTTGAGTATGTAATGTTGTTCTTTATATTTTGCTGCATTTTCGTAGATTGGAATAATCTTGAACTAAGAAGGCTTTGTTCTTAATAAACTAGAATTTTCTTGGACTGAATGCTGTAAAAAACCAGAATTTTCTATGTTTTTCAGACTGCTGTTCAGAATGTTCTTGGATCTTCAAATTTGATCTTGCTTCTCTCAAATGATCTTGTTTATGATTTATAGCATAGTGTGATCATTGATTGTTGTATGAATGTATTTGATCATCTTCTTCATGAAGATGTTATCTTGAAGATGTAATAATCTTTCTCTTGAATGATTGATATATGATATATTCTTTTTGAGATTGTTGCACTTTGATGATGTGAATGGCTTCTTGCTTGTTCACTTATGCAATTCATCTTCCTTAAACAAAACTCAAGTGCAATCACTAGTAGATCACTATTCATAAAACTCAACCATTTAATTCAAAAGGTTTGTTGTCATTAAAACATATATTAAAAATGTTTTTTCTTCAAGAATCTCCCCCTTTTTGAAGATGACAAACCTTTTGAATAAATCATAAGTTTTTTGGATGAATATAAATAAAATACCAGAATGTTAATAGATATGTGATTAAACTCTCCCTAAACACATGCAAGAGTTTAATTCTTATCATTCTAATTAAACTCCCCCTAAATATATGCAAGAGGTTAATTCTTAACATTCTTCATTAATTTCTTTCATCCTATATCCATCATATATTTCTCTCCCCCTTTTGACATCTATAAAAAAGGTTGGGGAATAGACATAGAAGTATAAAAAATGGAGTAATAGCATGAGTGCACTACACATAGAAATCATGTGGTTAACCAATGCAATCATATACCAAACAAGTCAAGTTTGAATTCAACATTAAAGAACATAGCATGTATGATGATCATATCATTGTAGTCAATATTGCAATCAAGATATGGATAATGATAACAACAACAATATGATATAATTGTATGCAAGCGTTTTAACGCACTTTAGAAAATAGTCAATGAATATATATTCTTCTCATTTTTTAGAAAGAAAACAATGAGTAGACTTCAGTTTTAAGAAGAATAATATTTTGTAAAAACTCCCCCGGAATATTATGAAATTAACATTCTTTAATATTTCAAACTTCCATAATACAAGTAAGATGCCTTTTTGTTCTTTATCCTTTTTCACAAGACGCAACATTTTTTGGAACTAGAGAGAATGAGCGCATACACGGAAGCAAAATAAGATGAATGTGACATCATGTCAAATATATTTACTCTCAAAACATTTTTATTGCTAATGATGTTTGTATTTTTTCAAAAACTAATAATTTTTTTTTAAATGGATAAAAAATATGCCAAAGGATTTGCTCACAACAAAAAATATTTTTCCCAAGGTTTTTGCAAACACACAAATAAACAATAAGGCATATGTTCAAGGTTACTTTCAATAATAAGTGTGTATGATGCTTTTTAATTTGTGCTAATTCTATCTATCATGCTTAAAATAAATTTAAACACATGAGATCAATCTTCACAAAAAAAGGTAAGCAACAAATAAGACTCATTTGCAATAACATATATTAATACGCCTCAAAATGTTCATATATCAATTTTTGACTTCATGCCATATTTTTTTTTATTGAATTAGTTTTGAGTTTTAAAGCAACAAGAGACACCAATCATTTTCATGAAGACCAAACATAATTTTTTTTATTTATTTTAAATCCTTCAAAAAATAAATCCTAAACAAGGATATATATTTAAAATATGTTGAAGAATAATCTTTTTCAAAAGCCATATTAAAAAAAAAAATTATACTCAATCATCAAGCAATTTATATGCTACTTAATATATACAAAACAATTGGAGAACATGATAGAAAATGCTTTTAAGGACATAAAGAGGTGAAATTGCACAAAATGATATTAATTCATTTAACATGATAATTTGAAGGATGTTATTGTGCAAAGTGTGAAGAAAAAATTCAATGAATCATACTTGACAAAATAGCCCTTTGTCTAATTATTAAAGACACTAATTTATTTTAAATGTCTTTATAACTAGAACAATAATTTTGAACATCAAACTAGGTTTGCAAACTTGTTTTCATCATCATACAAAGTGTATGAACAAATGGTGAAAACATGTTGAATATAGAATAGAAATTAGGCATATGCATGTACAGGTAATGACAAAGAGTGATGTAATCAATTTAAAATTTAAAGTCATACTTGCATAAAAAATAGCATGCATTTTTAATTTTAAGAACACCCAATCAATCACATAATATCAAAAAAAAGTATTCATTCTTATCATGATGCAAATATCATAAGAATTTGGGATTCAGTGTACCTCCTTTAGTGGTCTAGTTCAATGTCGAGAGATCTTTTAATATTTTGGAGCTTCTCTTCATTCTCTTTTATTTATCTTGATTGATGGTCAAAGTGGGACAATTTATCTTTTGTTGTTGAGAGAGTTCCTCCATTACTAGACTAGTTCAGTTTCTCACTTTTCTTTCTTGTGAACCTCATATTTTTTACCTTATTTTGGACACCATCACCATTTAAGTAGAAATTATGTGTGGCATGCACTGTATTCATGCAATACGGCTCCTGGGCATTCTTAAGGAATAGTTTTAGTTCTTCCAATGATGAATCAAAACTGTAATACACTCTAAAGGGTCTTCTTAACCACTTTGAAATTAATACCTTATTCCTTTCTTCACACAAGCGTTTATGCAATAGGATGATTGCTCTGTGATCAAATTTATGCCATATACAACGCCCTACTGCTTGATTTTTAAAGCTTAGAATGCTTGATGGCAGTGCCACTCATTTCCGCCTAAGAGACGTTTGGACGTTTTGAATGTGTCATTATACTTATTCTTTAGTAAAGCTTGAATATCATTTCTGTTGTTCAGAGGCATGTTTACCACTGTAGTTACTCCTCCAACAACAACAACTTTGGTACTAGTAACAAATTCCTCCCAATTAGTTCTTCCAACAATTTGATCATGAGGAGATGTTTTGGAGGAAAGGTTAATAGTGAGGTAGGTATAGGAGCAAATGGTTCAAGGTCATTGTTGATGTTCTTCAACCATATCATCATGATGTGCAACATTATTTTTGATTGGATGAAATATATTTACTGTCAAGAACATTCTACTCTTGTGGAGAACATTCTGCTCTTTGTAGAGAATGTTCTGCTCTTTGTGGAGAACGTTCTGCTTTTGTGGGGAATGTTCTGATGTATACCTTCTTACTTAATTTGATCTTTCTCTTAGATCCTTTTTGTTTTGCCATGATCAGACTTTGGAGTTTTAATGTATGATATTTGAACATCATCAATTTTGTGATTTATTAAAATTCAACATTGTAATTATTTATCTTCCCCATCCTATCTTTCATCATAAAAATCAACATATTTACTAAACATAATATGCATAATTTCATCTGGAATTTAGGGCTTGAGATTCTATAATATTTTTAGAATGTAGAGCATTCATAATATATACTTAGATGGCATTTTAAAACAAATTGCTCATACTTTCTTTATTATGTGAAACATAGTAATGTTCATTCAAAAATGTCAAAGTATGATATGTTTTGCTTTCTATTTAAAAAATGATATGAAGGTATGTTAAAGATATTTTCTACTAAAGCCAAGATTAAAAACATGGTACACAATTTTTATGGCTTCTCTCCAAAATTATTTTTTCAACACTTGATTCATTTAGCCATTTCTTGTAGCTAATTTAAAAAAACAACAACTTCATATTGTTGGAGAGTTCTTTGACAAACAAATCATGTGAAATATCATTTTCATCAAAGAATTATTTGAAGAATGATGTTTCAGATTTTCTTTGATCATTTATGGAAATGACAATTTTTTTTTAAAGGACTTAAAAACATGATTCGGTTGGAAATTGATCTAAGTATAAAACATAAAAAAAAATTTAAAATGAAACATGAGGATGTTTGTTTTACTTCAGCCATGTGGGGTTTAAAAAATAACTTTAAAAGCAATTTTACAAAGTTATCTTTCACATATCAAACATCCTTATTCTATGCAAAATTATTTCAACAAATGATACATGTACATATGATTTGTTAATGTTTCCAAAGGTTATAGACGCTCCAAATTTTTGTAATGAGAGGAGGCACCATACTTTTCCATTCATGTTTATTGAGCAAGCCTTGTTCATGTATCAATGTTATTTCTTGATTGTTGGATGGTATTTTTGCATAACAAGTTAGTAATGACTTTGGTACCCATATTTGTTTGGGTCCTTGATGGTTAGTATATCTGTTTTTAGAAGAATTTTTAAAACTTGATCTCTTTTTGAAATAGCAAGTTGACTCGAAGTGGCCATTCTTGGAACAATGGGAACACTTTGTTGTTGGTCTTGAAGAAGGTTTGAAAATCTGAGTTTTAAAAGTCTTTGAAATTGATTTTGATGAAATTCTAGAACGTTCTCCTTGTTTCAAACTTTCTAGAGAAAGTTCAGCTTTTGTTCCAGAACGTTCTCCATTTTGAGAACAACCTAGAGAACGTTATCCTTTCTGCAGATTTTTCAAAACTGGTTCAGCTTTATTTGCAGAACACTCTCTCCTTTTAACAATCCTTTTACTTTGAATTTTTTCCTCTTTTCTTAAAGTAATAAGTAAATTCCAGATGTCCAATTCTTTTACAATATGAACATTTGGTTTTGCATTTATCTTCCTTTCTTTCTGGAACAAAAAAGTTTTCATAAATCTTTTCTTTTTGAGAAGTTTTGAAACATAAATCATCTTTCTCAAATATCCCTTCTTCAGATATCATGTTCTTTTGAAATGTTTCAGTGGTTTTTACACAGTTGGTAAAATCATTTTTTAGTTCATGAACTTCTATTTTTAAAGAGGTAATTTCTTCATTAGTTTCAGAACATTTTGGAACATTTTTAAAGAGGTACTTTCTTCCTTAGTTTTAGAACTTCATTTTGATCAACTCTTGGTGTGAAATTTCCTTCTGTAATGATGCGCCACATTCCTGTGTCTTCGGACTTTAGGAACAACTGCATTTTATTTTTCCAGAAGTAGTAATCTGAGCCATCAAAGTAGGCTGGTCGATTTGATGATCCTTGTAACACTCCGAGTTTAAAACACAGCGTGAGTGTATTTTTTTTTTCAATAAATAATTGAAATGAGTTTTCCAAAATTAATGTCAAGGGAATTAAAATAAAATTTTCATCAGTTCATTTCAAAAGAGAACACCCGGCCTATGGCCACTAAATAGTATCAGAGTGCGGAAAATACAGCGGAAAAGTCATACATTAAATTCCCAAAATAAATTACATTTCCCAAAACTCAAGATCCTATACAAAAGTCTAGTCTGATCATGCACTAAGCTACAATAGCACGGTCTCCACCGTATCCTCTATAAGTCTCGTCTTCAGCCAACCGTCCGTCCTTCTGCGTTGTCCACGGATACTCCGTACGTAAAGATCAGGGGAAACTAACCACGTTTCCGTCGTTAGTGTATCCGTCGGTAGGACGGGTTCGGGTAACATCTGAGGGCAAAGCCCAATTTCCACAATATAATAGCAAGGGTCACCGACCGAAATTAACAAATAATCACATAACATATATTTCACAGCAACAAATATACACATGGCATATCATAAAATCAATGATGATAAATAAAGATGCTCATTTTGAAATTTCATGACATGTATTTTTCAAAACAGCAACCAATTAAGATGGAAAATAAGTTGTAAGTACAGCCAACACTTCAGCATTCACAATCATTCACCAGAAATTCAGATTTCATAAAGTACTCACACACATCACTTTCCAATCATCATCACATAACCCAATCGTGACCCACCGGTCAATCACCCCGATGCAATATGTATATGCTCATGTATACAATTTCTTGGAATCACCAAGGTGCAGTCGCTCAACAGACCAACACAATTTATAAGTATGATAGACTTTAACGGCCCTCAAGACCATGGTGCAATCGCTCAACAGATCAGCACCAGTGCAGTCGCTCATCAGACCAGCACTCGTGCAGTCGCTCAACAGACCAGCACATTATACAACTTTGAATGGACCACCACGAACACGCGGCCATTCCGTAGCCCGGATAGAATGGACCACCATGAACACGCGGCCACTCTACAACCCATCACGGTTACTACTTTCACGTGTATTAGCCTCTCTCAGGCCAAATACACAGAAGTTAAATCCTCGCACGGATAGAATGGACCACCACGCACACGCGGCCATTCCGTAGCCCGAGTAGAATAGACCGTCTAATACACGCGAAACTATTCTATAACCCATGGTTACTACTTAACTTCGCGGCCCATCATAGTCACCGCATTACTCTGTGGTCCATCGCGGTCACCACCTGACTATGCAATGTATGAATATGCAATGTTTTCTCTTCACTGAAAACAGTATGCAATATCAGAAAACTCAGCCTGTCCAGCTTTTCCCCCAAAGCATCTCAACACAAATAATTTCATAATCAACACAGCAATGATTAAACATTCAAGTAATCATTAACACTTTACTTTATCACAACATTCCATTCTTAATTATCATAAGTCTTTTCCCTAACTCTTAAAATTCACAAAACAGTGTTTAAAACTGAGTTTTCTGGAAAATACGAATTTGTATTCGAATACAGCCTCTCTATATTCGAATACAGGAGCCAAAACAGTGCAGAATTAACACTCTGTATTCGACTACAGCCCCCTGGTAGTCGAATACAGAGGCAGTCTCAGTGCACAAATCAACATTTTTCACTACATTTGTAAAGTCTCAAAAACTTCATCACCACGTCCTCAAAATATCACAAAAAGTTCCATTTTAATTCACCACAACATTCCCAATATCCGCCAAACACTCAGGGTTTACAAAACACACTTAAAAACTTGGAATTTCTGAAAACTCGAATCTGTATTCGAATACAGACCCCTTGTATTCGAATACAGAAGCAAGAAACTGCAATTTTAACATTATGTATTCGAATACATCATGCATGTAGTCGAATACAGAAGACAAAACCAGAATGTTCAACATCAGAACATCAGAAGCAGAACCAGAATGATCAACATCAGAAAACAGAACCAGAATCAGAATGATTAACATCAGAACATCAGGAACAGAACCAGAATCAGAATAATTAAAATCAGGAACAGAACTAGAATCAGAATCATCAACACCAGAACATCAGAAACAGAACCAGAATCAGAATGATTAACATCAGAACATCAGGAACAAAACCAGAATCAGAATCATCAACACCAGAACATCAAAACCAGAATCAGAATGATTAACAATAGAACATCAGGAACAGAACCAGAATCAGAATCATCAACAACAGAACATCAGAAACAGAACTAGAATGATTAACACCAGAATCATCAGAAGCAAAACAGAATGATTCACACCAGAATCATCATAAGCAAAACAAAATGATTAACACCAGAATCATCAGAAGCAAAACAGAATGGTTAACACCAGAATCATCAGAAGCAAAACAGAATGGTTAACACCAAAATCATCAGAAGCAAAACAGAATGATTCACAGCAGAATCATCAGAAGCAAAACAGAATGATTCACACCAGAATCATCAGAAGCAAAACAAAATGATTCACACCAGAATCATTAGAAGCAAAACAGAATGATTCACACCAGAATCGTCAGAAGCAAAACAAAATGATTCACACCAGAATCATCATAAGCAAAACAGAATGATTCACACCAGAATCATCATAAGCAAAACAGAATGATTCACACCAGAATCATCAGAAGCAAAACAGAATGATTTACACCAGAATCATCAGAAGCAAAACAAAATAATTCACACCAGAATCATCATAAGAAAAATAGAATGATTCACACCAGAATCATCAGAAGAAAAACAGAATGATTCACACCAGAATCATCAGAGGCAAAACAGAATGACTCACACCAGAATCATCAGAAGCAAAACATAATGACTCATACCAGAATCATCATAGGCAAAACAGAATGACTCACACCAGAATCATCAGAAGCAAAACAGAATGACTCACACCAGAATCATCAGAGGCAAAAAAGAATGACTCACACCAGAATTATCAAAAGCAAAACAGAATGACTCACACCAGAATGATCAGAAGCAAAACAGAATGACTCACACTAGAATCATCAGAAGCAAAACAGAATGACTCACACCAGAATCATCAGAAGCAGAACAGAATGACTCACATCAGAATCATCAGAAGCAGAAACAGGATTATTAACATCAGAATCATCAGAAGCAGAAATAGGATGATTAACATCAGAATCATCAGAAGCAGAAACAGGATGATTTACATCAGAATCATCAGAAGCAAAAATCCTTCCTCTGTATTCGACTACAGGGCTTGTAGTCGAATACAAGTTTGAAAACTTAAGTAAAATAGAAGCTTGACAGGTTGTATTGGAATACACACATGTTGTATTCGAATACACCTTCGAAAACCAGTGAAATTTTCCTGAGACTTCAACACCTTTCAAACTGTTTCTTTTAAAAAATCAGGACAACTCCAAAACAGTTTTATCACTCACTTTGATGATGTGAATGGCTTCTTGCTTGTTCACTTATGCAATTCATCTTCCTTAAACAAAACTCAAGTGCAATCATTAGTAGATCACCATTCATAAAACTCAATCATTTCATTCAAAAGGTTTGTTGTCATTAAAACATATATCAAAAAGGTTTTTTTCCTCAACAAACGCTTTAAGAGATAAACATATAAACCTCATGTGAAATATTGTGTGTGCATGATCAATGACAATAGAAAATTTTCGCTCTTGAGAATGATTTTGAAATTATTTTAAAATATGTCTCTTGATTTCCCAACATTATGGGGTATAATGAAATTCCATTTGAACTTTAACATGAGGAGTATCCCATGGAAGAAAGCATGCAAATGGTTGACCTTTGAATTAAGGAACTAGTTGACTATTTGCAGAGTTCATCACCATAAACTGAATTTAAACTCAAGCAAAAGACTGTTAAATATGTATTGGTTGATAATGATCATTTATAAAAGGGTAGTCAATGGTGTTTTCCTAAAGTACATAGGGAAACAAAAGTCCTTCAGAGTTATGGGTGAAGTCTATGAGGACTCAATGGTTCCCATAGAGCTAGTCATGTAATGAAATGATTGATCTACCGCCATGGATATTATAGGACCACCATATTGGCAGATTGCTTTAAATACTCAAAATGATGCAAAACATGTGAGCTGCATGGTCCAATACAAAAGGTACCGGCTGAATTACTGTATCCAGTAATGAAGTGTTGACCTTTCAGGTTATGGATTTGATTCGGAAAATATATCCAACTTATTCCAAGAGACATTCCTTTATCATAGTGGGTAGTGGTTATTTCACCAAGTGGGTAGAAGCTCAACTAGTAATTATTGTTGGGCAGGATGAAGTAATTGTTTATTTACAACACAAGATCATATACATGTTTGGTATCCCTGAACCAACCACAACTAAGCAAGTGACTATATTCATTAGAGAAACGACATGGCCATATTTCAAAGGTTTAGGATAATGCTAATACATTCCTCTCCTTATAATGCTTAAGATAATTTGCAATCATAAGCTACTAATCATATGATCATATATTTGATAAAAAAGAACACAAAAGAAAAACCTAAAAGGTGGCATGAAACCTTATGGGTGGTCCTTTAGGCTTGTTAGGAAATCCTAAACGACAACCACATAATTTACCCATATCAATCAAATTATGGTCAGGATGTAATATTGCCTCAAGAAATCAATGTAGCTTCACTAAGGATTGCCAAGAAAATTTAGCTCAGTCTTAGTGAGTAATTAGCTCAATCTTAGTGAGTATCAAGTTTGGCCTTGGACATGATTTAGAGCTCATAGAAAAAAAGGGCTAAAGCCTATAACAATTGAGTCAAACCTAAAAGATTTGTGGAATGTGAATTTTTTAGGGCAAAAGTGGTTTTAGCTTCAATCCTCTAGTTGATGTTTTGATGATAACAAAAAAAAACAAATAAAGAACAATTATCCCCTCATTATATTTGCTATGTGTGCATACTAGGTTAGAAGACAATGATTTATGTGAATGACTATATAATTTAAGGTAGCATAAATTATGAGTAAGTTAGAGATAATTATTTGAATGTTTCTAACACCAAACATTATCACCTGATAAACAAGTAATTGTTTACTAATAGAAGAAGTCATAATAAAGCGATAAGAAGTATTGCAATATGCATTTGTGGATCTGCAATTAGAAACAAAACGATAAAGACAAAAGAAATACAAGTCAATGATTGTTCCTTTGAAGACAAAAAGAAAAGAGCGCTACAATGACTATTTACCTCTGACTAAAAACCATCTTGAGCCTTTGACTCAAAGATCAAAAGAAGAAAGTCAAGTAGCAATGTCAATCACAAGAAAGGGGGTTTGCATTGTGATCCTTTTAAAATTTTGGATTCATGTGCTTAATTTAAATTAACTCAAGATCAATTTTGGTTGAAACAGAATGTCCAAAATGTTCTGGATATGTTTATAGTGAAGTGTGATTTGTGTGTGGAAATAATTAAGGATAAAGGATAGAAAAATCAAACTCAAAAAGTATACTGGTTCACCCAACTTTAGGTAGTCTAGTCCTCACAACTGTGAGATTTTCACTATGTGCTTCAGAACCAAAGTGTTCTCTTTCACACCTTTTCTCTTGATCACACCTTGATCAATTACAATCTTCACCTTTCAACCTAGAAAGGATTTTTACAGCCAGCTTTCAATCTTGAAAGAATTTTTACAAACACACTCAATCTAACATAAAAGATAGACTTGAGTTAGAAATGATGTGTATGATAAAGGTGTTTGGGATCTTGAAACTTCTCAACACTTGTTTGAGATAAATAAAGATAAACTCAGTAAATAATGATCCACAAATATAGTGAAGAGAACTAGAGTTTTCTTAAAGAGTTTTAACTTGTTCTTACTTGAACTAATGTTGGTAGATTTGTAAATTGAACTCTTACCTTCAACTTCCAATTGATCTTCAATTTATAGATGATAAAAGACTTTGAATATTCAATTTAAATTGAATATAGTCATTGAACACACTTCCCAAGTTGTAGATATGTTTTAAAACAATTAAACATGTGTTTATATTGCTATCCAAAAAGTTCTTGACAAACGAAGAACGTTATTGCTTTTGAGTCTGATGGAAAACGTGAATGAGTGAGTGAATGGGCAGTCAAATAACAGTTTAGTATTGTTCTAGATCAGATTTATGTATAACTTTATGCAGAATAATGTATGTACCATGTACTTGTATCCTTGCTCACAACATATCAATTTGGAGATCAATCTTGAGGTTGTTTTCCTCTTTTGGGCATTCAACTCGAGTTCTGGGGTTCACCGTTTATTTGAGCAATCTTGTTACTCTTTAAATTGTGGTTTGGAATATGGAAAACGATTTGTTTTAATTTTGTCTTTAAAAGAGAATAATGAGAATGTTCTTTTGTAAAACCAGAACATTCTTCGTTTCTGTTTTGTATGAGTGAGTGCTGGAGTTAGAGCTTTGACAACTGTTATGTGTCATGCTTTTCAGCTCTGTTTAGTGCGCAGACTGTTCGGAGGTGCAATTGCAGTGTCTTATCATGTCTGTCATGGCTGTACTTGTTGCTTTATCAAACTAAAGATTGATCTTGCTTGTTAGTTCTTGACGTTTAACTTTTGCCTTTGTTAATCTCTTGGAGTAGATCTTTCTGGTATAATCTTTGTGTACCTATGTTTGGTACCTTCGTAATAAAGATTGATTTATGAACAAACCGGAAATGTTCTTGTTTATTGCAAGCCATAATGTTGTTGGTTTGATAAAACCAGAACGATCTCTGCTGTTGTTTTTAGGGGTGTTGAGGTTAATTTTATTTGACAATTGTCTTGAAGTGTTGCCTTGCTGTCTATCACGTGTGTAGGCTGCTCATAGATGCAACTGCAATGCGCAATCGAGTCTGTCAGAATCGTACTTGCAACTTGCTCAAATTTGGGGAATGATCTTGCTTGTTTGATTATGATGCATAGCTTTTGCCTTTGTTCTTTGGAATAATTCTTTTACTGATGTGATCCTTGTATACTTCTGGTATCTTTCTATAGAATGATTGAATACATCAGACACGGCCTTTTCCTTAAGAACATGAACATTCTTGGTTTTGAAGCTAACTAAGAATTGTGAAGAACGATCTTCATTTTTCTAGAATTCTGTCAGAATGTTCTTCGTTTATTTCAATGAACTTGTTTCTTCTAATATGATGTTGAATGTATTTGATCACCTTCTTCGTGAAGATGCTATCTTGAAGATGTAATGGTCATTCTCTTGAATGATTAATATATGATATATTCTTTTTTAGATTCTTACAAAATTGAGTATATACTTATGCACTTTGATGATGTGAATGGCTTCTTGCTTGTTCACTTATGCAATTCATGTTCCTTAAATAAAACTCAAGTGCAATCATTAGTAGATTACTTTCATAAACCTTAATCATTTATTTCATAAGGTTTGTTATCATTAAAATATATATCAAAAATGTTTTTTCCTCAATAGAAAGCTCTAAGTAATGCATTTGATAAAGTCAATATTCTGATACAAGCTAGATCCTCTAATGAAATAAAAAAGAGAACCTATTAAACAAGTTCATCGTAATTCTGAAGAAGTTGTTGAAGTTGCATTTGACTCCGATGAACGTGCTCTAAAAAGGTGCTTCTGTTGATTCTACTGTTTCAAGCAGTGCTTTGATTAGTCTCGCTTTGATAACTGTGTCAAGCATATGATCGTTTGACTTTAATACAAGTTAACACTCTCATAGAAAGATTAAACTCTAATAAAGTCAACACAATAAAATCAACGCTATAATAAATTCAACACTTTGATAAGAAGTCTACGCTTTAATGTCCTCATTTTGTCATATTGGACTTATCCTTTAATTAAATAAGTGTATGACATCCTCTGATAGTGACAAATTCTGAGATTCGTCTTCTTAATAGAAGATAAACTGAATTAATTATGAAGATATATATGGATAAGTCTTAAAGAATGATTTGCGTTAAATGCTCCAACGATAATATTCTCAACATACACTTCTTCGTAGTATTTAAGACGAAACTAATCAATCAATCAATAAGAAGAGAAAAATGAAAAAGACAATGTGTTAAGAAGAAATTCTATAAAAGCCTAAAACACATAAAAAGAAAGGAATGAATGAAAAATCATCTCAATAGAGAGATATTAGAATTGATGTAAATCAATCAAGTGGTGTGATACACTTGAATTGATATAGTATTTCAAATATAATATTCTCTCTATGAAAGTTAGAATTGAAGAAAAAACTTTGTGTAAATTCATATATAAACTGGAACTGATGTAAGTTAGCGCAATAATGGCAACAACTCTTTCGTCCATAAGAGGTACTTGAATAGGTATAATAATACTTATGAACCTCAACGACAATCTACCAAAAAGTTGAAGAAAAGTTCTAATGGTGACAACCTAAAGAGGCTAGAGAAGAATACCAAAGCTTGAAGAGGCAGAGTAAACAATAATTGTATGCTATTGCTGAAATAGTGGATTAAGTCATCGACTGTACTGAGGCAAAATCTATCTGTAAGTGGAGGACTTTTTGTAGGAACAATCTATTGTGAATTAGTACAAAAATTCTTGTGTTCCTTCTCTCGCTCTTTGTTACACTAATATAAATTCTCTATGGTTCAACTTTATTATACTAAACTTATTTTATAATAGTAAGTTGAATGATTTGATAAAGAAAAAGTATGTGGGTTCCATGTGTTTTTAACCACTCTCTTCAACTTCTTCTTAGACCAATCAAAAGAAATATTGTATCTCTCTCTAATTTCTCTCTCACCTGTTTCACCTAAATCAAACATACCCTGAATGAGCATAAACTATCCCATTTTTGCTGTGTGGAGGCCAAACTTTCCCTACATCATCAAAAATCCATCTCCATGCCAACCTTCATTCAAGTAGTGGCTTCAGTTTGTTGTCTATCATAGTCAAATTAGTATAGAAGTCGATCCTTTGGGTATTAGCTGCTTTCAACTTATCAGCTAGCTTTGAAGAAACCAAATTGGCAAAAATTCAACTAATTTTTGCCCATTCATGAATTGAGGAGGGATTTACAATTACTAGTTTTCTATTTTACAATTCAATAATTATGTAGATCATGTAATGATTGTTATTTGCGTTGTATCACCTTTCAACTCATTGCAACATCTAATACAATAGAAGGGGCATTTGATTACACTAAAAATGTTCAATATAAGTTGTTAGTTGAGTCCGCCAAACAATCGAATTTGGTGTTGTTGAATATGTGTCAACCGAATCAAGGATTAGTTGAATTTGCACGAAGATTTAAGTGAGTTTTTCTCAATTCCATGAAGATTTACAAAGGTTTAATTTTAAAATGAAATTATGGATTTAATTTCAAGTATATTTTGGGATATTTGTAAAATATTTGATATATGTATATTTATATATATATATGTATAAATATTTTTGAGATTGAGTAAAATTATTGGACGAATGATTATTTAATTTAATTACGAGTAATTACATATCGGGCAATTAATTAAGATTTTATTTGTCGACGTAATTGCGATGGTAGTAATTAGTTACTTGAGGGTCAAATTTAATTATTATATATATATATATATATGAGGTGGCAAGAGTATGTGTCTGTATATATGTTTGCATGTGAGAAGCAAAGAAAAAAAAAGAGAAAAACAGAAAATCAGAATCAGAAAGTAAGAGAAAACAGTTTCTTTCCTTTCCCTCACCTAACCGAGCTGCCTTCTTCTCCTTCCTCTGTTCAGTTATGTTTGTGTTGGTAGTGAGAAGGGATACTCAAAACTCAAATTACTTGGAAATCCAAGCCTCAAATAAGAAAGTGTCAAGAAGGAAAGTTATTCCTCTCATCTTTATGGTACTAGAGAACCAACTTTGGTAGCAACGACGCGAGCGGGAGTTTCGCCAGTTTTAGTCGCGGTAACATAATCGAACAAGAAAACGTAACGAAGGTAAAGCGATCCTTCCAACTTTCTAGATTGCATATAGGGTTGTAAATGAATGTTTGATGGATTGATTATTATGTTATGTTGTTAAAAACCGGGGATGATCATGGTAGGATTGCTAGTCAAGCAGAGGATTGATTATCGAGCAAAGGATTCTATCAATGGATTGATAGTCGAGCCGAGGATTCCATCATAGGATTGATAGTCGAGCCAAGGATTCCATCAGATGATTGATAGTCAAGGAGAGTATTCTGTTAGATCTGTTTGTTTAGTTGGTTCTGTTATTAATCTGTTAAGTTATTCTGTGCCAGCTGTCAAGCCTAACTAATTCAGTTAGAATAGCTAATATAAATAACAGAAATGGGTTCGTCAATAGGTAGGCAGTTAAAGAGTTAGTTGGGTGGGACTAAATTGCAGGGCAATTCGGTTATTCTCTGTAACTTCAATCTCTGTACATTTTTTCTTAGTATTCGATAATCCAATCTTGAGGTATCTTCAATTTCATTCAATTTTAGTATACCAGTTCTATCACTGGTATCAGAGCACCGATCTGGTGCCCTGTTTTTGCATCCTTCTACTGCGCATTGCATGAAAACAAGAAGCATGGTTAGGGATTTGAGCGATTGGGAGCAGGAGCACGAGGAATGGCGCACGTGACTGGAGTTGGCAGAGGCGCACGCCAAACATACGGAGGATCATTTGGCTGCACTCGCGGCCAAGATCGATGCCAACGGCGGCAGAACTGTCCGCAGGGAAGAAGCAGAGACCAGCGGCTGCGGTGGTAAACCCCTGGGTAACTACGCTGAGAGCGACCGGTGGAGGAAGCTGGAGATTCCGATTTTCTCAAGCGACGATGCGTACGGTTGGACGCACCGTTTGGAACCATATTTCGAGTTACGAAGTGTTTCGGAGAAGGAGAAGATGTGTGCCACCGTGGTGGCCATGGAGGGCAGAGCACTGGGCTGGTATCACTTGTGGGCAAGGTGCAATCTTGAACCAACTTGGGACGGGTTCAAGCTGGCAGTGGTTCGTAGGTTTCAACCATCAATGGTACCAAATCCTTTTGAGTTGTTGCTGGCACTCAAACAAACAAGGACAGTGGTAGAATTTGTGGAGGAGTTCGAGAAATATGTTGGAGCTTTGAAGGCCATTGATCAAGATTTTGCACGAGGAATTTTCATGAATGGTTTGAAAGAGGAAATTCGAGTGGAGGTAAAACTGTATGAATTAAAGTCTCTGTCCAATTTAATTCAAAAGTCTATTATGATTGAGGAGAAGTATCTGGTTTGGACTAAAAAAGGAACCAACACTTTCATTAAACCAACTACGATGTCGAAGGCTAGTTCCCACACTAAGACTGTGACGGTAGATGCTAAGCCTTGGTTAGATAAGACAGCCGAGGGTGGTACCTCTGCTACTAATCCGGGGGTGTTCAGGCTGGAGAAGCGAACAAAACCAGAGGTGGTGATTTCAAACGGTTGTCCGGGGCCGAGATGAGAGACAAAAGGGCGAAGGGACTCTGTTTCAGATGTGATGAGCCCTACCATAGAGAACATAAATGCACGAATAATCAGTTTCGTACGATCATTTTGGAAGAAGATGAGGAGGAGGACAACGATACTGAGTTGCATGAGGTAGAAACTTTCAATTCTGTGCAGTTGTCTCTTTGTTCAATGGTTGGGTTGACTTTGACAAATTCTTGGAAGATACAAGGGGTAGTTCAGAACAATTCTGTTTTGATACTCATCGATTGTGGAGCTTTTCATAGCTTCATTTCTCAAGAGGTAGTTCAGAAATTGAGCTTGCTGGTGGAAGAGACTCCTTCTTACATTGTGGAATTGGGGGATGGTCATAGGGTGAAATGTAAGGGAAAGTGTCCCAAGTTGAGTTTGCATTTGCAAGGAATGGAGATTAAGCAAGACTTTTATTTGTTCAGCTTGCAAGAGGTGGATTTGGTGTTGGGTTTGGATTGGCTCTCTAATTTAGGAGAGGTCAAAACCAATTTTGGCAAGTTGGAGCTTACCGTGTCTATAGATGGCAAGTTGATTACATTGGTTGGTGATCCTGCCTTAACTAAGACTGAATTGTCTTATGGAGCCTTCATGCAAATTTTGAAGGAAGAAGGGGAAGGCTTATTAATTCAGTACGATACGACAGAGAAGAAAACAGCAGACATTTCAGTCATACCTGAAGCCGTTTCAGAGGTGCTGCAGCAGTATTCTGAGGTTTTTAAGGATCCTCAAGGTCTCCCACTTGAAAGGAGGTTAGATCATGCAATTCATTTGAAGGAGGGGGCTGAGATACCGAATCTACGACCTTATAAGTATCCACAATATCAAAAGACTGAGATAGAGCGGTTGGTTTCCGAAATGCTTGAGGCTGGTATTGTAAGACCAAGCATTAGCCTTTACTCTAGTCCTATCATCTTGGTCAAGAAGAAAGATGGTGGTTGGCGTTTTTGCGTAGATTATAGGGCTCTCAACAAAATTACTATCCCTAATAAATTTCCCATCCCTATCATTGAAGAGCTGCTTGATGAACTTGATGAAGCAACAATATTCACTAAGCTTGATTTAAAATCAAGTTATCATCAAATCCGGATGAAGTAAGATGATATAGAGAAGACAGCTTTCCGAACTCATGAGGGACATTACGAATTCTTGGTGATTCCCTTCGGTCTCACCAATGCTCCTTCCACAATCCAAGCCCTCATGAATGAGGTTTTGAAGCCTTTCCTCCGGAGATTTGTCCAGGTCTTTTTTGATGACATTTTGGTGTATAGCAAGGATTTGTCAGCTCATCTTGTTCATGTCCACCAAGTCTTGGCAGTGCTGATGCAGAATGGGTTGAAGGCAAATAAGAAGAAATGTAGCTTTGGACATGTGAATTCTGGCGAAGGGGTGGCAGCTTGTCCTTCAAAGACTGCAGCCATGATTTCTTGGCCTATTCCTACTGATGTGAAGGGTCTTAGAGGTTTCCTTGGAATAACAGGTTATTATAGACGTTTTTTTTCAAGGATATGGTAAATTAGCCAAACCCTTAATTGAGCTTTTGAAGAAAGACAAGTTTTGTTGGACTGAAGAAGCTACGTTTGCGTTTCAGGCCTTGAAAACAGCCATGGTTGATATTCCCTTGTTGGCTGTACTGGATTTCAGTAAGGCCTTTGTAGTGGAAATTGATGCTTCTAGTAAGGGGTTGGGGGCTGTTTTGATGCAGGAAGGTAAACCGCTTGCCTTTTGGAGCCAAGGCTTATCTTTGAGAGCTCAACAAAGGTCTGTGTATGAGAGGGAGCTGATGGCTTTGGTTCAGGCTATCACCAAATGGAGACACTACCTTTTGGGCAACCATTTCATTGTGAGGACGGATCAAATGAGCCTTAAGTTCTTGACTGATCAACGATTGTTCACTGTTGAGCAATTTAAATGGGCTGTCAAGCTCATTGGGATGGATTTTCAAATCTAATACAAGCCAGGGAAGGAGAATATTGCAGTAGATAGTTTGTCTAGGAGAGATATGTATGATGCCTTATCAGTTCTACATGTGGAAGAGGATGATTCTTGGGATGCGGAAGTGCAACAAGATTCTGAATTGCAGCAGTTGGTACAGGACTTAATTGTCTCCCCTACTTCTCATTCAGGTTATGAACTCAAGAAGGGAAGACTTCTGTATAATGGTAAATTGGTGCTACCTAAGGGTTCTAACAAAATACCACTTATCTTGGGTGAATGTCATGATTCACCATGTGGAGGACATTCAGGATGGTTCAGAACTTTTAAAAGAGTCTATAGTTTCTTGTTTTGGAAAGGCATGAGGGGAGACATCAAGAAGTTTATTGAAGAGTGTGATGTATGTCAAAGGAACAAGTACTCCACTTTATCACCTGCGGGTCTACTTCAACCTTTGCCTATTCCTTGCCAAGTGTGGCAGGATATCTCGATGGATTTTGTTGGTGGCCTTCCACGAGTTAGAGGCAAGGATACAATTTTGGTAGTCATTGATAGACTTACAAAGTATGCTCACTTCTTTCCTCTTGGGCATCCTTACATTGTTAAGGAGGTAGCAGCTTTGTTTGTAAGGGAAGTTGTGAAACTTCATGGATTTCCTTCAACAATTGTATCAGACAGAGACACGATTTTCCTCAGTAGTTTTTGGAGGGAGATGTTCAAATTGGTTGGAACTACTCTTCAGCATAGCACTTCTTATCATCCTCAAACGGATGGTCAAACCGAAGTTGCTAATCGATGCTTAAAAACCTATCTTAGGTGCTTTGCTGTCCCTAAGCCCAAGACTTATTTGAATTGGTTGCATTGGGCTGAGTTTTGGTTTAACAATAACTACAATATATCGGCTGGAATGACACCTTTTAAAGCTTTATATGGAAGAGACCCCCCATTGCGGATTAAGAGCTGCACCATTCCATCAAAGTTGGATGACATCAATCAGTTGGGCTAGCAACGGGATGATTTACTTGCTGACTTGCGACAGAATTTACTGAAATCTAAAGATCAGATGAGGGCACAAGAAAATAAGCACCGGCGGTTGGTGAATTTTGATGTTGGGGAGTGGGTGTTCTTAAAACTTCAGCCTTACAAATTAAAGTCCTTGGCAGATAGACCATATGCTAAATTGGCTCCTAAGTATTATGGTCCCTTTCAGATTCTAAGCCGCGTGGGGGAGGTGGCTTACAGATTAGATCTACCTCTTGAAACTAAAGTTCATCCGGTGTTCCATGTTTCATTGCTTAAGAAGGCTTTGAAACCTCAACATACACCTCAGACCTTGCCACCAATGTTTTCGGAGGAGCTGGAATTGGCTGTGCAGCTAGAAGATATACTGCAGTGGAGGACTGATGTTGGAGGCAATATGGAGGTTTTGGTGAAATGGGCTCAATTGCCATCCTGTGATAACTCTTGGGAGCGAGCTTCCAAGATGTTGGATGCTTTTTGGTTTTTTCCCCTTGAGGACAAGGTAGTTCTTTTAGGGGGGTATTGATAGGATTGCTAGTCAAGCAGAGGATTCCATCAGAGGATTGATAGTCGAGCCGAGGATTCCATCAGAGGATTGGTAGTCGAGCCGAGGATTCCATCAGAGGATTGATAGTCAAGCAGAATATTCTGTTAGATCTGTTAGTTTAGTTGGTTTTGTTATTAATCTGTTATGTTAGTCTGTGCCAGCTGTCAAGCCTAACTAATTCAGTTAGAATAGCTAATATAAATAACAGAAATGGGTTCGTCAATAGGTAGGCAGTTAAAGAGTTAGTTGGGTGGAACTGAATTGCAGGGCAATTTGGTTATTCTCTGTAACTGCAATCTCTGTACATTTTTTCTTAATATTCGATAATCCAATCTTGAGGTATCTTCAATTTCATTCAATTTTAATATACCAGTTCTATCAGATCATTGTTATGTTGTTGTAGTTAAGATGCATGCATGTTTTTGGGGAGTGTTGTTGTTGTCTTGTTGCTGAGATATTGGTGTCCTTGCATGTTGCTGTGGATGATCATTGTTATGTTGTTGAAGATTAAAATGCATGTTGTAGAGATGATGCATGTTGGATGCAGTTATTGTTGTTGTTCTTTTTCTGTTGTTGTTGTTGTTATTGATGTTGTTGTCCTTGTTGTTTTTGTTGCTGACTTGGTTGATGCATTGATGATGCTTTTGTTGTTGTGTTGATGAGTAAAATCATTAATGTTGTGTTGAGGACGTTATGGGTTTCAGATTGCATTGCATTCTTTTTTCAATGAAGAAAAAACATAACATGTTCATGCATTGCATAGTTAGATGGTGACCGCGATGGGCCATAAAGTTGATGAGGTGACTGTGATGGGCCGCGAAGTTAAGTAGTAACCGTGATGGGTTATAGAGTAGTTCCGAATGTATTAGACGGTCTATTCTATCCGGGTTTCAGAGTGGTTCCGCGTGTATTAGACGGTCCATTCTATCCAGACTACAGAGTGGTTCCGCGTGTATTAGACGGTCCATTCTATCCGTGCGAGGATTTAGCTTTTGTGTATTTGGCCTGTGAGAGGCTAATACCCATAAATGTAGTGGCCGTGATGGGTTATAGAGTAGTTTCGCGTGTATTAGACGGTCTATTCTATCCGGGTTTCAGAGTAGTTCCGCGTGTATTAGACGATCCATTCGATCTGTAAATCGTGCTGGTCCGTGAGAGATTGCACGTGTGCTGGTCCATGAGGGACTGCACCTTGGTAATTCCAAGAGTTGAGTACATTGACATATACATATTGCATTGGGATGGTTGACCTGTGAGTCATGATTTGATATGAGCTGATGAGTGGAAATCGATGTGTGCAAGTATCTCATGAATTCTAAGTGCCAAATGAGTGTTGTGATTGTTGATTGTATCTGTACTTGCACCACGATTTATATGTTAAATTGGCTGTTTTGCAAAGATGTAGACATTATACATTTTAATAAGTGAGCATACTTATTTATTACTGTTGTCTTAACATTGGAACATGCCATGAATGTATTTGTTATCTTTGACATAACTGCTATGTGGTAATTGTTAATTTCGGTTGGTGACCCTGTACAATATTATGGAAATTGGGCTTTGCGCTCAGATGATACCCAAACCCGTGTCACCGACGGATACACTAACGACGGAGACGCTGTTAGTTTTCCTTGATCTTCACGTACGGAGTATTTGTGGACAACGCAGAGGGACGAACAGCTGAAGTGAAGACGAAACTTGTAGAGGATGCGGTGGAAACCGTGCTACTGTAGTTTTAGTGCATGATCAAATCATTTTAGTCTTGTTGTATAGGGCCTAGTGCTTGGTGGATGTATTTATTTGTTTTGGGATAATTGTATATCTATTCCGCACTCTGATAATGTTTTGGTGGGTCAAGGATACATTTTTTGATGTAATTTATTTTGGTAATTTTTGAAGATCAATTTCCCAAAATTGAATTACTGGGCTATAATTATGATGTGGTTGTTTAATTACTTTTGTATTTTGAATTACGATGCAATACTATTTTTGAATGGTTTAATTCATATTAAATTTTAATTAATTTTAATTCTTTTGAATTAAGTCGAAATTCTTTTATTGGTTAAAAAAAAATACACTCGCACTGTTTAAAACTCGCAGTGTTACACGTATGGTCTTCAATTCCATGTGTTAACCGAATTAAGTGAGTTTTTCTCAATTCCATGAAGATTTACAAAGGTCGTATGGTCTTCAGAGACAATTTAAATGTGTGAGAATTGACAGTTTTGCACTCAAATCTGTGTTCCATGTTTATGGCTCCATACTAACCATGAGCGGCTACATTTGTGGAGAGGCGACGTGGAACAAAATGCTAGTGGGGATAATTGAAACGAAGTTGCCATGAAAATGGAGTAATGCAGGCCATCTTGGGCAACACAAATATTTGGTAATGTGAAGAAAACACGCATTACCCTAAAAAATAGTCAAACGAGGCAGTAATAGAGTGAATTTTGTAGGCCACAATGCATTGTCCAATAGGATTAATTTTTCCTATAAATACCTTATGTAGTTTTTATTTTTACGCACAATTAATCAAACAAGTTTATTTTTGCACTACTTAATCGTTCTACCTTCTCTTTATTTTACTATGCAATTTTAGTTTAGATAAATCACAAAAATCTAACACTGTATTTAACACTCTTTAAAATAGTTAAAAAAACGTACAATTGAGATACAAAATTCTTTACTTAATGTAATCGTTTGAAACCACATAAAATCAAAGTTTAAGAGATATTAGCAGAATATTCGGTTAGTTTGAATTTGGACAACAATTTAAAAAATAAATAAATGTATTTAGAAATTTTAAAGAATTTTACATTTAAAAACAAACTAATATGTAAAAATGATGGAGGGAGTAATTGATATTGAATGGTTGATTGGGTAGTCCATTCGATGATTGGTCTCAGTATTTTCTGTGGACTGTAGCTATAGATAACCATCGTAATCATAGCTAACCTACTTGTTCCCTAGCTAAACCTAACCATATAAAATTGTTACATGATTCATGTAATCCATAATAATCTATATAATTTCAAATTGAACCTCCACTTGCAGTGCTTAGTTCATCCAACTCTTTTATTTGGAGTTAATCCAAATAGCTTTTGATCTTTCATTTTCATGTTCGAGGGATAAATGACAATGCACAAATAATTCATAAAGCGCTACTGTGCGTAGAAATACCTGCACACGATTTCGGCATACATAAATAATTCACAACAAGACACAATGTGAGTATTTCTTTTTGTCATAACTGAGTGTGAGCACTTACTTAAGTTTCAAAATTGGTCTCTGATTTGATCGTATGTTTGTTTTAAGTTTTATCAACACTCAAATCGTTTTCCAATGTACATAATATCAAGGGCATGTTTAATAGTAATGTTTTGGCGTGCAGTTTAAATTGTTAAATTGGTTTTGAGGTAAAAATGTATGTAATTCAAATATTAAATTATACGGAGTTCGGTTTAATTTGAATGACAAGTTTTAAAAAATTCGATTCAATCTAATATTCAAACAATTTAATTTAAATTGGTTTTTGAAAATATAAATTACAATTGTTAAAAAATATATTAGTATTAGTATTACAGTAACTCGATATAATAGTAGTTTTGATACAAAATATAAGATATAATATACTTCAATTCAATATTATGAAATAACAATTATATATTATATTTTAAATATATGAAATGGAAATAAAATGAATTAAATTATACTAATAAATATTATTAGGGCAAAAACTTAAAACTCAAAAATAAAATATAAATGCAATATATCATACTAATATAATAAATAAATAAATATTAAAATTTTAATTGCAGTTTGGTTTGATTTTGAAAATAAAATCCAAAATCCAATCCGCGTAGTTTTCACAAAAAACATTAAAAAATATACAAAAGTATTTAATTTTATATAATTTTTTATTTTCTTTATCAATTTACAGTTTTTTATTTATTAATTTGGGTGTAAACATCTTTAATCTTTAGAGCACTTTTTAAATAAATAAAAAACAAAATTAAAAAAACTATTAAGTTGAAAGTTTAAATTTTTTTACAAGTAAAATCAAAGACTAAATTGTGAACCGAGAACGTCTTATCAAATCAGATACCACATACCACCTTAATGGTTTACTCTGTAATTTTAGTGATCATAATCATTAAAAAAATGAACCAAAAAAAAGTAGTTTTTAAAATAATTTATTCCTAGTCTATGTATAGTCTTTCTTAGAGTATTTTCTCTCAATGTAGTGTAACACCAAAAAGTGGTCCATTACACAAACCAAACAAAAGATATAATCACAAGCCTACTCCCCGAACAAGCAAGCTACGTTGCTCAACAAAAATAATTTCCTCCAATTACTTGTCACTGCAGCGAGCTAACATACTCGTGCATGCATGGCATAATTGACCTCTCGCTTTGTTAGACACACACATGCATGGCACAATTGGCTCTAATATCAAATAATGGAGAGTTTGGTAGAGCGTCAATAATAATAATGAGTTAAACGCTCATAATTCTTAAAAGATATTGACACCACATCTCTAATCAAAGCTTTTAGCTTTTGATTGAGATGTAGTGTCAATGTTTCTTGTGAATCCTGAAACGTTTGATTTGTTGTTTCTCCCGCTCTCCTTCAAACTCTCCAACAAGTGGTAGTAGAGCCATGATTTAGTTTAGTGAAAAAGCGGAAAAGCGATTCTAGTGTGAATCAAATATAGTGATATGAATGATTTATATTTGAGGGAGAGATTATTGAAATTGAATTGTTAATGATTAGGTCAACATCAACTTTAAATGAAAAAAATATTGAATATATAAGAACAATGACTTATAAATTCATTGTTTTAAGATTTTGTATCAAAGTTTTTTGTGGTGTTGATTACTATTTACTTTAATGTACAAATTGAAATACCCTTGTACTTCTATTAATAATTTTTTTCCTTTTATATATATATATATATATATATATATATATATATATATATATATTGATGGAATTGCTGCAAAGTCCCAATGGTATGATAAGTAGCTCCACTTTACAGCCAATACCAGCCTTGTTTACAAAAGCTACAGTAACTTTTACCTTGTCCTACATTTGACGTTTATTCCACCAAAAAACAGCTATTTAGTATGATATGGATTTTGTGCCAAAAGAATTAAAACTTAATTTGGCGTTACCGACCCAAGTATTTATTGGCTCGACATGGTATAGTCCTAGCCTCCGTCATAATATAATAGACAAAAACGTTTTTTTTTTTTTTCAATAACTCAAATTTGAAATTTTTTTATTAAATTACTTTTTTTAAAATTATATACTAAAATATCTTTTTTTTT
>JBBPBO010001985.1:18205054-18229807 GCA_037974295.1 Cicer cuneatum
TTTTTTTTAGTTACTTATAAATTGTCTTTGCAAATCACAACTTATTTAAGGAAGTTTAAGTTTGCTGAGGAATTTCCTTAAGGAAATGTTTTTTTTTTGTTTTTTTTTACATCCAATTTTTTTTAAATTAACAAAATAAATATTATATATATATATATAATTAATCTAATTCATTCATAAAAAACAACAATAAAAATTGACTAGAGTTGTCTGTAGCATTTAAATAATATTTTTGAGTATGACCAATTAACTGACGTAGTCTGCATTTTGTTGACACATTTTTCTCTACGGGTGAATGATGTTATAGGAAACTCTAGTCGTAAATATTGTACAAATATTACAAACAACTCTAATCAATTTATGTAATTTTTGTAAAATTTATTTTGTTATTTTTTATGAATGAATTATATTATATATATATATATATTTGTTAATTTAAAAAAATTGAAATAAAAAAAAAAACGTTCTCTTAAGGAAATCGCCATTTGCAACGGCGACTTGTAACTAAGTTTAAAATTGGGTATTTTGGTATATAGTTTTCAAAATAGTGTAGTTTGATAAAAAAATTGAAATTAGGATTATTGAAGAAAAAAAATCCCAAATTTAAGTGCATTTTCATAGATATTTTTGGTTGATTCTTAATTTAATCAATTTATAAAATTCATAATTTTTTTTAAAGTTTGTTATAATTATAAAATATGTTTCTTATGTTAAGAATCATACAAAAAGAAATCTAAGAAAATGCACTTAAATTTTTTTTTTAATTTAATTTCTAGAATGTTGCATCTCTAAATTGAATAAAAAACTTTATACAAGAAAATTAATTTAAAACATTAAAAATTATTGTGTAATTAATAAGTAAACTTAAGCTTATCTTGATTTTGTTTTGCTTAAGATGGACTTCTAATAAAGAAGATGAAAGGTTGATCACAAAATAAATATATATCTCACTACAGTAAAGGTCTAATATTGTTGAATATAAGCCCAACAAAAGAGTTTGTGATAGTGATCCATTTCCCCCAACCTTCCATGTTAATCTTGACACTCTGCAGAACTTGTCATCATTTTGTCAACCATATACTTATGTTTATTAAGAACATTTTCTGGATTTACAACTTTACCGCTTCTTAATTGCATAAAATTAGCTTCATTGAAGTCAATCAACCAAATATTGGAACATATATCTAAGTTACTAAACAAGTCGCACCAGTGTACTAATTTGTTAACATTGATTTTAGTTTTGAAAATAAATCTATCAAAAATATCAGTAAATGAAATTTTAGTGTGTTGTCTTGAAAAAAGTTAAAAACATAAGCTTCAATACATATATATGAATGCAAACTCGACTTTCAATTTTCATATCATTTTCGTGAAGAAAACATTATGTCAAATAATGTATGAATGAAAAATATGATTAATAAGTGATGGATTTTAATGTGAAAAAAAGTTTACAATGAATGATAAAACAAATTTAATTCAATATAATGACAAATTGAATTGACATGAATGTAAAGGCATTAGAGACAGAACTAGAAATATATCAAATGGGTGGCTAAACTATTTGAATCCATACTTGAATATTAAGTATGAGGGATGAGCATTTTTAATTAAGGTCGTTTCATAAAATTTTAGCTCCTTTTTTGATAGAAGTTTTTTAATTGTTCCTTAAATTTTAACTCAACTAATAAATGACAATATTGTTAAGTTACACGTTTTATCTCAAAGTCGAACTCGAAATCTCACAGTTGTATTAGTTAATTACAATATTATTTATCATCTCTTTTAAAACAAAAACAATTTTTTTTTTCAATTATCGCTTGAATAACTTCATTAGCTCTTTCTTTTATAATATGCATCGATTGATTTTTCCATAGTGCACTCTTTATAAAAAATTTCATAGAAATTGAAATAAGAAGCCAAAATATACAAATTAAAATTAGGTTTTGATAAAGATGGGAAAAAAACTTTATGACTTCTCATACACACACATATATATATATTTTCCTTTCATTTGATTAATTTAAAAGATTAAATAAGTTTTTAATTCTTATAAAATTTAAAAATTTCATTTTTAGTGTTTGTAAACAGAGTTAACCTTTTTTAGTTTTTACAAAATTATGATGCAAGTATTTTTAGTTCCTATTAAAATATTGACATATATTTTTGAAATTTTTTTATAGACAAATTTACAATATTAGAAAAAGTTCTTCTACAAAAAATGAATATTACAAACTTTTATAAAAGTAATCTATGAGATAGTAATTTTGATTCAACAATAAATTTAATATTACAAATATATAGTTAAAAATAATCAAATATTAAATTTGACATAACATGTCAAATGATCTCAACTCAAAAATAAAATATAAGTGTATCAATAAAATATAAATACAAAATTTAATCAATACACATCATTAGTGTAAATATATTTTACACTATTAATCAAATACAACCGTTAAATCATTGATAATATTTGACTTTTGTTATAATTATTTATAAAATTAATCACATAATTTATTATGATTTACTAAATGTTTAAAACGTTTTACATTGTCAGAGAATGAAAATTAAAATCTAAATAAAATATAAAATATCAAGAGTATCAAATGATCTTTAAGTAAAAATAAAAGAATATACATAAAATGTGTGTATCATTTTCCCGCGCTCATAATATATCCACAAGTGTATGAATAACATAAATAAACTTGTGTGTATTTGTTCAATCCTTATACGTAGTTACATTACACACCGTGAAAAAACAAAAGCTAACGAGCATTGACAAAGTGAACCGATAATTAAGTACTTAGTACTTTTAAAGATGGTTCACCTCATTAAAGAAATAATGTGCATATGATAAGAAAGTTATTTTTTTTTTAAACAAAAAATGCAGCTTCTTAAAGAATTTAAAGAGCTGAAATTGCATTAAAAAGTGTATATTCTTTTTATGAACGAAAAAGTGTATATTTGTTACACTGAAAAATATTTAAATAGTATTATTAAGAGAAAATTTTATTTTAAAACTCTTAATTATCATTTTTAGAGTATTTGTTAACAAAACTCTATACATAATACATTAAAATATCTATTGTTTATTTTTTAACAAATTTATTTGCTAAAGAAGTTAAATGAATTAACTATACATTATATATAGAAAAAATGCTTATTTTTTATGGTAAATATTTATGATAATAATATTTGAATACTATATTAATTAATGAAGGTGAAAAAAAACATAAACTAGTGAGCAGGAAAGGGGCAATGTGTCACGAAAAGCAGCGGGTTTTCCGGTGCAAAGGACGAGGGACACAAAAAGCTGTTCCGTTTGACACGTGGCAAATATTTAACCGTTGAATTGTCATAAGAATTTGTTCTACCATCCGTTGAGATGAGATGATTCATTCATTCATTCCATGGATGATCACATAGTTGAAGAGAGAGAGAAAGTAGTTAGTTAGTGTGTAGTGTAGTGGTTTTTGTCATTGTGTGAAGTTAAACACGCAGGATTCAGACACAAGGAGAAACTGCTCAGAACAAAAAAAAAGAGCTCATAAACTCTGCAAAAAACTCAGAGAGAGAGGTGTGACTTTGTTTGTTTAGTTATTTATTATTATTATTATTATTAATTATAATAAATCGAAGGTAGCCGCATCAGAGTTTTGCAGAGAGAAAAGAGAGAGTCATGGCGGCGTTTGCAGTGCAGAGATAGCTGTAAAAAGACTGTGGTACTGTTCCTCCTTTATTATATTTATTAATTATTAATTATTAATTAATAAAAAATAAAAAATAAGCACGGTGAAGTGAAGCTAATTGTGAAGAATGAGTGAGTGAGTGGTAATAACCGTAGAAATTGAAAGCGCGATTAACGCTGCTACCCCGACACTGTTTCGCCGTCTGTCTGTCCTTCCTTCCTTAACTTCAATTCAATTACCCTTTCCCAACCACAACGGTTAAGTAACAAAACCAACAACAATGTTTTCATGTTCTATGTGTTTTGTGTGTTGAGACGCACGCACTGCACATTCACCAACACACAAATCCCAATTCTACTTTCGATTTAGGATTTTTTTATTTTTTATTTTCTTTCCATCTTTCATGTTGTTACTAATATTCTACTATAATAAAGAAAACCGATTGAGGTTTATGATATGGAAATTGAATTAGAATTACTGTTAGGTTTAAAGGTATCATCAAAACAATGGCTGGTTTATTCTCATTAGGAGGTGGAGGAGGAAGAGGAAACCAAGAAGGTGAGTCACAACAACAACAACAACAAAATCAGATTCCACAAGCAGAGACTTTATTTTGGTACAACAAAAACGACGACGTTTCATCGTATAGAGGATTAGAACTATGGAACCAACAGCAACAGCAACAGCAACAGCAGGAAGATGTAATAGCAGCAGAAACGCAACAAGCAAGGCCGTTTTTCTCGCGAGATCTGTATGGATTAGGTGTGGGGCCCAGCAGGGTTTCATCAGATGATCATCAGTCATCGAGATCGGCAGCTGCCTTCATGGCTATGCATCATCGGTCAACTTCGTCGTCAGGAGGTGGTGTTGAAGGGATAAGCTGTCAAGATTGTGGTAACCAAGCTAAGAAAGATTGTCCTCACATGAGATGTAGAACTTGTTGTAAGAGTCGTGGTTTTGAATGTCAAACTCATGTTAAAAGCACTTGGGTTCCTGCTTCTAGACGCCGTGAAAGACAACAACAATTAGCTGCTACTACTACTACTTCTTCTAATCCTAAACGCCCTAGAGATTCTAACAATCTTCAAATTTCAACTCGTAATTTTCCTTCAGGTAATAACAATACTTTTGTTTTTTTGTTTTTGTTATATATATCGACTGTGACACACTTGAGTTATGATGACATAAGGTGTAAGGTGTTTTCATCAGAACCACTACCAGTTTCCGTGAGTGATGAAATAAAGGAAAAGAAAAAACAAACAAAGAATCTTTTAGTGTAGAGGAATTCTCTGAAAAGATAACGAGAGACTTCTGAATACTGATGACAAAGTTTTGGAACTATACCTGCTAACAATGGAACTGTATCGTTTGCGTGTTCAAACATAAATCTTCTATATTTCATTTCTATATCAACTCTTTTTCCATTTTCTTTTTCTTTTAAACCCTTTCTTTTCTGAAAAATAATATTAACACTGACCAAACTGCTTTTCCTCTCCTCTTTCTTAGCACATTCCCTTTCTCTTTCACATCCACATATTCTCACTACTACCATCATTTTCTTTGCTTAGATTATTCTAGAATGTTGTTTGTTGTTACCTAGCTAGCTATAGCATATATTTTTTTTGTATTCTGTGTTAACTAATTAACATAGCAAGATATATTATAGTATATATTATTTCTAATGTTTTTATTTTTATTTTTTATATATTAAAGGGTTAGAGGAAGCAAATTTTCCTGCTGTGGTGAGTTCTCCAGCTGAGTTTAGGTGTGTAAGGGTTAGCTCAGTGGACGATGCAGATGAAAGGTACGCATATCAAACGGCTGTCAACATTGGAGGACATTTGTTCAAAGGAATTCTATATGACTTTGGTCCAGAAACTAGTAGCAACAACAATAATAGTAATATTAATGATCATAATTATAATAATAATAATTACATGATTGGGGAATCCTCCGGTGTCGCCGTAGCTCAGCCGTTGAATCTCATCGCCGATTCTAATGCTACCGTTGTTGCTTCTTCTGGAGCGCTTGTTGATCCTTCTTCCTTGTATTCGACTCCGATTAACGCCTTCATGACCGCTAGTGGTACGCAATTCTTCCCTCGCCCGAGATCTTGAAAACAAAAAAAAAAATTGAGAATTGAAAGAGGAGTTATTATTGGGATGGTGTATATATTATCCCACATATATACTTCTCTTTCATCAATTGTTTTTAATCATTTGATGATATTGTTGTTGTGGTTTAAATTGTAGAGGAAAAAAATTTGACACACATATTGAAGTAGAAGAGAGGATATTATAAGGATGTTTGATTTTTGTCCAAAAAATTATCAATGCTTAGTTCAAAAAATAGATTTAATATTTTTCTCCTTCTTGAAAACTAGCCAAAGCTATTGTTTCTTTCTATGTACTATATGTTGGACCTCTATGGTTCTAATATTAATGTAGTTTAATTTAGTGTAGTGTGTGTGTCTTCTTTTGATTAATTATTTGCATTATTTTATTGGGATTTTTAATTCTTTTCATGTTGAATTTTATATAAATGATATGTTATTTTATTTCTAATTGGTTTTGAATTTCAAAGCTAGCTCTATAGCTAGTTGCTTTTCCCTGTTTACCCGTGTGCTTGCTAGCTGGTAAATTGGTAATTTGAAATTGAACTTGGAAAATACAGAATATTAATAACTTAATAATTATATTAGTTTTTATTTAACTTTTCTTTTTAGATTTAAAAACAATTTTTATTTTTATTTGAATTTAAATATAAATTTAAAATTTTTTGAGTTTGAACTCAATTTCTATCTTTATTTGGATTTGGATAATTAGACTAATCAATCCTGAAGGAGAAATATTTTCATGAATTCCAACCATGCATCATGAGTAAAGTATTGATTTGGATTTTAAGAGGTGAAAGATATGTCTCTTCCTCTTTCCCATGTGAAGATACTGTAAAAATTCCACTATACTATATATCTAACTTTGTATAGACGTGACGTTCAATTTAAAATGGGAAATATTTGTTATCAATTGTGTGCTCATATTAATTAATGCACATGCAAGAAACTATATATATACGTATAGAGGAACACTGCATTTTTATACCTAATGAGTACTGGAATAATAATTAATATACAAGAGACAGCAATTGCTATATCAAAGGAAACTAAAACAAATAAAACAAAAATAAAGACTACAAGATTTCTGAAACTTTACCATAACATTCTGATTTCTGATATGCAGAATCTTCTCTCCTCCTCATGAATGAATGAATGACCTCTCCCATCAGTTTCCCTTAATTTAATCTATTTGTTTATGATATCTGTGCTAAGACATTTAACTATACATCATTTTATACACACCTTTTCCTTTTTTTATTACATTATATAGACACAATTACATTATTTTTAGAAAAGTCAACGGTTTTAAATAATTTGAACCACGGGTTGTCATTTAACAATATAATAATATTATTTTATTTGTGTACAAATTTTTAATAATTATTATATTATTTTATTTATAAATAAAAAATAAAATTAATATTTCATTTTTAATAGAATCTTGCAGATTGTAATGATTGACTTAAGGAAAATAAAAAAAAAATATCGAATATATATATATAAACTATATTTATTTATAGATTAAGCACATTATGTATTTCTTTTTAATATAAAATATGTTTTTTTATGCACTTGTGTCTCTTCCACACTATTTTGTATTATGATCCCAGCTGGTATGCAGAAATAAATAATTGTGTGTATAGTTCATCAATTTGGCTCCATTTGATGAAAAGTTTCTGTTAGGACTAGACTAGTTATGTATCAAAATATGACTTATTATTCTTCGATTTGACACTTCATGTTGCCTTTTGGGCAAGTATTCGTAGGTTTCATTAAATTTTAAAAGCTACTTATTATAATTAAATATACGAGTATTTAGGATTAGATCTACATTTTTATTCACATGAGTTTGGTAAAAATAAATTAATACAGGTCTCCAAGATATTAAGCATGGTGTATTGATTTGTATAATTTTTGTAACTGATTGGTGGAGAAATCACCAGCATGCATGATGATGTCATAGTAATTGTACATTAGATATTATATTGCAGAATGATTGCTTCCATGTCTGTATATGCAGAAGGGTGATCTAACAAAAGAATCTATCTTTTCGGATAATATCGTGCATGAACTATAATTTTATGGTGAATAGTTAACTATATAAATAGCTCTTCCTTTTTTTAATCCACAGATAGATACATACAATTATTTTATTTTTTGTGACCTAGGACCATTTTTTCCAAGATGATTTGCATGCAAATTTATATTTTAATATATATATATATATATATATATATATATATATATATATAAATAAGTGATATATACTTGTATTCTTTACAAATATATTTATAAAGTATTTCTCCTTGTACTGTGAATATTTTTTCATTTTTCTCTTGAATTGAATTTGAAGTCAATGCTCCTTGTACGTGTTACACTAAGAATTCATCACACGTACTGATTTGGTGGTTGAATTAAGTGCCAATAAATGAGTTTTAATTAATTACTAATTTATTATACTTTTGATAATCATAAAAAAATATTAGTAGTAAGGATATATAATTTAATAATATTATTTTTCTTTTTTTTTTAATTATTACAGTTTTTAACGTCTACAAAAACTTTACACGACATTAAAGAAAGAATAACATTTTCCTCTATAAAAAACAATAAAAATTGATTATTATTAGCCATACATGGTTTTATACATGAATAGGGAGGTATGATTCTTGATAAGCTATAAATTAATAAGGTGGTAAATTGTATATGAACTTGCATGGAATTGTAATAGTAATAATAAAATAATTACTAAATAATATTGTTTACAAGTTCATGTTCTAATTATGAAAAATACCTTTTATTAGTTGGATTACAAGATTAGTACATGAACTTGTAAACAATATTATTTAGCAATTATTTTATTATTACTATTACCTGTTATTAGTTGGATTACAAGATTAATTTAATTTTTTATTTTTTAAAATAAATTATTGTATTAATAAAAAATATGTTTAAAGAAAAAGTACACTTCATAATTTAAAATGCACTTATATTTACTGACAAATATATTTTGTTTCCAAATGTTGATTATAATTAAGGACATAGTTAGTATTAAGTACACTATCTTATGCTCAAATTGAAAAAGCTTGAGAACTTGATCTAAATCACTAAACATTTATACTCTACCTGTTTTACGATGAATGAATGTCATTTTAAAAAATAAAAATATAATTTTAAAATGAATATTATTTTTAAATTTTAATGCAAGCTTAATTACTTTTTTTTAGTTGTATCTTCTAACTACCTTACGTTCAAAATATTATATTGCAGTTTGCATTTATGACAGTAGAAAAATACATCAATTATTTTTTTTAAAGAAGAAAAACAAACTCACACATTGTTAATAAGGAAGATTTGATAAAATTACTTTTTTTTCTCTCTCTTTAATTTATAGTTATATTCTAATATATGTGAAAATTAAAATGAGTAAATGACAATGTTTGAGACCGACTGAGTAATATTTTCTTAATATTTTTTGGGAGACTAAATGGTAACATAACATTACAAAAAAAATACTTTACTTTCATATATAATATTATTATTAGAGCATGAGGGAAACAAAAACAATTATGCGTTTTTCTCCTTCCCAATGGTGAAATAATTGAATCACTTTACCAATTTACCAGAGACGTGAGAATGACGATCTGCCATGTTCTCCACTTCAAATATTTCCTCTTTTTCTGGATTCCTCTTCTTCCTTGTGCAGCAAAAAATAGAATACAATCAACTTAATTTCATGAATATGTTAATTATGTTCCACCTGAACTTTAAATTATTAATTAAATTTAAATGGTATTGAAAATGAAACATGTACATAGGTTGAAGTAATTCTTGTACCCCTTTGATAAATTTTGTTTATAAAAAATATATTAATTAAACTTTAATATGTGTTTTGCTGTTGTGCACGTAGCTCGGTTGGCCTCTGAAAAAAAATTATTCACAAGTTATTTTGCCCGATTGATTAAACATTAGCTAGCATACTCAAGTACTCTTCTCATCAAAGCCTTGTATAAATATGTTCAAATTAATGAAACGGTGATTCGAGGGAATGCATATACAAAAATTGATTTGATTTCATATATATAGTCCAATGGATTTGAAACTCTACAATAATGAAAATAATAGTTTGAAAAACTAGATGTAGAAGTAAAGAGCATTAATATTAGGGCATGTTGCATAATGCAGGAAAAAAGGGTGCATGGTGGTTTATTAATAGTCGGCTAATTAAGTGTGAGTTGAATTGAGTGTACATATATATATACATAGTTCACCATAAATTAATTGTACTATATTGGCATAACATAATGGTTAGGTTGTTGTGTTGTGTGGTCCCAACACAAGAGTGGCGTGTTGGTGATTGGAGGTAACATGGATGGATAGGGCTTATTTCTACCTTTAGCTCAGAGAGAGTAGGGTAAGGCAGTGGCCATGTCTGTCTTTGAGGGTGCAATTTCAAGTGCGTGAGTGATCAAGTAACCTTCATTGGGGTTTCTAGTTCTTCTCTTTATGTTTTTTTTTTCTTTTTTGAAAAAAAACTATATAATAGAAACTAATTATTTTGCTTACAAATACTACTAAAAAACATTAATTGTATAAAAAATGAATATTCTCCACATTAATAGAGTAATGAGCTTAATATATATGATCAACTACTTCCAAATTCATGCTTATATATTCCTTTGCGGCTATAAATATCGCAGAACCACGTCTAACTCTCTTCCACTAGAACCTTCTTTGTATTGACTCAACCTTGAGAGTTGAGAGCCTCCTTATATAATGAGAAGAAAAACAGGGGTGACAAGACATAATCGATTCAAGTGGACAATCATCTTGATTTGTACCTATAAGTAAGCCTAGATACTTTAATGCGTCTTGAGTTATGGACTCTGACCTCTTATTCATTGCTTGATCTTGCTAATTAGAGAACATCATGTAAATTAGGGTCCTAACTTAATTATTTGATATGATGGGAGTAATCAACTAAGTTATTCCATATACTCAAATAGCTTTTGTAAGAGAAATAAATATGCTAAATGGAGTACTTGTTGCAAATAAGTTAGTGGAAGCTAAGTCAAGAAACAAGAAAACAATATTTTTCAAAGTCTCAATGGAGGGGATCAATTACTTCAAGGATATGATGTTTATGATGGGATTATGTGAAATATAAAGATTTTGGATAACATAATGTCTCAAGTCAACTTTCGTGTTAATCTTGATTAATAAAAGTCCAACAAGAGAGTTTAGAGTACAAAAAGGGTTGAGGCAATGAGATCCATTGTCTATCTTCCTTTTTGTCACACTAGGTGGTGATTAGATCTTATAGGAAATTATAAATATCTCCTTTTAAAAAATTATAATTTTTTAATAACAGATTAATAAAATATGAATTTTAAGCTTTTAACTCATATAAATTAATATGATTTAAATATGTCTTTGATCTTTACAATTATAATATTTTGTGGTGAATAGTTAAATGTATAAATAACTCTAAATTTTTGTACAAAATATTCTTATATTGTTCTTTAACATAGATACAGAAAATTATTTAAAAATTTGAAGTATATATGAATTTACTTAAAGCTAATGTAAATTGGTTGTAGAATTCTAGTCAATCGATGTATTTGTATGTAGAAAAATTTAATGACGAACATGTAATCTCTTTCTTGTGATGGGAGACCAAGGTCTAGGTAATTAATAGATTAAAAGGGCCCTAATGGATTAAATAGATTAAGAGGGCCCTAATGGATTGGTAATATTTGAATTATTTTGTAAGGTTGTTTTAGGCTGAAGGAGTAGTTGACATAAATTATGTAGAAAAATTTAGGTTTGGCGTCCTTTGGTAATTTGACATAACTTAAAGGTTAGAAAAAAAATTAAATATAGATTAAATATATTTTTAGTTCTTATAAAATTTTAACATTTTAATTTTAGTCTTTGTAAAATAAAAATACAATTTTTAATTCCTACAAAATTATTATGCATGCAATTTTAATCTTTGTTGTTAAATTAATATTATTTTTTAATGAATTTTTATAAATTTGTTTACAACATTATAAAAAATATCTCCACAAAAAATGAGTTCAAAATTCAATTTCTATGTTTATATTTTCGTTACTTTTATCTTTAGTTAAAAAATTCATATTTTATTTATCACATGTTAAAAAATTCTAAATTTTTATGGATGAGCTTTTAATAATTTTCTAAACATGCTTCCAAAAAATTCATTCAAAAATTTTAAAGTTAAAGAACAATTAAACACGTTTTTTTTCAATAACAACTAAAAATTTTTGTTGAATAATTTTATAAGAATTAAAAATTATTATTTTTATTTTAAGAGGAGCAAATATCATAGTAAATTAACACTTTGATTGGTGGAGAGAAGAAATTAAGAAGAGATAAATTGGTGAGAGAGAGTTTGAGAAGAGAGAAATTGACGAGAAATATAGTAGAAATTTTGTATTGTATGGAATAGAAGAAATAAGAGTGAAATAGAAGAGAGAGAAGTATAAAGTTATTTTTTCCTTTGATTGGTTGAGTAGAAAGTGAGAAGAGAGAAATAGTAATTTTCTAAACATTGATAAAAATACCCTTAATTTGTAAATAAGATTTTTTTTGCTTATATTTGTTGCTTTGAGATTGAATGTTTCGGGAACATGGCAAATGCCTCATGTGAGATCACATTATGCACTATTTATGGGCAAGATAAGTGCAAATCAGTTGAATGCGGGAGAAAAAAAATATAATTATATAAGCTGGAGAAAAAACAATATAGTTTTCTAAAATTCAATAGCAAGCAAGCCAGAAGTGGCACCTTGAATTTTTAACATGTTATTCACACAAAAAAACAAAAAAAGACATATCACAATTATAATAACAAGGAAACTACCTCCTCAAAATGATAAGTTGACTTCAAATTTCCATAAGTCATTTAAAACATAAGAAATATCATGTTTGACATTGATCAACAAAAATAACTTGCATGTCTAACACATAATCACTATATCATCCTAATGGCATCTACTATCAACGCCCTAACGTTGTATATTACATATTTCATCCTTACTATCTATTTGTTTTCATAATATTTGATATACTACATAACACAAGGCACCGAATGTGTCCTTAGTACATATACACAAAAAAAGAACTATAGGTACAGATAATTAAGATATATAACACAAAAAGACACCAAATAACATTAATGGTGCCCATAAGCATTCATCATTTAATAGAGAACTTGTAGGCGCATGTTAGGGGGCACAAAAAAAAATATTTCCTTCATTTTGTTGTCATTGCAAAGAAATTCATAACATTGGAAACAAAATTGTTATAATAGAGGAAGCTCAAACAGCATATTCCATACATCTGCTCCTGTATAAACTCGAGGTATACTGTTCTGCAATATTTCGTTGCACTTCTCAATAGCTGCGACTTGTCATTCAGATATTTCTATTTGTTGCTTAGCCACATCATTCAATTGATCAGAAATGCAATTACCTTTATTCAATGCCTTAGCTACAAGTCCAATGCCACTCGTCATTCTCTCCAATTGAGCCTCCACATAATCATTCATCGGAGCCTTACGTTTTGTTCCACGAGAACTAGATGTCCCTGTAGACTGATGTGATTGTCAAAAAGTTGGACTATATGAGTCAACAATGGGGGGCTCTTCTCGCCCTTCATAAAATATACCAGCATGTTGGTCAACAATGTAAATATCATCAATTGACTCATTTAGATCAACATTGTCCTGTTCCTTTTCTTTTTCCTTTTCTCTTTCCTTTTCCAAACGATAGTTTCGCATCTTATAAGTAGAAGATTTTTGGCCTACAGCTCGATCTAACCCAAAAAGCTCCTTCAAACTATCATAATGCTTGATTTGCATGGTTTTCCACTTGGCAGCATGTGGTTTTTCCTATCATTAATCATACCATGAGTTAGAAACTTAGCATCATATATTTTGTACTAACTAAAATTAACAATCTAACATAATTACTAAATGAAATGAAAAAATAATCACTTTTATAAGATCTTGCCACACTTCGTCCTCAGCATGAAACCGCCTAGTTATTGGATCCCATGAAAATCCACTTAATCTACCAAATAGATCATATGATTCAGCAAAATGATCTTTCAAAGTTTTCATCCTATTTTTTATATGTTGCTTTGTCATGGTTGGAGCAATAAGAGACCGCCAAACATCTACAACATTTGAGTATGCTTCTGTTGTCCATGCACTATCATGTATGTTCCCTTTATTGGCCTCCTCCATCAGAGCATTCAATAATACTTGATTCATATCATTAGTCCACCTTAAGATTTCTTTACTAGTTTGTCTAGGTTCAACACTTTGACCTTTATCCTTTGCCATTTTTCAACCTATAAATACACTTGGTTTCAAAATAAAGAAGATAATCAAATGCACATCATATTTTCATTAAACAATAATCCATAACATTGTCAAATAAATCAAGTACATGAATATATAAAATATCTACCTTTTCAAAACAATATATAAAATAAAATCAATACAAACACATTGTCTATATTGAGTTAAACCAATAAACTACATTAACTCATAAATCTGGCACAACTACATTAAGCTTGATACACATTCCACATTTCATTTGTAACATTGTCCCTTAGAAGTGATCCTAGTCGATAATCTTCATCGCGTTGTTGTGTTTGGGATCTATCTATGTCATTTTGAAGCAATTCACGATCAACTTCTGCGATTAAGCCTTCATCAATGTCAACACCCATTAAAAAGTTATGTAGTATACAACAAGCAAGTACTATGTCTATTGTTACTTCAAATGAATAATGTGGTTCAATGCCACTGGCTATTATTGAAAATCTCTTTTTTAAAACACCAAAAGTTCTCTCTATGACATTTCGAAGTGATGAATGTCGAAAGTTGAATAGTTCTCGGGAATTTTGTGGACAACGAACTGAATACTCCTTTAAGTGATAATGAACACCTCTATATGGTGTTAGTAACCCAAGTTTTAGCATAAATCCCGCATCCCCGAGGTAAAAATTTCCTACAAAAATTTGCTATTGTTAATTTAAAATAGGTTCAATGCACAATTTTGTATAAAATTATTATATTAACCTTCCAACTAACCTTCCGGAATTATTAAAGGGTCTTCTTTAGTTAAAACATCTTTTAAGATTATAGAGTTGGATGCTGTCCCTTCCCACCCAGCTAACACGTACGTGAATTTCATGTCAAAATTACAAGCAGCTAAAACATTTTGAGTGGGATGCTCTTTTCTTCCACGAAAATGAGCAACTTCTGCTCTTGGGACCTTCACTCGAATATGTGTTTCATCTATTGCTCCAATGCAATCCTTAGTTTATAAATGATTTAATTAGTTATACAAGGGATGAACTTAAAGGGTTAACATTGTTGAAGAAAAAATCTTTTTGATATATGTTTTAATGACAATAAACCTTATGAAATAAATGATTAGTTTTATCAATGGTGGTCTACTAATGATTTCACTTAAGTTTTGTTTAAGGAACATGAATGCATAAGTGAACAAAGCAAGAATCCATTCACTTCATCAAAATGCACAAATGTGATCAATTACAATCAAAAGAAATTTTATGTGATCTCTTCGAATCTGTTTCAATCAAGTTCAAGACTCAAATTCAAGCTACAAAGTATTATCACATATCTGCAATATTGATTCAAGGAAAGCCAAGAAATCAGCATAATAAAGAACACTCTTGACACAATCTGGGAAACAGAAAATGTTACCCGAAACTGTCACCAAAGGATGATGACGTCACTAGAGGATACCTCAAGATGACGTCATTAGAGGATACCTCAAGAAGATGTCACCAGATGATACTAAAGGATACCTCAAGATGACGTCACCAGAGGATACCTCCAGAAGATGTCACTAGAGGATACCTCAAGAAGATGTCACCAGAGGATACCTCCAGAAGACGATATCAGAGGATACCTCCAGAATACTATCAGAGGATACCTCCAGAAAATACAATCAGAGGATACCTCCAGAAAATGATATTAGAGGATATCTCCAGAAATTACATTCAGAGGATATCTCCAGAAAATACATTCAGAGGAAGAAACAAGTATGTTCTTGAACATCAGAATGTCCAGAATGATCATCTATCAAGAATGATCATCAGTCTCTAGGAATGATAATCAATCTCCAGAATGATTATCATTCTCCAACATGATTAACAATTATCTTCAGAATGATCAAACATCAATCTCCATCATGTTAACAATCAAATCTCCAGCATGTTTAACATCATTCTCCAACAATGTATCATCAGTCCAGAATGATACAATCATTCTCCAGCCTTGTTACATCCTTCTCCAGCTTGACTGCCAAGAACGTTGAATGATCTTGAAGTATATTAACATCATAGCAGATCCAAGAAAAGATCAGGAAGACATCCAGAATGATCAAAACTGAACCTCCAAATTGATTATTAATCTTCAGAAAGTTCAGATACTAAGACTCTAGATTGATTATCAATCTCCCGAATTTTCATTAACATTCTGCAAAAGCTCATCATCATTCTCCAAAGATGTTTTGACATAATCAAAACTCCATATCTAATCAAAGATATTAACAAATATATTTGAAGTACAAAAGATCATTAAACAAAGCAAATATGATCAAGAATCAAATAATTCAGCCCAGTCAAAACAGAAATTAAAAATAGTCAAAAACTGGATTATTTTTAATCAGAAGTATTATCTTTGGTCAAGCCTGACAAGGGCACTGCCAACAGCTCTATTGACCTCCATTTAATGCTCTCAAGCCTATAAAAGGAAGGCCAAAGCTCAAGGAAAACGCAGAAGTTCGTGCTAACAAGTCTCTCAAAATCATTCACATTTACATACTTGAAACTCTCTAATCATTTAAAAGAATCAGTCTGATTAAGTTCTTATTTACTCTGATACATTTGTAATGAATTCTTTGTAAAGAATTGAATCTCAAACAAGAGTTGAGACATCTCATATTCTAACAAAACAATCTCATCACTATTGTAAAACTCAAACTATAAGAGTTAAGTATAGTTTGGGGTAGATTGTAAGAAATCCTATCAAGGTTGGTAGGTGATTTGATTAATCTCTTTCTGGGTGGAATTAGATTAAAGTCTGTAACAAAGATCAAGGTTGATCTAAGTTAGGTGTTGTAAAACCAAGAAGGTTCTTGTTTTAAACACTTAGTGGAAAATCTCACTGTTGTGAGGACTGGACATAGCCCGGGTTGGGTGAACCAGGATATATCTGTGTGTGATATCTCTTCCCTTATCTCTATTTACTTTCAGTCTGTTAATTATCAAGTTAAATAAATAAATTGAATTGTTGATTTTAACTAACCAAAAACGTTCTCTGTTTTCTATTTTCACAACCAAGATCAATCTTGAGTTATTTTCTTAAGTTTTTAACAGGAATTTTAAAAGGGTGAATTTAGAATTCAAACCCCCTTTCTTGTAAATCGACATTGCTACTTCAAACATAACTTTAACTAAAGAAAGTACAATGATAACTTAAAAAACTAAATATAATAGTACCTTAAAAAATGGATAAAATCTATTATTGTTTAGTATTTGTGGTGGGACATCTGCACCTGATGGTTGGACTAAAAATTATTCCCCTAATGCAAGTATTGCATGCAATATATTGTAAAAGGGACGACAAACAGTCTCTCTAGAACGATAAAAGAAGAAAGACACGGTACACGTTTTAACATTATGTCCTATAGTATGTAAGAATTTTTCGACTTGATCTTCTACCGTAGCCTTTATAGAATCCTTTACAATACCAGTACCTCTTAAGTTTTGACACAACTTCATGAATGCTTCAGGACCCATGCATATGATGTCTTGACACTTCTCTATATGCACTAGATAACTCATTAGCTCACGACGTCTGCGCTCACTTTCTACAAAATAAGTAACTCGACTACGCAAATATGTTGACAATATTTGATGCAAATGCAATGCATGAACAATGTCACATAATAGGACAGCAGAACCGATATGTTGCCTCCTTTCAATCTCTTTTTTAGCATAATTTAAAACTTGAATTTGAATAGATATTCCAATATCAATCATTTCATCTTCATCAAAGTCGACTTCATCTATTATTTTGTAAGACCCTTAATTTTAAATTAATTTATGGATTAAATATCAAATATATTTTTGGTATATTTGTAATAAATTAATATATGTATATGTTTATATATATATATATATACTTTGAGACGACTAAAATTATTTGTCAAAAGATAATTTAATTTTATTACGAAGAATTAATATCGGGCATTTTATCTGTCAATAGAGTTGCAACGAAGTATTTAGATATTTATGGGTTGATTATAATACATATATATATATATATATACACACACACACATAGTAGGTGGCATAGTATGTCTATATATATACATGCATGTGAGAAAGGGGGGAATAGGAAAACATAAGCAAAAGCATAAATAGTTTCCCCCTACTTGCCGTGCACCATCCTTCTCCTCTTTCTTCTTCTTTTTTGTTCTGTTTGTGTTGGTAGAGAAAAAAACCAAACTCAAATCCTAGATTACTTCAAAATATAAGCTTCCATTCCAAGAGTGCCAAGAGGGAAAGTTACTCCACTACTCCTCACTACGGTGCTAGTGAGCTAACTTTGGTAACGACAACGCGAACGAGAGTTTCGCCGTATTTGAGTGCGGTAACGAAAACGGTTGCGAAAGCGTGAACGAAGGTAATGGGCTTCTTCCAACTTTTTAATTTGCATGTAGGAACTCTATATGTGTGTTTAATGAATGAACAATGTGTTATCTTTGTTGAAAATGTTGTGTTGTGTTTTTGACGATAAAAATGTCATTGTTATCGGGATATTGTGTTGATGATGTTGTTGATATGTTGTCGTGTTAAAGATGTTCTTGTTGTTATGTTGTGTGATGATGATCTTATTGTTGTTGTTGAGAGATTGATTATTGTGGTGTTTGTGATTATTTTCAAAGAAAAGAGTTTGAGCTCAAGTTGAAATTTACTTGAAAAATTATACTGTCTTCGAAGATGTATTCGAATATGACACTAGCGTATTCGAATACACTTCTGCAAAGTTCAGTTTTTATTCAAATTTTGAACCTCGTATGCGAATATGACACCCCGTATTCAAATACAAATACGTGATTTTTGCTACTGACTTAGCATCTGTATTCGACTACGACCCCTCGTATTCGAATACAGAATTGCAGATTTTGCTTCTGACTTAGCATCTGTAGTTGGCTACGACCCCCTCATATTCGAATACATAATTGCAGATTTTTCTTCTGACTTAGCATTTGTATTCGGCTACAAGGAAGCTGTATTCGAATACAAATTGGATTTTTGTCAAAAATTCTATTTTTAAATATTTTTTTATGCACTTAATGATTTGGAAAACATTTTTAAGGCTTATAATAAATTATACGAGGTTCTCTTGAGATTGTTTTTGTAATGGTGGTGAAGTGTCTAGGTTTCACATTTGCATTTACGTACTGATTTCAGTGAAGAGAAATAGAGTACGCTCATGCATTGCATAGTTAGGTGGTAACCGCGATGGGCCACAGAGTTGAGCGGTGACCGTGATGGGCCGTGAAGTTAAGTAGTGATCGTGATGGGCTATAGGGTGGTTCCACGTGATTAGATGGTCCATTCTATCCTTACAGGGATTTAACTTATGTGTAGTGTCTGTGATAGGCTACACTTTAAGTAAATCGTGCTAGTTCGTGAGAGACTGTACCTCGGTAATTAGTACTTTGGCTTGTGATAGGCGGTACAATTACTATTTACACCCCTTTGAGGAGGGTTTTATCGTTAAGTGGTGACTGTGATGGGCTACGGGGTGGTTCCACATGAATTAGATGGTCCATCTTATCCTTACGGGGATTTAACTTGTGTGTAGTGCCTGTAATAGGCTACACTTTAAGTAAGTCGTGCTAGTCTGTGATACGACTGCACCTCGGTAATTAGTACTTTGGATTGTGATAGACGGTACAATTATGATATACGCCCCTCACGAAGGGTTTTTATCCTGGAAATTCTAGAATCATATGCATTGGCATATACGCATTGCATTGGGTTGGTTGACCCACAAGTCATGATTGTTATGAGCTGATGTGTGGAAACGATATGTGCAAGTACCTTAAAATTCTAAGTTCCTAATAAGTTGTTGTGATTGTTGATTGTATTTGGACTTGCAACATGATATGTATTCTAAATCTTTTGTTTCTTGAAAATGTAGATGTTACACATTTTAATAAGTGAATATACTTATTTTATCACTGTTGTTATAGTGCTGGAACATGTCATGTATGTATTTGTTATCTTTGACAAAACTGCTAATTGTTAATTGTTAATTTCGATTGGTGACCCTTTACATTATTGTGGAAAATTGAGCTTTGCCCTTAGATGATACCCGAGATCATACCACCGACGATTACCCTGACGACGGAGACGTCGTTAGACTTCCCTGATCGTCATATGCCGACTGCTTGGGTATACGACCCCATCTAAAGCAGGGCTACTTATACAGGGGATGGTGGTGAGAACCAATAGGATTGTCGAGGCAGTGTCGTATGTGGAGCACACTCACAGGTGGATCGACTTTCCAGTACCTTTAGGATTGGTACTCGAGGCGAATAAGGTGTTTACGGATATAGAGGGTCATGCAGTTAGAGGTGAGACGGAGGCCACTGTAGGTGTGGTGACTCCTACCGTGGTAACAGGAGATGCGGTGCCTGAACCAGGAGCGGGTGAGAAGGACAAAAGGCTGACGCCAGCGGGGGTTGACATTCCAGGTTCGTCTAGGCCGTCAAAGGATTGTTTCGAGATTCCAGCGCCGCCTAAGCGACCTATTTCATGGGTGGATATGACTTCAGAGGAGACTGATCCTTTTCTAGCTGATGAGGAGGAGGATGTCACGTCGAGGTGAGTTACTGCGTCGGATGAGACTTGTGGAGAGTGCGGTGGTAACCCTTGCTATTGTAGTTGTTAGTGCATGATCAGATTAGTTTTTGTTGTATAGACCCTAGTGTTTGGTGGTTGTACTTATTTTATTTTGGGATGACTGTATTTATGACGTACTTTGATAGTGAGTTTTGTCGGTGGTCCATGATCCAAATTTTTTTTGACGTGACCATGGGGGGAGATAGCATTCTTGGAGCACCACTTCTATGCAGGTGTTTGTCGAGAATACCCCAAGGGTATGAGTGTTGTATGACTAGTCTCATAGCCTCGGTGTATTTTCTATGTGTATATTTTGAATATTAATTCTCAAAATTATTTTAACTGGTTATATTTATAATGTAATTATTTAATTACTTTTGTTGTTTTGTATTACGACATATTACTTTATTGAGTCGTTTAATTTTAATTTCTTTTATTTGTTTTGGAAAGAAAAAAAATACACTTGCGCTATTAAAAATCGGGGTGTTAGATATTTCATTTTGGTCATTGTTGCTTACATCTCCAACACTATCTAAATTTGACATTATCTCCAAATCACACTATAAGAGACTTCTCCACATGTTTCATAAAGGAGCAATTGAATAAATTATCCAATACATGGTACATGTGTATGAAAACAAAAACACAAATTTATGAACCAAACAAAAAACACACAAGACAAAAAACACAAACATACAAATCAAAATTATAAAGTATGGGTAAGCTTGAGATCTAAAATAAATAAATAAGCTACAAATCGAAAATAAATAAATAAAGATAATAAATGTTTTTTATTGTAATTAAAATTAAATAATAATAACAACAAGGTTAAATAGCACTTGTGGTCCCTTAACTTAATTTCAGTTAACGTTTTAGTCATTTATCTTTTTTTTTTCCCGTTTTGGTCATTTATTTTAATTTTAAGTAACAATTTGATCTTTTATGTTTTAAAATGTCAGCAATGTTATCCTTTTTTTTTTACAAAAATTCAAAAAATTTATCAAAATTTTCAGCCAAAACTCATAAAATTAATTATATTCTTCAATATAATACAAATTTCATCAAATTCGAAACTCAAATCTTCAAATAAACTCATATTTCCATCTCTAACAACATTAAATAAAGAATGAAATTTGATGAAAATTTTGTATGAGTTTATTTGAAAATTTGAGTTACGAATTTGATGAAATTTGTATTATATTAAAGAATATAATTAATTTTATGGGTTTTTGTTGAAAATTTTGATAAGTTTTTTGAATTTTTGTAAAAAAAAGAGGATAATATTGTTGACATTTTAAAATATAAAATATCAAATTGTCAATTAAAATTAAATAAAGGACTAAATCGGGAGAAAAAAAAAGATAAAAGACTAAAACATTAACTAAAATTAAATTAAGGAACCACGTGTGCTATTTAGCCTAACCACAACAAAATGAGAAAATAAAAGTGCTAAACTAATCAACAAAAACAGTAAACTTTATTGAATGACCATTGCCGAGAAGCAACAAAAACAAATTGAAAAATGGTTAATAATTTCATCGATTGAAGTTAGTGAAACTGATAAAATATATTAAATTAATCCACATCTCAGATTTTTTTCTCAATTTGATGTTATAACTTAAGATTTGGTCTTGATGTGGTGTAAAGACTTGAGAAAGATAGATACAAGATGTTGCATGTTTTTCATCAAAGCTGGAGGAAGAAAGTGGAGAGAAGAAGAAAAAGGAAGGAGGGGGTGAAGTGGGAAAGAAGCGGGATGAGGGAGATGAAGTTGGATGAGTGAGGGGGATGAAGCGAATGACAATTTAGGGAATTAGAAATATTAGCGCCTCTTTCTTCGTTGTGGAGGGAAGAAAAAAGACGTGGGTCCCACATTTTACTCTTCTTTCCTTTCTATTTCTTTGTTGTCCAAATAGGAGAAGTTGTACATATCTCCTCTCTTTCTCTCTTCTCTAACTCTCTCTCCCCTAATTCTATCAAACCAAACAGAGTATAAAAGTTAACAAAGATCATCCATACGATAGTGGTAGAAAAAATACACAAACTCCAATCCTTTAATCTAAAAACATACAATTAAGAGATCAAAATCTCTGCTTATATAAGTGTAAAGAGACAAATATAAATATATATATATATATATATATATATATATATATATATTAAATATTTAATAAATCTTAAATTTTTTCTTTTTATGAATTATAATATTATTCTCTCATCTTAAATTTTTAAAAGAAAAATAACAACAACAACACACCAAAACTTTTATAACTTTTATGACACTTTAACAAAAGCATACTAGATACAACAACTCAACACCCTAACAACCATAAAAACCAAATGTTAACACCAGTGATTCTTCTACAGAACAACACACAATTAATCCGTAAATTACACAACACCATACGGGATCAACATATGCAGACACTCCATCAATTTAGAAAGCTAATTTTAATTTTAGATTAAATAGATTTTTAATCTATATAAAATTTTAAATTTTTATTTTTATTTCTTATAAAAAAATTCCTTAACCTTTTAATCACTACAAATTTTGTTTTTATTCCTTATAAATTTTCAAAACAAAAGTTCCACTGTATTTTGTGTCTATTTAACAACATCATAAAATCTCTTTAAAGAAACGTTGTAAAATAGAAACAAACAATAAAGTGGGACATTTTTTTTATTACGAAAGTGGAACATTTTTTATTTATAAAATAAAGTGGGACATTTGTTCTATCACGTGCCATCCTGTTTCATTTTATTACACACCAATAATCCAAAAATATCATTTGACTATCTATAACCTTGAAGATAAACCCTTTTGACAAGGTAATTGAGACAGCTACCTTGAGCCCCAAACTTTTACATCCATTATTATTGCAATTGAGATTTCAAGATTACTAGTTAATGCGGTTATTATTAATATCTATGACTCTATGACGAAAGCAAGTATAAAGTTATTGGAAGGAAACATTTTTTTTCTAAATAGCACGTGTTTCTCCTATTTTATTAGTAATTAGAATATAACCTGTGTTGCACGTGTGTAACGTGTAAAAAAAATTTAAATGTAAATTTTTAAAAAAGTTTGAAGATTATATTTATAGTGTATAAATGTATTAATGTACATAATATTTTTTTATATTTGTAAGTTTTTTAATTTATAAAAATAGTGGTTGTATAACAAAATAATAAATAAAATGGAAATAATTGAAAAGTTTGTAATAAAATTAGTGATTTTCACTCTAAAATAGATAATTAAAAAAAATATGAGTGATTGATTGTATACACAATTAAAAATATTAAAATAAAATATAGGTAATTTTCACTCTAAAAATATTATTTAAAAAAGATGAGTGATTGTTTGTATATATTTTGTTTTGTTTTAAAAATTCAATTATTATAGAATAATTTGTTCCTATAAAAAATAGAATATATATTTTGCAAGCATTAATTTGATATATATTTGTAAGCATTGGTTCTTTTTTTTAACATCATTATTTTTATTTTTCTTTTACTTTATATTTTGAGTAATATTATTTCTTTATTTTTTTTTTGACTAATTGAATGAACTACTATTTCTTATATTTTATGTTTCATGTCTCAATTTCACTTAAACTTCTGATAACTAATTCATAATTAGAGTTGTTGTGCCACATGTGTTTTTCAAAAATATTTTGATTTAATTATACTTTTTGGATAGTGTATATAATGAACAAACTTAAAATACTATTTTTTAAGTCAAAAGCACGAAATAAGGGAATGATAAGACATTACTACTTGTTTTGATTATTTTTTCCCTAAATTGAAACTATGATATGATTTTGATTAAATATTTTCTTTTGTATTATAGAAGTAAAATATGTATTTGAATACTAATAAGAGAAAAATGAAAAACAAATTGTATATTACTTTAAAAATATTTAATTTTTAATTTAACATTTTTATTTTAAAAAAAAAATC
>JBBPBO010001985.1:18230238-18302466 GCA_037974295.1 Cicer cuneatum
TTATATATTTTGTGGTAATTTATGGTTCTACATTTTAATTATTAAAATATTGTGATATATTTATATACAATGAATTAAAATAAATAAATAGGAATTAAATCAAGTTTGTAATGGAATTTATATTTTTTATTGTTGGTTTTTAATTATAAAAAAATATGAAAAAAAAATTAGTAGAATAAAGAATAAAAAATAAATGAATTCAAGATGTATCACATCATACAATTAAATTGACAAATTAGTGTTAAATATCGTATATGATGTGATGGATTAATATAATATTTTAAGTGTTTATTTTAAATATATTATATTGACTAGTTTGATACACGTGTCTTTTTATGTAAAAAATACATAAATATTTTCCATTTCTTAAAGTAAGTATGGTTTTTTTTATATAATTAAAAAAAAAGTGTTGTTTTTCCTTTTCAAAGCGACATTAACTATTTTTCTCGATTCTACCTTCAGTTAACGTTGTTTGCAATACTTTTAAAATCATTATATTTTATTATGAAATTATAATATATTAATAATCAATAGTTAATAAGTTTTATTTTTTGAAATTGCATATTTTTTAATTACTTATTATTTCTTTTACTGTATGTGAAAAAATAATATCTAACACGACACTATTAGAATAGAAAAAGTAAAATTCTAACCAAAATATTGATATATTTATACGACGGAATATATAAATTAAATTCAAATTTTTATCTATATATAATATATTTATACTCTTAAGTTTTCTTAAAAGAAGTACTTTTAGATGGTAATTTAAAAGTTCATATAAACATTCATAAAAAAATAAAAGAAATTCAACCGCAAGGAGGAGATGCCGAAGGCAGGGCTAGTGACTGGAGTGAAGTCGTAACAAGGTAGCCGTACTGGAAGGTGCGACTGGATCACCTCCTAAAATAGACATCATAATATATATATATAAAATATAATATATGTTGTTTTTTTATTACATTACTACGGTGTTGTATATTTTATATATTTGTGATTACAAATAAAATATATTATAAATTTATTTATAACCACAAATTTATAAAATATATATTGATTGATGAACTAAAAGAAATTGAGATATGACCCACAAATATATATATATATATATATATATATTTTTTTTTTTTTGATGAACTAAAAGAAATTAGATAACAAACCACAAAAATAAATGAATTAGAAATTAATATATAATTTCAACACAATTCAAAATCATCCAAATTTGCAAAAATAAAATTTTAACACAATAAATTTTATCAAAATAAAAATTGTAATCAATACACAAAAACCTATGAGCAATCAATAATACATAAATTAAAAGATAAGATATAAGAAAGAGACAATTGATATGAATGATTACAAAATCTTTGAGAATGAATTAAAATCTGCTTGAACCCAAACTCGCCAATTGAAGAGCATCACTTTACATGGAAGTCATTCACCAAATTGTTGAAGATACCTCACTTTCAGTAAGAGAATATCATTTTCATTATCTCACAAAGTGTAAAATTTGATACTCAATAGACTCTCACGTACCATGAATACTCATCAAGAAAAAGATGTCATGTTTCTCTCTCACAAATATCTCACACCATGAAAGTGAATCAAAAAACTTGTGTAATCTAGATTGATGCTTGAAATGAAAGAGATGAAGAATGAATTTTGAAATGAAATTTTTAAGATAAATGATATTTACAAGAAAATGGTCAAATGAAAAAATACAACTTAGTGCATTGAAAAACTGATATTTTGCTAGTGTGAATTGATTCATGCTAAAACTTGAATTGATTTATACATGGTTTGAAATCACAAAGTGAATCCTAAAATGTCATGAATCTAGTCATTATAAGTGTGAATTGATGCATCCTTAGAGGATTAATTTCATAAATTGATTCATTCAACAGGTGAATCAACTTTTGAACTTCGAATTTTTTAAAATAGGTTCAAGACAAAAATTAATCAATTCAAGGACTTTATGAATCAACTCATGGATGTAAAAACGACTAGAAATTGATTCTAATGTATTTCCATGAATTTTTAAAAGTAATCTTAACAAGCAAATGTTTTGCATTATTAATTAAGATTGATAGTCTTAATTAACTTTCTTATTCGCAAGCTTAGTAATAGTGGATATTGAGATTAACAATGCCATTATAACACGTATGCTAAGTACTAGTTTGACATACATCAAAATATTGTATAATCAAGTTAAAGAAACATGCATTCACAATAAACTCTTTTAAAAATATATATTAGTCATGTGTTATTAGTATATAAAAATAATCTAATAAAAAATGCTATATTTTTTTTAAGTATAGATATTGATAATTAGACAAAGGATTACTAAAAAAACAGATAATTAAACAAAGGATATTTTAACGATGAGTCACTTCATTCCCACAAGCTTTGGTCTGCTACATGACTAATCTCCACTCGAGTGATTAAGTTGCAACTTAAAGCTCTAGCCTCTTCCTTGAATACATAATTTATTCAAGCATTTTATTTTCAGGATTCAAATTAACCTTTGTTTGGTGTTTTTAAGGCCTAATTAATGTATATGTTTTTCAATTTTTCCTGAAAAGTAACATTTCATATACTTCTGCACAATTTTAACCTACAATAATGCTTTAGTGAAATAGTTTCACTCAACCAGTTATTTATTTTTAGTCAAAAAAAAAAAAAAAAAACCAGTTATTTATTTTCATTTATGAGTTGGGAAAAATATTTTTTTGACGTCGCTTATACAAAAAATATAAACAACAGTCAATATGATATAGAGATAGTATTGCTGTAAACTACATGCATTTCTTTTTGCTTTTTATTTCTATTATTTTATCATTTTTCCTATTACTTAGCACCATCTATTTTTATTTTTCATTGTTTGATTTCTCATTTTATTTTTATGTTATTTTATAATAAGTAGCAATAGGAAATATCAAATAGAAAGTAAGAGTTTTATTTTATAAGTTTGTTACTATCCATAAAAAGGATTAATAATTAACTACTCAAATGATAGAAAAATATCCAAAAATCACATGTATATATATGATGTTGAAAACCCTAATAATTTTAATGCTAATAATGAATAATATACAAGAGATACAAATATTGTCTTGGTAGTGGGCGGGATGGAAGAGTGAAGTAATAACATGATCATAAATTTGATTCTCACCTCTCGTATAATACTAACGAATTAACAATTGACATTTGTAAAAAAATAAAATAAAACAATTGACATACTAATCTTAATCTTGACCATTTCAAAAAATAATAATGAACAAGATGAAGGTCTAATTGAAAATATTTGTATGATTGCTATTCCCAAAAGTTTTTAAAGTAAAAAAAATGTTTAAATTTTGTTTGAGATCAACAATATTATAATATTATAAGTATTAGTAATATGAGAATTGAGAAAGAAAAAAAAAACAAAGGAAAAACCATAGCTTGAAAGTACAATTGAGATAACTTAAAATGAATCAAATTTAATAAAAGACGATGAAAATGATACAATAAACTAACTAACGAACTAATAAAAATAGTTAGTTACAATAAAAATTACTTATAAATAGTTATAGATTGCGGACAAACAAATGGGGTTGAAGATGAAGAGGGCCAAATCCACTTCAATCTCAAAATTTCATAGCACTAATCACATCTCCCAAACACAAGAATAAGTGTGCTTCATTTTATGGTCAAAATAAAAATTAATTTTGAAAAATTTGTTTTTGCAAAATTATTTGATTCAAAGTGAGTTGAAAATAAATTTATTTTAAGTTTGAATTTCATTTTAATGAAAGTGATTTTGTAAAGACAATCTATTTGGATAGACTTGATTAGAGTTGTTTTTGAATGTTTAATTAACATGGTGGGATTGATTACACATTTTATTGAACATAATTTTTTTCGTCGTTTACATCAAAAGACATGAGTTAATATTTTAAGGGATTGATTTGGTATTTATCAAACAACTACTATAAATTTAAAAAATATCCATCTGGGTCAAAACTCAAATGCATGTGAAATTTGTTCAAAATTTATTGCTGAAACTGAAACAGAGACCTTCCGTAGAGCTTTTACAAATAAACTGTCTTTGGTTTGTGCATCTCAGAAGGAATGGTAGATTGGCTGAGCTATGACACTATCCATACTCCATAAGTAGTGAGTAGATGCAGGGAGAATTTGGAATAAGATGAACAGCATTTTTTAGAAAGGAAGAAGATGAAAAGTTGGTGGAAGATGAACTTCGTAAAAGGGTTTAACACGAATAAAATTAAGGTGAGAGAGAGGTGAGCAACACTATTTTAAATGGGTTTTAATTTGAGCCATTCATTTGAATCCAATGATTCATTAATTCCTCTCACTCTCAGATACGGATGTTCTTTCTCACTTGATATGCCCCATGTTTTCTATATATATTATTCATTATCATGTTAATTTAATTTAATTTCAGCGAAAACATATTCCAACGAGTAACAATAGCAAAGAGCAAGATATACACAACTATCATTCAATAGTAAAATCAATTTACAATCACCATGAAATATACAATTTCTTGCTTCACATAGAATCAATTTTGGACTGTCAAATTGATTTCTCTTAAAAAAAAAACCAACAAAAATTACTGCAGAGTCAAATCATGTTTGACCTGTCCCAACGTGTGTTTAATCTGGCTGATTTGGAAGAACAAAGTTTTATTTAGTCAAAAGCACTTTGCGTTGCTACTCATTTAGCAAATGTTTGGTTTTTCGTCAGAAACCAGAGGCGCATTTTACTTGAAAGGTTAATCATGAAAGGAAAATCAGCATGCACCCTTCTGCTTTCTCTTGACCTCTAAGAGTGAAGAAATATAGGCACATTTGGTTTGGATTTCATTAAACTCATTCTCCAAGTCCTCAACCTATTTTAAATCAGCAACATGAACAAAAATAAAACATAAAGACCTTTGTCATCATAAGAATCAAACTTTGCTCTTTAACTATTATTACCGTCTTTTTCAATTCTGTCTCCTTTTGCCTGTACTCCTCACACCTGTAGAAATGGGTTTCATGGAACTTATTTAACAATAAAACTAGTAAATAGGATGCTCAGGCACCTCAAGCAAATAAATACCAGAAAATGATTGTCACGTTGACCTTGCACTACAGAATTTAAAAATATATAACCATTAAACATTGGTTAATAAGTCATAAAGTTACTAATGATTCATGATTCCTATATTGTACAACCAAAATATAAGATATCTTAATGGAGCATAATTCTTTGATGTGAAATTTCATTTACATAAAATATCCAATACAACAACAGATCATACGAGAAAAACATCTAATCATATGATTGTAAACCATATATGTTTACATTTATATAAGAGAATCATTAAACTAGGAGACAGCATTATCACCAAAAACAGGAAACTAAGAGAAAACTGAGTCACGGTGGCTCAAAACCACATCCTTGTCACAAGTAGGAAAAGTAATAAAAAGCCTTGAGGTTCAACAAACCCATTAAGAGTAGGAAATGGGATTGATCAAGCATTTTGTGTTACTTACATTGAAAGAACGGGTGTAGATTGTTAATAAATGTCAAAAAGGATTGAAAAGTTGTGTTTTCTTGAAGTATTTTATTTGTCATTGTACAGATAATTTGAAAAAACTATTTACCTCGTGAAAAGTTTTATGTTTTCTTCACAGATATCATCAATAGATACTAACCCTGAAGCTCCACTCGATATACCCTGTTGATAGAGACCACACATTAATCATGAGCCTCCAAATGCAGCAGTGTACTCACACTTAGAAAATAAAATAAAAACATTTTAAAAAACCATTGTTTTTTAGTGGTTTATATGGCTAGTTCCAAGCCTAGAGAAAAGTATCAGTAGGAAGTCAACTATCATCTTAACGTTAAACCTTTACACCAATAGATCTACATAAATGCATCCAAACCAAGGGAGACAAAAATGGAACTCTAACCCCTTGCTGCACAATGGCATAAGAGATGCGGTGCAAGTATTAGCAAAGAATTTAATTCACACACAATTTAAATATCAGGCATGAAAAAATGATTTCTAAGTTGGTATCTTTGCAATCCATGGCAGTATACCCTTTATGTTAAAAATGTTTCTTATTCCTACATCTTGACTAGCTGGACCCCTATCAGCAAAAATTAATGCAAATCATTCTGCTCTATATACATCATATTCATTCAAGAAAGGAATAAGAAAACGACCAAAATACTATAAGAGTAATCCATTCAAGCAGATTTAAGCCATTGTAAATGTGTACAGAATCTACAGATATTATTAGACCCAATAATGCTAATCAACCAAACATTGCATGCAATTACAGATAGGATCTCGTTAGGAAAAAAAATTGGTAAAAGAAAGGATAAGGTACAAACGAAGTAGCTATACAGGAGGGAAACATAGTAATGATTGTTTATAATGCAAGGGTGAAAAAGCAGATATTGCTTTCTGCTTGAACTCGGATATAAAAAATAAATGGAAAAGGGAAATTAAAATATTCTGGTAATTCCTATACAACTACTGAAACCTTTTACTAATAGATGGAGCCGGCATGTCATGGACCATACAATGCCACAATGTCCAGCTATTGATCATGTCCAAGTTTCCATCTACCTCTCAATTATTTGGCTACCTTCTATCTAGTCTACCCTCCTTATTAACACATGCCCAAACTAACTATCATGAGACTCTACCAATGTTTTTGCAATGGGAGCTACCCGTACTTTCACTCTACCAATTTCTTTCCAAATTCTATTTCTATTCTACCACAGTAGCATTCACATCTTTGACTTTGTAGAGCTGAAAGTTTTTTCCAGCTCTTCATTGCCCAGTGTCGAGTACCATACAACAATGCAAGTCTTGTAGCCATGCAATAAATTTTGTTTTGGGTTTAAATCATATTTTTCTATTAAAATAACCTCCAAAGCATTTCACGTATGGTTGTCATCCACATCTACTTTCCTCTTTACGATTTAGAAATTGTTGATAAGCCACTCAGCTAAACTGAACGCTCCTTCAATCCAAATTAATAGTCTAAAATTTAACGACTTGGCAAGGCAAAATCTTTTCACATAATTAGTCACATCAAATTCGATTTAAAAAGAGAACAATTGATTTTAACAAACCCGCGCATGGGTTTATAAAAATAGGAACTAAATACTAAAATCAAACCCCAAATGCAATCAACTGAGGTGCTCCGCTGAGAAGTGCAACCCTGAATTAACTAAGCCTTGATAATGTTGATTAGTTTTAAAAATTTGTCTTCCTCTTGTTTGTTAATGCTAGACACTAGAAGAATTCATATGCAAATGGGCAGTGACTACTCCGAAGCATCATCAACATCTCTAACAGGTATGATTATTGTCAAAATCTGTTTCTGTTTTATATCCCTCAAGTATAGGGATTTAGGAGTACTAGTAGGGATTTAGTTATATATGAGTACTAATAGGATTTGGTTGTTTAGTAATCTAGTATATATATATATATATATGATGTATTGCCAACATATTTAAATTCAATAAAATGTATTTTACCCTAATTCTTGAGATGGCATCAAAGCTCTTGGTCTTTGGGAGTCTCACTTCCGCATAAACCTGCCGCCTTTATTGCGGTTTCTTTTTTTCCTGAAACCTTAGCCACCTTCATTGTGGCCTTTTTTGCTGCCTTCATTGCAGCAACTTGAGATTTCTTTTTGGCCTATTTGCTGCCATAGTGGGTTCAATATTCACGCCGTTACTATCCACGTCCGTTTGACTGCCTTCCAAACCTCCGTTTTCAACCAAATTGTAGATCGTCTGTTTCTCATTTCATTTTGGGGGTTCACTTTCTGATCGGAGCACTTTCGTCCGTGGATCATTTAAAGCTCACATGGGTTTTACTCGGACTTTTCTGTTGCAGCATTATAGCACACTTACAGTTTGTGGATATTTTTTGAACGTTTGAAGTTTGCTTTGTTTGATAGATCAATCTTTCGTCTCCAATATTGGTTGTCTACTGATTTTACAAATATGACAGTTAAAAAAAGCAAAAGTGGAGTGGCCCGACTCAACGAAAATGAAGTAGAGAAGATTAGATCACTTCTTAGTAAGTTGGAGAAACCACCAAGTACTAATTCTCTTGTATATACAAGTACACTTCCTCTTGGTAAGTTTCAATTTAATTTTGGACTTGATGCTTCAGATACAACCTATAACCAATATTAAATACTGGATTCTTGAGCCACTGACCACATGACACTCTTACCTACACACTTCTCCACTTAATCACCTTGCCCCTAGCAATAAGAAAATATCCACAGCAGATGGTACCCTTCTAACTGCAGCAAGTCAAGGACATGTCCAAATAAACTCGTCTATAACTCTAAGAAAAGTCCTTCATATTCCAAAATTGTCCACTAGCTTAATTTCCATACAAAAACTAACACAAGACCTATCATGTAATGTTTTTTTTTTTTATAACAAATCTTGTGTCTTTCAGAACAAGAATTCAGGGATGGCAATTGGTAATGCTAGAGAACGGAATGGTCTTTATTACTTGGATAATCAAAATCTTCCTCCAAATCTACTTAGCAATACCAACTCCTTTTTTTCTAAATCAATAAAAACCAAAAGGGACAAGGTCATTTTGTACCACTGTCGCTTGGGTCATCCTTCATTTAGAGTCATAAAACGATTGTTTCCTTCCCTTTTCAAAAAATTAGAGGTAGAAAGTCTTCATTGTGAGGTGTGTGAGCTTGCTAAACACAAACGTGTACCTTTTCCGATTAGTAACCAAATGAGTGCTTCTCCATTATGTTTAGTTCATACTAATGTATGGGGTCCATCTAAGGTTCCAAATATATTAGGAGCCCGTTGGTTTGTAATCTTTATTGATGATTGTACTCGGGTTACTTGGTTTACTTGCTAAAACAAAAATTTGAAGTCAGTTACGTGTTTGTACAGTTCTTCTCCATGATAAAAAACCAATTTGGAGTGAATATTAAGAGGATTAGGTCTGATAATGCCAAAGATTACTTTAATCACGGACTTAATTATTTCTGTCAAAAAGAGGGCATTATTCATGAGTCCTCATGTGTTAAAACATCCTAACAAAATAGGATTGTTGAGAGGAAAAATAGGCACTTGTTAGATCAAACTCGAGCGATGTTATTTCAAAATAAAGTTCCCAAAAGATTTCGGGAGAGGCAGTTTTAACTGCATCGTAAATCTTAAACCGATTATCTTCTAGTGTCCTTGCCTTCAAAACTCCCATGGAGGCCTTGTCCTCATTCTACCCTAATGTGTCTACTAGTAGTATTCTTACTCCCAGAATATTTGGGTGTGCGTCGTTTGTCCATATCCATAGTGATAATAGAGGGGAACTTGATCCTAGAGCCTTAAAATGTCTTTATCGCGTACTTTCCCACCCAAAAGGGCTACAAATGTCATCATCCACCATCCCAAAAATTATGTCTCTCGAGATGTCACCTTCCATCAACAAGAAAGTTTCTTTGGTCAAACTCATCTTCAAGGGGAGAATACAAGTAATGAAGATGAATCTCTTCTACTTCCTGAGTTGACTCTTGAACCAGAAATTGAGATTGAAATTGATTTTGAAAAATATGGAAATAACAATGTTCCGACTAAAATTAATTCTGAGGAAGATGGAAATGATTCTAATATAAAATATGGGAAGAATCTAGTATATACAAGAAGAACAAAGGTCATTCCTGAATCTATTCACATCCACGACTCCAATTCAACTTTACATGAAGTAACTTCCCTTAACGCTTCAAACTCTAGTGATCCAATCTATGAATCTTCCTATGCACATAAATTCGAATCCAATACACCACCAACTTATGATGACTTTCATATCCCAATTGCCCTTAGGAAGAATACTAGGACATATACCAATAAACCACTCTACCCTTCATCCAACTACCTAGGCTTTGAACAATTCTCACCTACCCATAAAGCCTTCCTCACAAGTCTGAGCATTACCACTATACATACCTCTCTATTTGATTGTTTGACAAGAAATGGAAACAAGCAATGGACTTGGAATTGGAAGCACTGGACAAGAACGGTACTTGGGATTTGGTCCCTCTACCAAATGGAAAGAAACTTGTAGGATGCAAGTGGGTATACACTGTAAAGTACAAGGTTGATGGGTCTATTGAGAGGTACAAGGCAAGGTTGGTAGCTAAAGGATTTACTCAAGAGATTTATATGCACTTACCCCTTGGATATAGTGAGCATATTGTTGCCAACACCGTTTGTAAGCTAAAGAAGGTTCTATATGGGCTTAAACCACGAGCGTGGTTTGGGAGGTTTGCTAAAATCATGGTGAGTCTAGGCTTCGAACAAAGTCAAGGAGATCATACCCTCTTTATCAAACAATCTGAGTCAGGGGGAGTAACAACGTTATTGGTATATGTGGATGACATTATAGTGATTGGTGATGATGAAAAGGAGCAACAATTGTTAGGACAACACCTAGCCAAAGAATTTGAGATTAAAACCTTGAGAAAATTGAAGTATTTCTTGGGAATTGAAGTGACTCACTCTAAGAAAGGGCAAGACAACATGCAAGTCAACGAGTACACCAATCGATCCAAATTTAAAGTAGGGAAATGCAGAAGACATTGCGGTTGACAGAGAAATGTACCAAAGATTAGTTGAAAGACTCACATCTGTCACATACTAGACCTGATATTGCCCTTGCTATAAGCCTAGTCAGTCAATTCATGCACCAACCAAAGGAGGTACACTTGCAAGTTGCACTCAAAATCGTGCAATATTTGAAAGGAACTCCAAGAAGAGGAATTTTGTTCAGACGAAATGGAAATGTGGGTCTTGAAGCATATACTAATGCTGACTATGCAGGGCCAATTATAGATAGAAGGTCAACCACGAGATATTGCACTTTTCTATGTGGGAATCTTGTGACTTGGAAGAGTAAGAAACAAAGTGTGGTATCCAGATCCAGTGCTGAAGCAGAATTTAGGGCAATGGCATCAGGGATATGTGAGTTATTATGGTTGAAGATCATTTTGGACGATCTGAATATAAAGTAGGATGAACTAATAAAACTGTATTGTGATAATAAAAGCATAGCACATAATCCGGTGCAGCATGATAGAACCAAACATATTGAAGTCGATAGACATTTCATCAAAGAAAAACTCGACAGTGGCCTAATTTGCACTCAATATGTCTCCTCCCAAAACAACCTTGCAGATCTTCTAACTAAAGGGCTAAACATCAACAACTTTGAAAGAATTGTATCCAAGCTGGAAATGGAGAACACCTATTCACCAGCTTGAGGGGGAGTATCAAAATTTGTTTCTGTTTTATAACTCTCAAGTATAGTGATTTAGTTATATATGAATACTAATAGGGATTTAGTTATATATGCGTACTAATAGGATTTGGTTGTTTAGTAATCTAGTATATATATCTAATGTATTGCCAACATATTTAAATTCAATAAAATATGTTTACCCTAATTCTTGAGAATTATGAATGCATTATTCACAATAGTATGCATCTATTTGTGTTTAATAAGTTTTTTAAAAAATGTGAAAAAAGTAATAAACAAAGCAATATATTTAATTCTACATCCAGCAGCAAGTATGATTATAAGTGGTAAAATTAGATAAATACGGCCTTTGCAGATTACATCAACTACTTACACACTGTTCATGAGTCAAACTTTGCTTCCCAGTTGCAGGAAGACCCTCATTTGGCTGATCTAAATTCAAAACTTCTTGATGCTCAGCTTCTAAGCAAATATCTTCTATCAACTCATTCCGTGAATTATTTAAATGCCCTGCTGATTGTTGAATCCGGGCTTCCTTTAGCATTTGTGATCTGAAATTTATTGGCTGATATCCAACTAAGTGACAGTGTTCCTTCCTATATAGTCGAGAACAAATTTCACCATATCAAACAACGTCAACCTCATAATATGGAAATTCTAGAAAAGAAGTATCAGGAAGCACTTAAATTTTCACATAATCAAGTCCTTATTGTTGGCAATTTCCAAAAACAATACAGAAGTGAATAATGGTTCCATTCATGGCATGCTTAATCCCACATAATTTTCAAGGGGGGCTGTTCATGTAAGCTAAGTAGCAAATCATTATTGAAATGAATAGACTTTTGTCTGTCTTTATATACTACAAAAGAAGTTGTAACTTGAACTCCAAGAACATTAACTGAAAATTTAAGTCACATCCATCAAATTGAATAATTTCTAGTAAAATATGAGTACACCCCATAAACTGGTTTAACCAGCTTATTAAGGGTCACAAATGAAAATTTGAAGCATCAAATCCAATCATTTTCCTAATAAAATTAGATTCAAAACCCTGGAACTAGTTATTCAACACAGTCATTAAGACAACTCATTAAAGGGAGCAAGTAAATCAGAGAACTAACAAAATATTAAACTCCAAGAACATTGATAGTGTTGAAGTTGAGTTTTTTAGATAAAAAGAAGAGAGAAATAATAAGAAATCTGAATATTATTAATAACAACTTAGGGACATGAAATATGTTTTCAAAGATTTGTACAGGAAATATCGAAAACAGTCTTTTTTTTCTTCTGTATTTATTATACAAATCTTTTGAAACTGAAAATAGATTGAAAACAAGATGGTAGTTTTGTAGTTAAGGTGAAAACAGAAAATTATAATACAAAATGCTTTCTCAAAGTAAACGGGCCTAAGCAGCAGATGCAACATTTTTCAAATAAAATCAGAGGCATAAACCCTGTAAATTGGTTAGCCAACGCATGAACAGTCACTAAGACAGCTTACTGAGTATGCAAATGAATTAAGAAAATATAGAAGAAAAAGAACTCTAGGATACATCACTAAAGAAGCATTAGGAAATATCAAGTATCAACTACTACAAGTAAAGAAATTCGATATTGAATAGCATACGACCTTCACTAGAGCAGAAAAGCAAAATAAAAGAAACTGTTCAAAATAAATTATGTAGTACAAACAAACCAGTAATCCATCGTCATTTGTTTCAGCTTCGCTTCCAGCCGTATGAACAGTACCGATCTCTCGAAGTCTTGTTTATCATGTGCAGGTTCTATAAAATTGGCTTCAAGAATTCCTAAATATGTACCAGTAAATTAAAAACCCTGGATATTGTGAAGTTCTTGGACAGAGAAATCAACAGGAGAGGATAAGAAAATACCAACAACACCATTCCCTTTTGATGAGCCATCTCCAGTTACTTTCCAAAATGGCTGCATTCTCACAAAAAGGTGAACCGCATCAAATCAGAATAGTATGCTGTTACGAGTCCAAGAATAGGATTCCAAAAGAATTAGAGGTTGCATTAAGAAAAGATAAAAAATAATAAGAAAGAATTTGACACGAGGTATAGTATCATGTGGCAAAACGTTACTTTATAGTTTATTGATAATTGATTAGTCGGTTAACTCATCCTCATTTTTGTTTTATTACCTTTACCAAAAACACTACTTTCCAGCATGACCGAGTTTGGGACGGGCAATTGCATCGAATGTGAGTCTCATGACCTTAAAAAATTATCCATCCCGTGTTTATTCTGCCACAAATTTCCCTCTTACCATACATTCTAAGTTGGCACATTTTGGTCTTTCTAAACTTTAGAGGATGGAACCATAGTCTATCCTAGATTCATGAAACAGCCCAGATCGGGCCAATATGGTCACAGCTCTACATGTCAAGTCTTGAGTGTGGGGGTTGGGGGCGTTAGGAGTCCCACATCAGATAATAATATGGCTTAGTAGTTACTGGTTATTACTTTTAAGTAGACACATCCCTCACCTTACAAGTCTGTTTTGTGGGGTTGAATTGGGCACAATCCAAACTCTAAAGAATATATTATAGACTTCGTCTAACAATTACAAAAATCTCAAAATATCTTGATTACCATAATTACAAAACATTATTAGCATGTTAATATTTTTTACATATTTACTACTGTTGAGTTCTCTGTGGGACTCTCAACAGAGAAATAGATATAATTTATACTTGCAAGATAATTAGTAAGGATGCTACTTTCAATGTACACGAACATATATATACACGACTCTACTTATTGATTTCCTCTTCTACTTCCAACAATATATAAGAATGGTGGTTTGCTGTATGAGAAAAGAAATAAAAAATATATACTTGAAAATGCAGCTGAAAGTAAATGCAATTATAGATAAGACATTTCAAGCACTAAGAAGTCAGAACATACCTTGATTAGGCGATTTTTGTGGTATACATTAAATCCAGTAACATTAAGAGAAATAAACTCCTTTATAAATCCAATGGTTGTCTCCACCATAGCCTAAAACAGACCAAAGTCCTTAGTTGGAAAAATTGAAAAATAAATTGCTTTCTTAATTAATTAAATGTCTCAGGTTATAGGAATATAGGATGATAGACAAATAATTGCTGTTTGTTAGTCATAACACTAAATCGTCTTCTGATACTGATATGCAAGAAAGTTAGTAGAACAAAGAAAAATATGCACTAAGGGAATTAAGGAGAAAGATAATGCAAATCATGGAGGGTCTGCTCCTCCCAATCCTTTCATCACTCTAAATTGCCTACGACTATCCTCTCACTATTCCTGTATGCCCCACTAATCAAATACTTTTTGCTTTCTCTCTCAGCCAACTTATCAATTTCTACTCCTGCTGCATGAATATTCATGAGAATTCTGATATTGCCTCTTTACCCATACCCATGTAATACATTCTGCTGCTTACTTTCTTCACCATTCTCTCACACACTGATGTTTAAAGACGCTTATCAGTGGGATGATTACAAAAATAACTTATCAAAAATATTTTGAATTTATGACTGCTTAACTGGTTAACTAATCTGAAAAATGATCCTTGAATTGTCTTTCATTGAACAATTCCCCTGCATTGAGCTGCAATCCCTTGTTTCAAGGGTATTACAATGATAAGAACCTAAGTACAAGTTACAAAATAATTACAGATTTCTAGACTAATTGATATATATATTCCTAGAATAGCAGATGGATTCCAAAACTAATAACAATTCTACAAATTCTTTATTTAATATCTGGAGCTAAAGATCCATACAAACAGGTATTATAACAAGTAAACTTTATTTATCTAATACGATCTTTCATTCATGAGGAATATTTAGCAACTTCAATGGTAGTGCTGTATAAAATTGTTTTAAATGATTTTGAATGTATACTGTCATATTAGTGATCTAACCACTTGAGTCGTGCAGATCTGGGGCTTGTATCTAACTAATTCCGAATGTATCAACTCATCTGTAATGTCAAACTGGTCCACAGGCTTTCCCCTTAGTATGATTTTGAAGTTCGAAAATTTTCTGAGATATAACATAGATACATATGCCTGAAAAAATATTAAGGGTCAATCAGAATAGAAATTAAAGAATAGACATCAACGGTTGCAAGTATAGCTGAAATTCTCAGTATTTAGCATCACCCGTAAAGAATAACGAATGCGGTAAGAAATATGTGACTGAAGCTGAACAGTTTTTTTGTTCAACTTCTTCCCATCTCCTCTGTTGGCCTCATCTCTCAGCATGATATCCTGCGCAGAAGAACAAAGCAGATCATGATTGCTATCAAAATATTGAACAATATTAAGTATCTAAAATTTATAGCGATAGCACTCCAAGCATATACATACACCCCGCAAGCACTCATTACCTTAGACAATACCAAACGAGTCAAATATGAGAGTATGATAGGATGAAAAAAATGGCCAAACCTGGCACTTGGTATCGCTAATTTCTATGCATTGACATGAATAACAAAGATACGACAAAAAAGCTACAAAAGCCAAATTAAGGTGTAAAATCACTGCAACAAAAATCAAGCCAATACTCAAAATCATCGCTTGCAACTCATTTCTTGTTATAAAGATATTAATAAAGATTAGTAAGGCCCAACCGGTTTTGAATTAACAAAAAGAAAAATACACGAAAACAACTAGGAAAAAGATCCAAGAGCATTATCATTCACTGAAATAAAGAAACAGTATAAAAGTAAGAACAGAAGAAAAGAATGTCAGAAAAGAAAAATGCTATCGCTGCCCTATGGCTTTAGGCACCCTGATTACCCACATATGCTGGAATGCCTCGTGCAATCTTCTCCATCAAAAATGCCCTAAACTTTAGAGCTTATTTGTGTGATGAGCATGAGCTCACTAAGTAAGTTCTGTTGTGATAAAAGCTGTTATAAAAAAGATGGATCTCTTTTGAATAGATAATTTGGGAAACAGTTGTGTAGAAATTGAATTTTGACAATTCAATAAGGTTAAGTTTGAATAGAGTTCTAAATGTTAGAGAATTTTAAATACAAAGATAACTATTTGCATCAACCGAATTCCTTTAGTTAGTCAGAGCATCTCCAATGCTCATTTTTAAGAAACTCACTTTGGGTTCCATACACTACCATGAAGAGGTCCCTACAATGCCACATCATCCTTAAGTAATTCTTACACATTTTGCTTCTATGGTAAAAAAATTAAAGCAACCCTTCAGCAAGCTACACTTTCATATTATTTTATTTGCACTCAACTTTTCTCAAATAAAAATATTAATTCATTTATTATAATTTATACGTAAAAAAATAATAAATGTTAATACATAAATGTAATGAGAAATACAAAATGAGAACTTAAAAACAAAGAAAAATACACAAATATGATGAACCACACATGACAATGAGAAACATAATTAATTTTTGTTACTCTCTTAATTTTTGCAAGATGAGTATGGCTTAAAGTCTTACATGCATTACATTGACCATATTGCTAGTCGATATAGGACTCTCTCAACAAGCCAGTGTGGAACTCATTAGTATCTAGTCAAGGAAGTGATCTCAATCATTTCATAATTTGTATTCTTATTTAATTTGATTTAGGCCAAGAGTCTGGCTATAGTAGGCTTAAAATTATACTAGAAGTAATACACCAGTATTTCACCTAATTATTAGTATAAATAGGTACAACTTACAAGTGCTTTGTAATTAAAACACGCATTATCAATATAATATTTTATTGAAAACTTTCTTTCTTTTTCTACTTCCCTACCCAAACCTTGTACTTTCAACACATATTAAACAAGCTATATTTGAATATTTTTGTCATCCAAAAATAATATCTGAAAATATACTTCAAAAAAACTTGCAAATAAAAAAATTTATATAGCAATCAAGATACACAACATACCTGAGCATCATCATCAAAACTCAATTCATATATTCCTTCATCATTCAACCACAAATTATAAATTAAAATCTTGGTTCCATGTGATCCTATATCATCAAACTGAAAATTATGAAAAAATGATCAGTAAAAAGGAGTCCATAGCTAACATTTTGAATGTAGAAATGAGCTATCAATTGCTCTACTGCATTTCATTTATTGCATACATCATTTAGAGGTGATTCACATGCTACTGCTTTGGTCAGTGGCCCACAGATAATGCCATTATACTATAATAATGAAAATGGATGTCCTCATAATACAAAAAGAAATCTATATAGATCTTGTAACAGTAATTTATTTCTCATCTTAAAATGAAAAAAGAAAGGTCTGCTCTGAACCATAACTCTCATGAACATGCATATGAATGAAACTCCATGACTAGCGCATAGCCATATAGTTCCAAAGTCTAGCATGTTTCAGAAATTGGTAGAAGAGGCTAATGTGAAACTTAAGCTAGAACTCAGTGCAAGTACTTGGAGCTTAACTCATCGTGAATGAGGTCTCTATGGCATAACAGTTGATTAAGGATAACATTAGGTATTTGACTTCTTTTTGGAGTAAAGCACATCAGGGACTGGGAAACTCTGCTCCATTAATGTTTTCTCTGTCCTATGCTGTTTTGTATTAGACTATTAGTTCAAGACAATTCCTTACACTCCATTGTAACTTCTTCTCCTCATCTAAATGAAACATTTTATTAATCAAAAAATAAAAAGATTGCATGGAAGTCGAGGAAACTCACAGATAAAGAAAGAGTGAGTGCAAAATTGGGACATTGTGACTGTTAAATTACCAATGTGACACTTCTCAAACCTCAGTTCTTCTCTAGAGGCACCGGGCTAATTGAAATATTACCAAAAATCATAACATATGTCCCAATAAAATTGATTTATGTTTGTTGAAATATTTAGTAATTATTATTATTGATATTGGTCGATTCTATCTTCATTTTGTGTTATTTTAGTTCTACATATCAATCCTTGATTTAAGGAGTTGACTTTGGTCTACTCTCTCCATGGTATCAGGAGCACTCTTTCATTAAAATAAACAACTACTAAGTTACTGCAATAGTTTTACATGGTATCAGGAGCTCTAGGTTACTCCCTAGGGAAACGTATTCTTTTCAATGACCCGTCCAACTAGTTGGCGGAAGGCCTTCACTGACTCAATCGACCACTCGTCCACAACTGACAGCCCTACCGGTGATGGAGAACACACATCAATTGGCAGTGTATGTGGCAGCCAAGGATGTGGCAGCACACCATATGGGGAGGTGGCTACGATGTTGGCTGTGGCGGTGCTGGTCCTTTCGGTTCAAGAAGTGGCGGCAAAAATAACTCTCTACAGGTTAACATCCAGTGTCGGTATGGCTCAAACTACACAAAATGGTCCTAAACTGTCCGACTGATTCATTTTGGATGACAAGGGAAAATATGGCTTTCTTACTGGCACTGTTCTGTAACCTGCAGGGGCAGATCCAACTTACAGGTTCTGAATAGGCTAGGAAAACGATTGTGTGTTTATCTTTCTTGTAGGGCGGAACAAGGAACTCAATGAAGTAAAGGGTAGAATTCTCAGGGAGAAAAAACCCATTGTCATCTATTCAAAAGACTTTCTCTCAGGAGGGACAAGTCGACCTCTACCGTAGTAACTGTACTTATGCACTTGCCACTAGAGACTCCAATGGAGAAGGCAAGAAAGATGGTAAGATATCTAAGAAACCATGGTGTGACAATTGTAGACGTCCATTGCACACTCGTTTGACTTGTTAGAAACTCCATGGGAGACCTCATAATGTGAAGGGTGAAAGTCGTGCACTTCAATCTACAACTTCTGATCAAGAGCAGCAGTCTCCCACAAGTTCATTTTTGCAAGCAAAGGAACAACTAGAGCAACTGCACAAACTTCTTGAGTTCCATAGCCCGGAAAGATAATTTTTTAAGGTCATCCCATCTTAGTGTCAACCCTAGCCATACTTGTAATGTTGATTCAGGTGCTACCGATTAAGCGACAGGAGAATCTAGTCTATTTTATTGACACAGTCCTTGTGCAAGTAACCTGAAAATTAAGATTGTCGGTGGCTTTCTTTCAATCATGGCAAGGAAAGGTGTTGTTCTTTCTTCATTATTAACCCTCCAAGACGTATTGCATGTTCCTAACTTGTCATGTAGTCTATTATCTGTCAGTAAACTAGCCCAAGATAAAAAGGGACAACCCCACTTCTCTGATACTCATTGTGTGTCTCAAGATTTGACCTCGAGGGAGATGATAGGAAGTACTAATAAAAAATGGAGGCCTCTACTACCTTGACGATGGACCTAAAACCATACATCAATCCGGACCAATAAGTTCCTCCTTTGAATCCTTTTTTGCTTCAAATAATAAGGATGATATTATATTGTGACATTTGAGGTTAGGTCACCCTAGTTTTAAATATCTAAAACATTTGTTGCCAAAACTATTTGTTGATAAAGACTTTTCTTCTTTTCAATGTGAGATTTGCGAATCTGCTAAACATCACCAAAATTCTTTTCCTATGCAAACATATAAACCCTCAAAACTTTTTTTTGTTATTCATAGTGATGTTTGGGGCCTAACAGGATAAGTTCTCTATCCAACAAAAGATGGTTTATCACCTTTACTAATGATCATACTAGACTTTGTTGAGTTTATTTATTAAAAGAAAGATCAGAGGTAGGACAAATTATCAAGAATTTTTGTAAATTGGTGCAAACACAATTTAATTCCAAAACTGATAATGGGACTAAATACTTCAACACTATTTTGGGACAGTATGGAAATGGGATTGTTCATCCAAGCACATGTGTTAACTCACCCCAACAAAATGGAATTGCAAAGAGGAAAAATAAACACCTCCTAGAGGTGGCAAGAGCCTTACTTTTCTCTACCAAAGTTCAAAAATATATATGGGGTGAGGTTGTCATCTCGCGTTATACAACTTCAAACCCTGTCTCAAACTTCTTTAAATCATTTTCCAATAGCTTCCCTTTCAGTTGACTTACCATTGAAATTTTTTGGATGTACTGCAATAGTCCATGTACATAAACAACTTGGAAACTTGAGCCTCATGCCATCAAATGCATTTTTATTGGATATTCCTCCACTCAAAAAGGATATAAATATTTTGATCCTAATACAAAAAAATGGTTTGTAACAATGGATGACACCTTTTTTGAAAATAAACCATTGTTTTTAGAACAATTATCTTAGGGGGGAAATCAAATGAAGATTCTTATTACTTTTCTGAAAATTTGATTCTTGAAGAAAATGTGCATACATCACATAGTTTTAATTCATGTTCTACTGCATCAAAAGAAAATGCACCGGAGACTTTGAGTGAACCTACTCCTACCATGAGTGAGGATATCACTAAATCAGGGGGCAACAACTCAAAATCAAGATTTTAACAATAAGTCTTTGGAACCCAAGGATAATCAAGAACTAAATCAAATATCACCACATATGTATCTTTGTGATGAAACAGAAAGAAGGTTTGAAGAATGTGATCCAACTTGGAAACTAAAGGTTTATGTGAGAAGGAACCATGATCAAGGGGTAAGGGACTTTATTCCTCGGCACAGTCATGAGTTTGAACTGATGAGAATAAACCTACTGAAGCCAAAAAAGGTAAAACTCTCCATGATACTAATAATAATCCTAATTATATTAACATTGATGTTTCCATGGCCCTTAGAAACCTGATATATCATGCACTAAGCAACCTACTGGAGATGATGTGACAGAAATGAAAAAATTGAAGGAAAGCTTAGTAACAAATTTGAGATCAAAGACTATTGTCATGGAGGTAGCTAGATTAAAGAAACGAATAGCAACGTCTCAAGGAAGTATGTTCTGGATCTCTTGTAAAAAACAGGTATGAGTGGTCGTAGACCAGTCGATACTCCGTTGGACTCAAATGCAAAACTTAGGAAAAAAGGAGACACTCCAATAGACACTAAAGGAGACACTCCAATAGACACTGAAAGATATCAGATGTTAGTTGGAAAGTTGATATACTCGACTCAGACTCGTCATGATATTGTCTTTTCTGTTAGCGTTGTCAGTCAATTTATGCACGCCCCTAATGAAGAACATCTAGAATTGAGATACTTAAAGGCTACCCTGGGAAAGGGTCTATTCTTTGAAAAAACCAATGATAAGAATGTGACTATATTTACTGATGCAAAGTGGGCAGGATCTGTTACAAATAGGAAGCCGACTTCAGGTTATTGACCTACGAATGGGGAAACCTGATAACTTGGAGAAGTATGAAACAAGGAGTGGTTGCTAGAAGTAGTGCCAAAGCTGAGTTTAGAGCAATGGCCCAAAGAATTTGTGAAAGTATGAGGATTGAAGAGTTCTAAAGGAACTAAAGAAGGTAGTGGAGCTCCAATTGAAGTTATTTTGTGACAGCAAAGCCACTATAAGCATAGCCCAGAATCCATTTCAACATGATGGAACCAAAAATTTTGAAATTGATCTTCATTTTATAAAAGAAAAAATAGATTATGTAATTCTTTGCTTGCCATTTGTACCTTCAAATTAACAGAAGTGTTGAATAAGTTTTGAATTTGATAAGCAAGTTGGACATGATTAATATCTATGCACCAACTTGAGGAAGTGTTGAAATATTTAGTAATTATTATCATTGATATAGGTCGATTCTATCTTTATTTTGTTCTATTTCAGTTCCATATATCACTCTTTGATTTAAGGAGTTAACTTTGTGTACTCACCTATAAAAGGAACACTTTTTCATTAGAGTAAACAACTACTGAATTATTACAATATTTTCTACAATGTTGTTTTGAAAAGGTAACCTTACAAGGGTATTTTTATTTGGTGAAAAGATTCCAAGGATATACAATAGAATGAAATAAACCTGAAGCATGAGCTCCTCTTTTGTTGTGAAGGGAGACCAATCAAGAATTGTTTTCATGTTTGATGACCAATCATCTTGTGAGCTGTAAATAATTGGCTCGGCCCAATGGCCAGATATGTCAAAATCTATCTGCAATGAAAATGATACTGAATATATAAAAATACAGCAGTAGAAAGCATTCACTGTTACATATTTGAACATTTGACTAGGAAATTACCATTGGAATGATTACATCGTCTTGCCTGGTTTTCCGCAAAAAGGTATAGGATAGTAGGCCCACACATTGTGTTGCCCGGCTGAAGGATAGAAGTTAAGAATTTAAAAGAAATGAATTTTGTCAACAACTAAAAGTTAAAAATTCAATTCTTGAAGATAAATATTTTTTACATATAAACTGAATTTAAATAAAGGAAATATCCTGAATGGAAAATATGTTGTCAAGAATACTAACATCTGCCTACACATAATACATCCACAGGAAAACTAAGAATGCATATACAAAAAACAAAATACCTCCAGAAAATAAACTACACCCCTCATATTTGTTGTTTTGTTTATTTCTATGCACCATCAATTGCATGGTGCCTATCAAACTGGACAGAAAATTTTATTGGACCACTGTAAACACCAGCAACTCTATCACAGAAATGTCAGGAAGAAAAATGTCAACAAGAGTTTGACAGATAAGAGAAACCGAGTTAAGACTGATTTGGTGGATGAGTGGCATACAAAAAAAAAATCGTGGAAGAGAACATATTAAGCAGAGAGTTGGAGTAGCAATGTTAGGGGGTTGTTTGGTGGACAATAGAGGATAAGGATACATGGAAAATGGTACATTCTTTGAGGACACACATCTCTTTGTCGTCAGCTACATCTAAATCTACTCCATCTCAAGTATTATACATTCCTCACTGAGAATTGTCTGTCTCTATCACCCAAGCTCTAGAATCATAGCCTCATAGGATGACCATTTGTTAATTTGATTTTGTATTACTATGAGCAATAATGTCTTGCAAGCCCAAAATTCTTATCTTGATTCTCATAATTGAGCTCCCACTCCAATCACTTCTCCCACTATTACCAGCATGACATTTCTGCTGACCTACCTATCACACTCTTTAGATAAACATTCTATTCTACTCTCAATCCACATCCCGTTTATGATTTTTTGAGTTACCATTGATTATCTCTTTTCCCTTGTGCCTATGTTTTTGCTTTGTCATCTATTAGCAGTAATGATGGATAAGATGACTGCTTTAGAGTCCTATAATACATGGGTCATGGACCCTTGTTCCACCCCCTAAATATATATGATTGGCTGTTAAAGTTGACCCTAAGACAGGTGGACTGATTGAATGCATACTCCTAATTAACTGGTGCCATTACACCCAAAGGATGAAGTATGTAAAACCAACTTAATACCAAAAAATAAGATAATTAAAATCAAATCATACAAACCAATATACAAAATGTACCCTGAACTTGTTGCACGGCTAAACACAATAGCATCAGCACCCAATCTCATAGTACTTGTCTTGAATCCATTGCCATCTAGAACAAAGCAACATGTTCTTTTACTTACAAATAATTTACCTTTCATAAAAACTAAACCACATACGCCAAAATTTTTGAAGGGAATACTTCATACAATAAAATGAAACTAATGGGAAAACAACTTAATATGACAAGAATACCTTCAAGGAAACATATAAGGGATTAATGTATAATAGAATCCGCATGTAGATATTGCCATCATTGTTTTCAATCTAAAACGTAATTTCTTTGACATGTAGGTAGTAGGTTTATTCGACTAGAAGATAGCGAACAATACAACAACAAAAGTCTTTTTCCACTAAGTAGGATCAACTACATCGCTCAAATGTTGTAATATCCAAAGGTAAATTATGTCAAATGAAAAAACATTTAAATCTCAATCTTTCAAGGATCCACTACATGAATAAATCAAATGATGTCCTATGGTAATGATACCGCCATAAACATGTATCCATTCCTTGGACAGCATTTGGTTCATTTTTTTTATTTTTGATTAATACTTGTAATTACAAAAATGCCACATTTGTATAAATCAAAACAACAATAAACTGAACGCTCTCTGAAAAGATAGAAACACATAAACAATAGAGAAAAACTATTGACATTATTATACTTCTTTAAGTCATGCTCAAAATAAACAAATAGAAAAAATTTAATTACACACTTACATTGTCCAATTGTTGTCTTTGACTTCTTTGAAGAATAACCCAAGCTCATGCACTTTCGTATTGAGTTAGGATCCATTCCACCACCATCATCTGCATAGGAAACATGCACTCCATTAAATTTATAGCCAACGACTAGCATATCAAGTCAACATAAATTAGTAATAAATTAATTAGTACTACCTTTGTCTCTAATTATAAGACCCTCGAGAGATTTTTCATTGTCCCTTTTTGTAAGACTCTTTCAATTCTCCAAGTGCATTAATTATTTATTTACTAACTTAACCCTAATTATGTTACATCTTTTTCTGCAATCTATAATAAATACTACAATAAAATCATAAACTAACTCTCTCTCTTCAAGGATAAACTAGTAAAATAATTTAAATTGCCAAACAAATTTAATACTACAGTTAACTTCCTTAGTTCCCGTGATTTAATCAAGTGGGTCTAATATATAGGAACAGAGTAGTATAACAGTAGATATTATGCATGTTTGGATAGCATACCTAGAAAACATAGCACTGGTGAATTATCCTTTGTGTTCTCAAGCTTGTCAACCTTAACAAAAGTCGCACCATTTTGAATCTAATAGTACAAAAGAAAATTCAGTACTACTCTTGCTCTCCAGGAAAACAGCCATATTTTAATAATATATGTGCCATTCAAAATTCAAAACCATAAAAACATACTTGACATCCCATTTAAATTATAACTGTTATGCTAAAAGTAGAAAAGAAGTGAGTATTAATTACAGCTAGACTACAACTCAGGGTGCTAGTAGCATGTCTGACATATACTAGGACCCAAAGGGAGGTAGCATAGAAAGCTGCCCGTAAGATTACTTGAAGTCGCCAACTCAAAGTATATCTCCCAGCAAGGACTACTCAGCTTAGCTCCTGGATGCCACGGGAACACCTAGGGTGGAATGATCACCAATAACGACTACTAGTCAAAGGAGATTTGAACCAATGCAGATGGAGAACGAAAGATTTTTAACAGATCCTTCAACCACAACCGTGTACTCATGCCAGTTTTAAATGCCACAACCATGTACTCATAACAATGTTGATTAACTAGTACTATCTCACTGCCTAGAAAACATAAAAAAATTATCGACTTAAATCATACCTCATCAACAGCATTATCCACTAGCTCAGCAATTGCTGCAAACAATGAGAGGAATGTATGAATAAAAGAGTAAAACAATGTATACCAAAGTTCTGTCAATAGTTGTCACAAAAGCCTTACAAAAAACAAGTCTTCATTCAACATAAAAGCGTTAATATGTTATAAACTCTATTCTTTTTGCTATCCAAAATCACCTAAGAAGCTTGTTGAGATCTCATATCAACTAGAGAAATAGCCAAATTAATCTTTATAAGGCTTGAGTAGTCCTCATTCCTTGAACTAACTTTTGGAGTCAAGTTAGGCCTAGCCCAAATTCAAAAGTAGTGCCAGGGTCTATCCTATATCTATTATTCGGTCATCCATATTTGTCCATGCTCTAGATGTCCAATCCTAGCCCATCATTTTCATTATAAAAATTACCCCAATATCATGGAAATGGACTCAGATAGTAATTTCAAAGTTGGATCAATATGATATGAAGTCTTTAAACTTCTTGGGTGCAGACAAAGAGGTTGCTCAAATGTTTGCCACTGCCTAATAAAAATTTCAAAAAACATGAGAACATAAGTTGTGTCTTGTGTCAAGCTCTACCTTTGCCAAGCAACCAAAATCATGAGTGGTACTAACAGATGAATGGTCCAGTTCCTTTGCCTCTTACTTGCCAATACTTATTGTTATTTACAACTATTAGTTTCTATTACACTTAGTTAGTTATTCGATAATCTTTGTCCCTATTTGATTATGAGTATAAATTCATTTTGTATCCATTGAATGGGAACCCATCAATTAAACACCTTATCTAGCTTTTGCTCTCACCCTCTTTTATTCTAATACCCGACATGGTATAAGAGTCTTGCTCAGCATGGATGTCCCACATTTGCAGAAGATTGCAATCTTCGGCTCAACGATCCACCACTTCTCCATGTGGGTTGTGCCATCGACGACCTCCACTTCGGCTACATGAGCCATGTGAACCCTTCAACATTAACTTCTTATGTGACTCTATGTTGGGGTGAAAAACAGGTTAACCTATTTATCTTGCCTCTTTTGATGGAGAGGGGCCATGAACTTTCCAACCCATTGTAACTTTGGGTCTTCATTTCTCCATTAGCTTCCCTTCACCATGATTGTGATCGTAGTTTTAAAACTCGGACCTGTCGGTCGGACCAATTGGAATGGGAACTGATAGGGTAACCGGGCCAAGTGAGGCAAAGGACTGGAAATGTAATCAACTTGGTACGAAGCGATGAGACTCGATTAGGTTGGTGGTCGAACTGGTAAGATTCGGTTGGATTAGTGATGAAGTTGTGGGATTTTAGAGAAAATAATAAGGGTTTAAATATTATTGATAATAGTTTTATGCTAACTTGATTACAAAAGACTCAATACTAACCTCTATTTATAGAGAAACATATATTTAATCCTAAATCACGAACAAACCATAATAATAATGAGAGATATTCTAATATATATCTATGATTATAAATTGATCTTAGGAAATAACTCAAGATACTCTAATATAATATAATATAATAGATATTATAAGGTATTTTCTAATATTCTAACACTCCCTCTCAAGCTAAAGCTTATTAAGCTTTTAGCTTGTTACAAGAAAACAATGTTTTGCTCCACAAAATAATAAAAAAAGATGGAAAGGCAACTCAAGGATGCATGTGAAGTCGGAGAGAATTGCTATAAATATAGCCTAGCCAAGCTGGAATAATCATCAGCATGAGAGAAATTCATGGCAAACAATTGAACAATGTCCATTCATCTAAGAAACTACATTTGGAAGCTTCAAACCAACAATATCGAACACTCAAAATATTTAAACTTGAATATGCTTCAACAAAAGAGCGGCATGCTTCAGGGAGAGAAAGGCAAGGCCAGTACATCTGAGACAAAGATAGGGCCAGTGCATCTGGGACAAATAGCCAAAATAAAGTGAATCACGAAAATAAAAGACACTGTCAGAATAACCATCAACAGAAGAAGTTATCACTAATATGATTCATATATGGGAAAAGGGAAACTACCAGAATTGATTGTCGGTGGAAATAGAAGCAACTGTTATAAAATCTATTAGTAAGAACTAAATTGCATGACAAACACTGAAGAAGAAGCAGCGCGACTCTAACGAAACGAAGTCGTGATCGATCAACGGAGTGAGAAAATGCGTCCAAAACAGGATAGATAACGGCTATTAGAACAAGGACGCCTATTTTCGTTGATCAAAATTGGAAAGTAAGGGAAGATCTAGAACCGTCATAGAGAGAATAAGCATGCACCAAGAAAGTAAAAAGAAAGCCCAAAATGCTAACCACACCCAACAGAAGCAAATAATTTTTCACCCCAATACCTGCTACATAAATGCAAATGAAGAGCACAACTACTACAACATACCACTTTGGTAAATCACCCGGATTTCCATCAACTCCAAACTTGGCCCTAGTTGCAGCTGCAACTACAGCCTGGCATATGATCATTTGAGCTCCACCTTGAAGAAAGAGCTTTCCTACCCCACTTGTCAACACCATAAATAGAGACACAAGTAGCAACAAGATTAACAACACCGGTGATGACAGATGACATAAGGGAAGCATCATCCTTAAATCCAATAGAATTAAAGAGGACATGTGCGTAAAACATAATAACATTGATTCCAGTAAATTGTTGGAAGAAGGGAATCAATATAACCATAGTAAGTTTAGGTCTATACTTGTTTTACAGCAAATTCCTCCAAGGGTATTCAACTTGCATGGAAGCTTCACTAGCGGCCACAAGGTCATTGAACTCTTCGTCAATATCTTCAACACCGCGAATTCTCTTAAGTTGAGTTTTGGCTGCATCACGATCACCACATTCAATCATAGAATTGGGGGTGTCTGGAAGGACTAGTGATCCGATCGTAATTATAAGTGCAGAGACCATAGCACCACCTAAACTAAATCTACCTCCTTTGATTTTGGCAAAAAAGTAGTTCAACACATTGGCCACAAGTATACCAATTGTAATTGATAATTGAAACCCAATTATCAAAGCTCATCTATATCTGTATGGAGCCATCTCAGAGAGGTACAGTAGCACAGCCTGATTTGCAAAACCGATACCAAACCCGAGCAAGATCTGACCCATAATCAACATCCAAACATGTTGTGCAAGCCATTAATAAGAGCACCGACAAGGAAAAGCAGACCTCCGAAAAGCATGGAAAGTTTTCTACCAAACTTACAGGTCATGGTGGAAGCCACCAACGATGACAACAACGCAACAAGGTAAAGCGACGACGTAAACATTGTCAGTGTCTGACTGTTGTATTGACAGTATTGGTTTGTTGTTTTGTCATCGTTTTTCTTTTTGTATACCGCCAGAAAAAAACTTCTTTAAAAACAGATCCATAGACGTCACTCCATCTGAAATTCCAATATCGTAGCCGAAGATTAAACCATCCATGACAGCCACGATGCATGTTACGGTGACAAAAGAAGAAAGGTTTCCGGGGTACTCCTTGTTCCCACCTCCTATGGGTATTCCTAAAGCAGGCATTTTTCTGATCTAAGTAGTAGATTGCAGAAACTGAGTGAAAAAGCAAGAAACAAGAGAAACCAGATGGAGTGGTCGTTTGCTGGAAATGTCGCCAAAAACAGAACGGAAACGGGTGAAACCGGTGTCGGAATGTGTCACGACAGTGGTTTGGAAAAGAATGATCATGTTGGAAAAGAGAAACTACGATTATATTCCCTAACTATTGGGAACTCGGAAGCGGGTTGGAACATTATTGATAGTAAGTAATCGACCCACCAATTTGATGCACGCACCCATTTTTATTTAAAAAAATAATGAATAATTTTGCAGTTGGCAGGATTCAAACATGGGAGTGACTTGATAACATGAAAGTTGAAATGGCCTAACCATTGGACCAAGTTTGTTTCTGTGACAATTGTTCCATTTACATTATACATATATTTAAATTGTAAAAAATAACAGACGTATTCACTAAACTGATCGTACTTTATTTGCATGTTTTGAAATCTACATCAAATTTCACGGTTACAAAAGAAAATGAAAATGAAGTAATTTACTCCATCACCTTTACATAGAATATGCAAAATGATGAAACCAATAATAACAAATTTTACCTATTCAAATAATCAAAACTAAAATCAAACCTAATAATAATCTATGAAATTCTAAATACACACAATTTAAATCAAAAAGGCTCCAAAATCAAATAAACACCTAATTCAAAACATTTGGAACAAATAATTGTACTTAATAAGTTACTAATCAAATTAAATTCCCAAATATTTTGTACAAATACAAGTGAGGTAAAAGAAAACAAACCTCCAAAAGCCCACTTATGGGAAGTTGCATTAGAATGAAGAAACTTGGGATGAACTCGTGCATGATCCAAATGACCTACAAATGAAATTACGGCAAAATCAGTAACACGATGATACAAAATACAATAATTATTAAATTCCGAAAGGGATTATTAAAAAAAAAAGGTTATATAGGGCTAAATGTGAAAGACCTTGAACAGGAGATGGCTTTGAAGATGGACCGACAACGTAATCGCCAGCTTTCCAGAAACTATGGCTTCCAGAGACTAACGGAGGTGAAGTTGATTCAGGGTTTTGCTGAAGCTGAAGTGGTAGCTCGGTCGGGAAATAAACGTCGCTCATTGCAGCACCTGCGGAGGTGTCGTCGTCGCTGTCAATGTCGACGACGGGAACGGGGATGCCGTTTTTCTCGGGTTTGGGAACCACGGGCATGGAAGAAGAAGGTACACTCAACTCTCAACAAGTGAAAGTGAAAACTTCAACTCTGTAGGTACTTTGGCTGGGTTTACATGCACGAAAATGGTTGGAGAATTTTATTTTCAATTTTGCTACCCACACCCCCTTTTTACTACCCACACCCTTCAACATACCCAAAATGCCCTATTCTATTTATAATATTTTTCAAATTCATTTATTCATTCATCACTATTCTTAACTTCATAACTCACGTATTACAAAATCATTCATAATTCACCTATCATAACTCATTATCATTCAAAACTCACAACATCCCCTCATAACTTACACCTCATTGGTCTTCTCTTCACATTGTGGTTAAAGTGATTCAACAAGGTATATTTATTGTTCTGATTTTGAGTTCCTATTTTTTTTCAAAATCTGGGGATTGTATGTGAACTTAAGATTGCATAATTAATGGAGTTAAGGAATTCACATGAGGTATGTGAACTAAATTCACGTATGCCTACGTGAACTGAGTACACGCACACTTATGTGAATTGAATTCAAGTAACCATACGTGAATTCAATTCATGTAAGTGTCCGTGAACTCAGTTCATGTAGGCATACGTGAATTCAGTTCACGTAGGCATACGTGAATTCAGTTCATGTAGGCATACGTGAATTCAGTTCACGTATCTCCTATATTGCATATTTTTGAACTTTTTATAAGTTCTTTTTTGGATGCAGATAAATGGATCAAGGGAGAGACAACAGTGACGAAATGTATGAAGGTTTGGAACCTGATTTTGAGAAAATTCATGATGGTTTGGAATGTGATTTTGATGAAATGTATGATGGTTTGGAACATGATTTTGATGCAATGAATGATAGTGTTGAACCCGAAATTGAAGACGCTATGCATGATGGAGTTGAACCTGTTATGGTTGATTTGACTGGTGTGTTTACCACCGGCATGATGTTTGATATGCTAGATGATTTATTGAAATGAGCTAGAAATGTTGGAAGGGAAAATGGAATTTTCGTTGTCATGTTTAGATTTGAAAATGCGACAACACAACCAAGAACAAAGACAAAATTAATTCTTGGTTGTGAAATAAGTAGTAAATATAGACATTGGAAGAATCATAAACCTACGAGGAGTACTTGGACTAGAAAATGTGAATGTCCATTTAAATTAAAAGGAACAGGTGTTGGTGATGGATGATATCTGCATGCAATATCTGGTCTCCATAACCACAAATTAGCCAAAAATCTGACTGGTCATTCTTTCTTAGGCTGATTGTCTCATGAAGAGAAAAATGTACTTGGTGATATGACGAAGAACATGGTAAAACCAAGAAACATATTGATGACACTAAAAGATCACTATGTTGAAAGTTTGACAACAATAATACAAGTTTACAATGCACGTCAAACATATCGTTCATCACTTAGAGGTAATAGAACAAAAATGCAACATCTTTTGACATTGATGGAACGCAATAAATACGTCTATCGATATAGGAAGGTAGATGGTTTAGATGAGTTGATGGACATATTTTGGGCCCATCCAGACGATATCTCTCTTGTAAATAATTTTCACATAATATTGATTATGGATAGCACATACAAGACATGTAGGTATCGAATGTCATTACTTGAAATTATTAGTGTTACATCTACAGAAAATGACATTTTGCGTGGGATTTGCATATCTACAGTTTGAGAGTGCATATAATTTTGCGTGGGCATTACAAATGATGACAAGCAGACAATTTATTATGCTTGTTCCATGATGCAAAAATGTCAAAGCGAAATGCAAGATGACTATGTTTCCAAAAAAGAAGTAGGTGCAAATAATGGAGGCATGGGAGGCTCTTGTTTATAGTTATGACGAGACTAGTACTACACGAAGTTGGCTATCTTTGAAGGAATTTGTAGTAGTTGTTCTATTTTTTATGATTATGTACATGAGCAGTGGTTAATTCCTCACAAGGAAAGATTTGTTGAGGCGTGGACAAATAAAGTTATGCACTTTGGGAACACCACAACACAAAGGGTTGAGTCGGCACATTAGAGTGATATATGCAGTGTTTGGGAAACCATCAATAGCATGATTGTATTACAACACAGTGAGATAATAACATCATTTGAAAAGAGCATCATTCAAAAGGTGAATCGACATAGTAACAGATTGTACGCCTATTTGCGTGGTGTTGTGTCCAAAAATGCAATAGATCGTATTGCGATAGAGTATAATCGCGTGAAATATGTAGGTATTGATAAGTTTGAGTGTCGTTGCACGATTAGGACAACACATGGTCAACCTTGTGCATGTGAAATAGCCAGGTATAGTATGATCCCACGTTCCATTCCGTTAGACACTATTCATGTTTGGTGGAGTAAATTAACTTTTCATGATGATGGATCAAGTAAACCTTCAGAGTTATCTGTGAAACATGAAATAGATGTGATAGTGAAAAAGTTTGATGAACTTAATGTACTTGAAAAAATTGCACTTGAAGGTAAATTATGAGAGATCGCGTATCCATCCACTACGTCAATGTGTCCACTTGTTGACAAGGTTAAAACAAAGGGCACACCAAAAAAGGCAAAAGTAAGGTATCAAAAAGAGATAAATTAATCGTGCGTGATCCATCTTGGTGGGAGTATGTGGATGCAAGTGTATGATGCAGTGGCACAAATGCATGTAGCACTATAACATCTAGTAAAGTACAATAACCTCGATCATCAGTAAAAAAACTCATACCTCGACCATCAATCAGCAAGTTTCAACAACCAAGAGTTCTTCTCTTCAACGATTGGTTGCCAGTTGAAATTCATAGATGATATTATTGACGTCGGCGATGAAGGTAATTGTGGATATCGTGCAGTTGCAGGTTTACTTGGAATGAGTGAGAACTCTTGGGCATTCATTCGTCAACAGTGTGTGGTAGAGCTTCAAGAGTTCATGTCTCATTATGAGATAATATATGGTGGAGAAAATTTTTGTTCAAAAACTTATACACATTACTATTGATAATTGGATGACACTTTCATATATGGGATATGTGATTGCTTCGAAATTTAACTTGGTTTTCGTTGCATTATCACTTAACCAATCACAAACATTTTTTCCACTTAGAAGTCCACCACCAACATCTATGTCAGATCATCGTATGATTGTTATTGCATTTGTTAAGAACTGTCATTTGGTACAGGTATTAATTGTGATATTTAATTTCATTTTATCAACTTTTTTTATAGTTTAATAAATTATTGATTTTAACAAGTTTACTTAAAGCCATATTCTCTTAGAACACCAACAAGTAATTTGTGGAAAAAAATATTGCACTGAAGAAGCACGACAATTGGAGTTTATTTACAATGGTCGCATGCAACATTGGTTGCATATATTTCCACGAACTATAAATGAAGCTATTGTAAACTAAATAGTTGATATTCCATATTGTATGAACTCAAATATAACAACCAGCAATGCATCAATAGTATGATATTTAATATTGTGTGATATTTAATATTGTAAACTATCAAAATCACTATTACACAAATTCAAATTATTCCAAAAATAATACATATCCAAAATAATGTCTAAGTCCTTATATGTCTAATGCGATATGGTACTACGTTTGTTCAATCTATACCACCACCCATATGAGGTCGCATAATCAAAATTAACTAATTGACGAGTGCGATGCCATCAAGTAATACCAGCTATCGATCAAGAAGTTCTTCTACAATTTGTATTGTTCGATGCTGCATTAAAAAATACATTAATTAATTTAGTTAAAAAAATATATGACTAATTAATTTAGTTATGTTATAAATTTGAATTATTTTACCGTTATTTCAACTGAATCATGATCATCGTCGGTAGGTTCTACAATTGAATGAGCTACATGGATGAGTTCTCTATGAATGATGTACGAATGAGAAATCTAGTGAAACCACTCCATGTAATCGTTGGTGTGACACCCTAAATCCCAAATTTTTTCTTCAAATTTTAATTTAAAAATAATAAAATATAAATAAATAAATAAAACTTTCAAACGAATTCTTTAAGGCAAAAGTATCACTTAATCATGGACAAGTCATATTAATCCAAAGTTTTTATTAGCTTAACAATTAGAAAGTCATAATAGTGATCAAATTAAATTCTTTTTGAAGCACACATACATAAGTTACTAATAATTATAAATGTAGTCCCAACCCGATGTCACTATCATAGCAAAATTTCCCAAAATAAAAGATGTTCAAATATGAAATTTCCCAACTTTTAACTCTTCTCAATCTCTTCTAATAGTCCACTAGTCACCTTTAACATTCCCAATTTAATACTTTTTGGTGTTAATTCACAAACTAAGCTAAGGTCCCTAAACTGTTCCAACAACTTGCTATGCTTAACCATTAAAGCGGACACACTCACATTCTTCATACTCAAGGCATCGGCCACTACATTGGCCTTTCCAGGGTGATAGTTAAGTTCAAAATCAAAATCCTTAAGAAATTCCATCCACCTACGTTGCCTCATATTCAATTCTTTCTGGTCAAAAAGGTACCTAAGGCTCTTATGATCACTAAAAACCTTAAATTTAGATCCATACAAATAGTGTCTCCACATCTTAAGTACAAAGACAACTGCTGCTAGTTCTAAATCATGGGTAGGGTAGTTCCTCTCATGAATCTTCAGTTGCCTAGAAGCATACGCTACGAATTTTCCATCCTGCATAAGCACTCCACCTAATCCTGAGCCATACGCATTAGGTAACACTAAGATCGATGCAGAGGTTAATCGTTTCTTAAGCTCTTGGAAACTATTCTCACAACGGTATCCCACACAAACAATTCCCCTTTCCGGGTCAACTTAGTTAAAGGTAAGGCCAACTTGGAGTGAACGTGCAAACACGAGAAATGGGGGGTTGAATTGTGTTTGACTAACTTGAATACTTTTTAGTTTTAAAACAAAACCTGTTATGTATGAACTAAAACAGAGTTAGCAGCGGATATAAAGTAAATAAAAACTCAGAATTTTATACTGGTTCACCGTTAACTAGGCTATGTCCAGTCCCTTCACTTTGAAGGATTTCACTAATTCAAAAACCTTGAATTACAAAGTACCACTGACCTTCCAAGTCAGTCTTCTCAAAAAGTCTAACAATCCTAGACTTTTGAGGAAAAGAACCTTGAATCTAATTGATAAGTAATCAGCTACTCCTTATGACTCCCTCAAACTGTAGACTCTACTTCAACAACTTAGACCTAACACAAGAAAAAGAAAAACTTAGAGTACTTGCTTCTGGAAAGCGGATACTCACAATTGACCTTATTGAAAACTCAATTATTTTGCTTTTGGAAGTGTATGACTCTCAAGTATTTCTGATGCTGAGTCTTCTGCCTTGAGCCTTCTTTTATAGATGAAGATTAGGGTCTCTTCCATGATTAAATTCGAGTTGTATCTTGTCTAGATTCTCTTGCAAAAAATAACTTGGCCAATCGGGTTTCACTTAAATAAAAAACATATCTTTTTAGCTCCAGATTGCATTCGAAAATAACTTTGGCTAATCCTGTTCTTGATTAATTCTGGACCAAATCTTTCTTCCCGCCAATAGCTTTTGAATTCCCACAAGACTTCAATTTATTTTTGTATCAAATCCTCTTAATATTTTGATCAAATTTCTATTAAAATTTAATCAAGTCTTATTCGAATTTAATCAAGTCTCCACTGATTATCATCATGATTAAATCTGGACCGTATGATCTTCTGATCTCGACCACATCTGGACCATGCAATCTGATCTGATGTGATCCTCTGATCTCGGCCAATACTGGACCACATGTTCTGATCTTCTGATCTCGGCCAATCACTGGACCATATGATCTAATCTGGACTATTTTATGATCTTCTGATCTCGGCCAACATTGGGCCATCATACTTAAGTCTGGACCATTTTACATTTATCCTCTGAAATTTATCATTTAATCTGGACATGAATTTTACCTTTTGATTTGGACACTTATCCTCTGATCTGGACATGCTATCTTCTGGTCAAGACCAAGTCTGGATTAAATCTGGACTGATTCTTATATTCATGACCAAGCTATCTTCTGGTCAGAATTAAGTCTAGATCAAGTCTGACTTATGATTCATTCTGGTCTGGAACAAGTCTCCCTCTAGCAGGCTTCCTTCTGGTCTGGACCATGTCTCCTTCTGGAATCTGCTTCCTTCTGATCTGGGCCAGGAAAGATATCCTCTGATGATGTTTTGATATCCTCTGATGATGTTTTGACATCCTCTGATATCCTTTGGAGGTGTATCCTCTAGTGCCTTTTGGAGGTGTATCCTTTGGTGCCTTCTGGATGCATCCTCTAGTATCTTCTAGAGGTGTATCCTCTGCTATGATTTTATCCTCTGGTAACTCATCTTCTGCCTCTGGTGACTTCATCTTCTGGTGGCATTTAATATAATAATTCTAAGTACAAAATAAGATTACATGGAGTGCTTTTGTAAACATCAAAATCCTAAGTACTTAGAACCAACTTGGTTCCAACAATCTCCCCCTTTTTGATGATGACAAAACCTTAACTTATTTTGATAGCTTAAAACTTATTTAAAAAGACTTTGAAAAAATTCGAAGTACTTGAAATACTCCCCCTCAGACCAATCTCTCCCCCTAAGTCTAATAATGACTTTTTCTTCTTCTTTTCAACTCCTTCTTAAATCACTCTTTCTTTTCTTCTCTTCTCCTCTCCTTTTCAACTCATTCTTTATTCTCTCTTTCTTTCTCTCTTCACATTGCCTCCCCTTTTCAACTCCTTCTTTTTTCACTCTTTCTTTTTCTCTCTCCATGTTTCCTCTCCTTTTCAACTCCTTCTCTTTTCATCTCTTTCTTTTTCACTCCTCATTTCTTTTTATCTCTCTTTTTCTACTTATTTCTCATTTTTCTCTCTCTCTCTCTCTCCCCCCTTTTTGTCATCAGCCAAAAAGAGGTCCTACTATTTTTGTATTTTTGTTTTTCTCTTTACAAAGTACATAAAGTAAAAACAAGAAAATAAAAGACATAAAGTAAAATTACAAGAAAATTAAAAACTCCTAAGATGACTACTTGAGCTAGTCAGATATGGAGATAATGTTGAGATGCTTCTTGATGAACTCGAACCTATCTTCAGGTAATGCTTTGGTGAAGATATCAGCCCATTGATGATCAGTGTCCACAAACTGGATGCTTAAAGTACCTTTTTGAACATGGTCCCTAATGAAATGGTGTTTTATTTCAATGTGTTTGGCTCTAGAGTGTAAGATAGGGTTCTTGGTTAGGTTTATGGCTGAAGTCTTATCATAGAACAAAGGGATATTGGTTTCAAAGAAGTTGTAATCTTCAAGTTGATGTTTCATCTAGATTAACTGTGAGCTGCATTCTGCTGCTGATATATACTCAGCTTCAGCTGTTGACATGGCAATGGTGCTTTGTCTTTTGCTTGACCAAGAGATCAAATTATCACCTAAGAATGTGTAGTTGCCACTTGTACTTTTCCTTTCCAACTTGTCTCCAACATATTCAGAATCACAAAAACCTCTTAGTTTGTAGGTGGGGGTTTTCTTGTATAACAAGGTAAGGATGGTAGTTCCTTTAAGGTATCTCAAGATTCTTTTGACAGCAGATAAATGGGATTCCCTAGGGTCAGCTTGAAAATGGGCACAGACACAAACACTAAATAAAATGTCAGGTCTAGAAGCAGTTAGGTAAAGAAGGGATCCAATCATACCTTTGTATGTTTTCTGGTCTACCTTTTGGCTGGTTTCATCTTTCTCAAGTGAGCAGGTTGGGTGCATGGGGGTGGCCATAGGCTTACAGTCACTCATCTTGAACTTTTTGAGAAGTTCTTTAGTGTATTTAGATTGGTGAATGAGTATACCTGATTTACCTTGGTGAATCTGAATTCCCAGGAAGAACCTAAGTTCTCCCATCATGCTCATTTGGAACTTTTTCTGCATTAGGTTAGAAAACTCCTTGCACAAAGTGCCATTAGTGGATCCAAAGATGATATCATCAACATAAACTTGAATAATCAAAATATCATTTTTAATGGATTTCCTAAATAGAGTATTATCAACATAGCCTATATCAAATTCATTCTTAAGCAGAAAGTTTCTAAGTCTGTCATACCATGCCCTTGGTGCTTGTTTTAAACCATATAAAGATTTTTTAAGTTTAAAAACGTGGTTTGGAAAATCAGAATTTTCAAATCCAGGGGGTTGTTTGACATAGACTTCCTCACTTATATTGCCATTTAAGAATGCACTTTTAACATCCATTTGATACAGAATTATATCATGATTAGCAGCAAATGATAAAAGAATTCTAATTGCTTCTAACCTGGCCACTGGAGCAAAAGTCTCAGTGTAATCAATACCTTCCTGTTGACTGTATCCTTAAGCTACCACTTCACCTTTTTCATTGAGTTTATTCCTGAACACCCACTTGGTTCCAATAATGTTTTTGTTTGGTCGGATACCAGATCCCAAACATCATTCCTTTGAAATTCATTCAGCTCTTCTTGCATTGCAAATCCAACCTTCCTCTGCCAGAGCTTCATCAACATTGGTTGGTCTACATCAACTTCTGGTTCTGAAAGATCTGTAACAGCTTCTGATTCTGGTAAATCTGCAACAGCTTCTGATTCTGGTAAATCTGTAACAGCTTCTAATTCTGGTAGATAGTAATAGCTTCTGATTCTGGTAAATATCCAGATTTCTCTTCTAACTTATCTTGGTTGTTTATGACTTGATCAGATTTATCTTTTGAAGATTTGTCATGTGTTGCTGACTTGCTTGTATCCTCTACCTTTCCAGGTACTTCTGTTTCTTCTGCTTCTGCTTCTGCTCTCTTTTGTTCTGGTCAACCTGCATCAGTTTCATCTTGCTTTGACTTTTCAGGTCAAGCTGTTTGTCATAATAAAAATTTTAATAATTAATAATTGAACTAAATACAACCAAACCATTAATTCTGCTTCTGGTGGTTTCTGCTTGTTTTTTGAAACCACTGAACTGGTTTTACTGTTTCAGCTGAACTTGTTCAGATTATTTGGATCACCTAGTTCCTGCAAGTACTTATCTAGCTTTGATTTTTAAAATCAAGCTTCAGGTTATCACAGTAAACATAAAATTAACACAAAACATATCACCTGTATGTCACAGTTTCATTTTCCTTTCGAAAACCCATTTGTTTCTTCTATTCTGGATTTCAAATTCTGACTTTTGAATGTTCTTTGATTAGTGGGTCTGGACGAAGAAATTTGAATTCCCATCCAGGTTTGCAGTTTTGATCAATCTGATTGGAGTGTGTTGGAACCAAGTTGGTTCTAAGTACTTAGGATTTTGATGTTTACAAAAGCACTTCATGTAATCTTATTTTGAACCTTGAATTATTACATTAAATGCCACTAGAAAATGAAGTTTCTAGAGGTAGAAGATGAAGACACCAGAAAATGCATCCAGAAGGTACCAGAGGATGCATCCTGGAATTACCAGAGGATATCTTTGCTGGCTCATATCAGAAGGAAGCAAAGTCAGAAGGAAACCTGGACGAGACCAGAAGGAAGCCTGCTAGAGGGAGACTTGATCCAGACCAGAAGGAATCATAAGTCAGACTTAGTCCAGAAGTTATTTTGATCAGAAGATGGCCTGGCAGTGAAATGATAAACAGTCCAGACTTGATCCAGACTTAATCAGAGGATAAATTAATGGATCTAGAACAAGAGATTCAATCCATATTTGACCCAGACCAGAAGATAGCATGGTTCAGGGTATGAAACTAAGTCCAGACCAGAAGAAATGATTTCCAGAATTGATCCAGACCTGATCCAGAATCAAAGGTAAAAGTCCAGATTTAAATATTCTTTGTCCAGATCAGGGGGAAGATATTCAGATAAATAGTTCAGATTTAAGTATATGGCCCAGTGTTGGCCGAGATCAGAAGATCACAGCAGATTAGTTTGCTAGACCAGTGTTGGCCGAGATCAGAAGATCAGAAAGTGTGGTCCAGGGTTGGTCGAAATCAGAGGATCACAACAGATCACTTAGTATGGTCCAGATGTGGACTAGCGCAGAAGATCAAACGGTCCAGATTTAATCATGAGGATTAACGGTGGAGATTTAATTTAATTTGATCAAAGTATTAAAAGGATTTGTTACAAAAATAAAGTGAAGTCGTATGGGAGTTCATAAGCTGTTGGCTGGAAGAAACTAAAGACATGATTGGCCAGTTATTTTTGAAAGCAAATCTGAAGCTTAAAAAGATATGTTTTTTATTTAAGTGAAGCCCGATTGGTCAAGATATTTTTGCAAGAGAATCCAGCAAGATACAGCTCGAAATTAAGCTTGGAAGAGACCCTAATTTGCATGTATAAAAGGAGGCTCAAGGAAGAATAATTAGTATCGAAAATCACAAAAGAGTCATACACTTCCAAAAGCAAACACTCAAGTTTTCAGTGAGGTTAATTGTGAGTTCCAGCTTTCCAGAAGCAAGCACTCATGTTATTTTCTTTCCCTTGTGTTACATCTACGTTGTTGAAGTAGAGTCTACAATCTGAGGGAGTCAGAAGGGGTAGCAGAATACTTGGCAATTAGATTCAAGGCGTTGTAATTCCTTCTACAATCTGGGGTTGTCAGATTGGTAGGAGAAGACTTGACTTAAGAAGTCAAGGTGTTGTATTACTCAAAAGTCTAGGATTGTTAGACTATTTGAGAAGACTGACTTGGAGGGTCAGTGGTATTGTTGTAATTCATGGTTTTGAATTAGTGAAATCCTTCAAGGTGAAAGGACTGGACGTAGCCTCGTTAACGGTGAACCAGTATAAAATTGTGTTTTATTTTTACTTTATATCCGTTGCTAACTCTGTTTTTATTCATACATCAAGTTTTGTTTTAAAAGTGCAAAAACAGAAAAAGTATTCAAGTTAGTCAAACACAATTCAACCCCCCTTCTCGTGTTTGCACCTTCAGAGCATTCTCTTGATTCTGATTCTTCTCTTTCTGCTTATCAGACTTTGCTGCTTCACTGTCAGAATTAGAGTCAGAGTTAGACTCAGACTCAGTTCGAGCCATCAGAGCCAGTTCTGTTTCTGGCCTATTTGAGCAGTTTCCTCGATTTTTCTTTGGTTGATATATCATGTTCCTCTGATGATTCTGGAACATGTTTTGGTTCTGGTAACTTGGATGAATCTGGTGATTATGATAACCTTGATGATTCTAGTGATTCGGATGAGTTGGATGAATCTGATATTTCTGGGGATTTGGATGAATCTGATGATTCTGATGAATCTGATAATTCTAATAATTCCTGTAGTTATACTGATTCTGATAATTGAAGTAATTTGGATGATCAAACCCGAACCTTTGATACTGATACCTGTTCTGGTTTTGGTTCAAGTATTGATTCTGATTATGGTTCCAGTGTTGGTTCTAGTTCCAGTTCCTGTGCCTCTGATACTGGTTCTGGTTCCAGTTCTTGTTCTGATTCTGGTTCTAGTTTTGATTCTGGTTCCAGTTCTGGTTCTGATTCTGGTTCTGGTTGAGTTGACCAGACCTTCTTCCATCAGACTCAGATTGCCTCTGTCTGGTTGTAGCAGGAACATAAACCTTCTTCTGCTTGTGCATTGCCAACATTCATTGTCCAGGCACTATTGTTGATGTCTCCTTCTGGTTGCTCAGAATATCTGCAACATAGACAATTTGATCTTTTGGTACCCATAACTGATTGGGTCCAAGTTTGTTAGTTTTCACAGCTCTCTGATCTTGTTCAAATTTTACCATTGGACAAGATAATTCAGAGTGACCTTTCTTAGCACAAACAATGCATAAAACATGAGAATGAACAGTTTTAGTTTCAGCAATAGTTTCTATAAAGCTAAGACCTCTCTTTCCAATGTTACTGTTTCCATAAATCATAGATGCATATTTACTTCTTTCCATTCCATTAGAAATAAAGTTTTGAAAAAATTGTTCATGCATATCAAATTCACAAACAGTTTTGGAAGTGGAACAAATATTACTTTTGAGAGTTTGGTTTTCAGATTTGAGTCTTGCAACTTCAGTTTTAAAATCCTTGTTTTTAGTTGCATACTCAGAATTTTGATTCTTTAAAACTTGGACTTCTTTGGTTAGATTTTTCTTATCTTCCATAAGAGTTTTTAGTTTTAAAGACATCTTATTGTTTGCATTTAAAAAATCTTTTAAAGCATCAATTAATTCAGATTTAGTGAGATCAGAAAATACCTCATGGTCTTCATCTTATGAATCTATTCCAAAGCCTGAGTTGTATCCAGAACTTGAGTTGGTATGAGCCATCAGAGCCAGAATTGCTTCCTCTGATGTGCTTCCAGACTTGCTTGAATGACTGCTTTGATCATTCTTCCTTATGCCTGATTTCCTTCCTGAAACTGTGCCTTTATGACATCCAGAGGCATACCTGATGTGTGCCATCATTGCTGTTTCTGCCTCTTCTTCATCAGACGATTCTTCTTTTGATTCTGATGCATCCCAGGCTACGATCAGACCATTCTTTTTGAATCAGGAACTCTTCTTGTGCTGTTTGCCTTTCTCTAGATTTGGACATTCTGACGTTATATGTCCAGGTTCATTGCACCCATAACAGATGATGCTCTTCTTGTCAGATTCTTCATTTCCTTTGCTGTTATGTTTCTTCTTGGAGCCTCTCCTCTTCCTGTTTTCCCAGATCTCCATCTGTTTGGTTAAGTAAGCCATATCATCACAGTCACTGTCGCTATCCTCTGATTCTGGTGCTGCCCTTGCAGCTTTCTTCTGTTTTGACTTCAGGGCCAGATTCTTCTTCTTCTTTGGTTCATCTGCTTCTAGTTCTATTTCATGAGACTTGAGTGAGCTGATCAGATCTTCAAGTCTTAAGTTATTCAGATCTCTGGCTTGCTGAACTGCAGTAACCATTGGTCTCCACTTGGTTGGTAAGCTTCTTAGAATCTTCTTGACATGATCTGCTGTTGTGTAGCTTTTCTTCAAGACCTTCAGTCCAGATATTAGAGTCTGGAATCTACAAAACATTCCATCAATGTCTTCATCATCTTCCATCTTGAACATCTCATACTGTTTGACCAGTATGTTAGCCCTTGCTTCTTGAACCTGTTGGCTTCCTTCATAGGTCAGAACCAGACTGTCAAATATGCTTTTTGCTGTTTCTTTATCTATGCATCTGTCAAATTCCTTGAATGTGATGGCATTGATCATGATGGTTTTGGACTTGTGATGCTGTTTGTATAATTTGCTCTGGTATGGTTTCATATCTGCCATGTCCAGTTCTTGAGTTGGATCTCCTGGAACAGTAGGTGCAGTGTATCCTTTGACTACCAGCTTCCATAATTCAGGATCTTGAGATATGAAGAAACTTCTCATTCTGTCCTTCCAATACTCAAACCTGTCTCCATCAAACAGTGGTGGTCTGTTGATCTTGCCTCCAAAATCATCTTTGGATTCTGCCATGTTGTTGACCCCTTGGACCTTTCCTCAAACACTAGTTAAGTGCTCAGCCTTGAGACCGAGCTCTAATGCCAATTAAAGGTGCAAATACGAGAAAGGGGGTTGAATTGTGTTTGACTAACTTGAATACTTTTTAGTTTTAAAACAAAACATGTTATGTATGAATTAAAACAGAGTTAGCAGCGGATATAAAGTAAATAAAAACTCAGAATTTTATACTGGTTCACCGTTAACTAGGCTACGTCGAGTCCCTTCACATTGAAGGATTTCACTAATTCAAAAACCTTGAATTACAAAGTATCACTGACCCTCCAAGTCAGTCTGCTCAAAAAGTCTAACAATCCTAGACTTTTGAGGAAAAGAACCTTGAATCTAATTGCTAAGTAATCTACTACTCCTTCTGACTCCCTCAGATTGTAGACTCTACTTCAACAACTTATACCTAACACAAGGGAAAGAAAACATAGAGTACTTGCTTCTGGAAAGCGGATACTCACAATAGACCTCACTGAAAACTCAAGTATTTTGCTTTTGGAAGTGTATGACTCAAGTATTTTCGATGCTGAGTCTTCTGCCTTCAGCCTCCTTTTATAAATGAAGATTAGGGTCTTTTCCATGATTAAATTCGAGCTGTATCTTGTCTAGATTCTCTTGCAAAAAGAACTTGGCTAATCGGGTTTCACTCAAATAAAAAACATATCTTTTTAGCTCTAGATTGCATTCGAAAATAACTTTGGCCAATCCTGTTCTTGATTAATTATGGACCAAATCTTTCTTCCCGCCAATAGCTTTTGAATTCCCACATGACTTCAATTTATTTTTGTATCAAATCCTCTTAATATTTTGATCAAATTTCTATTAAAATTTAATCAAGTCTTATTCGAATTTAATCAAGTCTCCACTGATTATCATCACGATTAAATCTAGACCGTATGATCTTCTCATCTCGACCGAATCTGGACCATGCAATCTGATCTGATGTGATCCTATGATCTCGGCCAACACTAGACCACATGTTCTGATCTTCTGATCTCGGCCAGTCACTAGACCGTATGATCTGATCTGGACTATTTTATGATCTTCTGATCTCGAACAACACTGGGCCATGATACATAAGTTTGGACCATTTTGTTGGAACCAAGTTGGTTCTAAGTACTTAGGATTTTGATGTTTACAAAAGCACTCCATGTAATCTTATTTTGAACCTGGAATTATTAAATCAAATGCCACCAGAAGCTGAAGTAATCAGAAGCAGAAAATCAAAGGGTTCCAGAGATTGAATCTTGAAGGTACCAGAAGATACTCCAGGATGTCAAAACATCACCAGAAGATATCTTTGCTGGCCCAGATCAGAAGGAGCAAAGTCAGAAGGAGACCTGGTCCAGACCAGAAGGAAGCCTGCCAAAGGGAGACTTGATCCAGACCAGAAGGAATCAAATATCATATTTATTCCAGAAGTTATTTTGACCAGAAGATGGCCTGGCAGTGAAATAATAAACAGCCCAGACTTGATCCAGACTTAATCAGAGGATAAGTTAATGGGTCCAGAACAAGAGAATCAATCCAGACCAGAAGATAGCATGGTTCAGGGTATGAAACTAAGTCTGGACGAGAAGAAATGATTTCCAGAATTGATCTAAACCTGATCCAAAATCATAGGTAAAATGTCGAGACTGAAATATTATTTGTCCAGAGTTAATTTCAGTTCAATCCAGACCAAGTTCAGAATTGGTCCAGATCAGAGGGAAGATATTCAGATCAATGGTTCAGATTTAAGTATTGGCCCAGTGTTGGCTGAGATCAGAAGATCAGACCATGGCCCAGTGTTGGCCGAAATCAGAAGGTCAGAATGTGTGGTCCAGCATTGGCCGAGATCAGAGGATCACCGCAGATTAGACCATGGCCCAGTGTTGGCCGAGATCAGAAGATCAAAAAGTGTGGTCCAGGGTTGGCCAAGTGGGTGTTCAGAAATAAACTAAATGAAAAAGGTGAAGTGGTAAGGAACAAAGCCAGACTTGTAGCTCAAGGATATAGTCAACAGGAAGGTATAGACTACACTGAGACTTTTGCTCAAGTGGCCAGGTTAGAAGCAATTAGAATTCTCTTATCATTTGCTGCTAATCATGATATAATGCTGTATCAAATGGATGTTAAAAGTGCTGGAAAATTCTAATTTTCCAGACCATGTTTTTAAACTTAAAAAAATCTTTATATGGTTTAAAACAAGCACCAAGGGCATGGTATGACAGACTTAGTACCTTTCTGCTTAATAATGAATTTAATAGAGACCAGATTGATAATACTCTATTTAGGAAATCCATTAAAGATGATATTTTGATTATTCAAGTTTATGTTGATGATATCATATTTGGATCGACTAATGGCACTTTGTGCAAAGAGTTTTATGACCTAATGCAGAAAGAGTTCCAAATGAGCATGATGGGAGAACTTAAGTTCTTCTTGGGAAATCTGATTCATCAAGGTAAATCAGGTATACTCAATCACCAATCTAAATACACTAAAGAACTTCTTAAAAGTTCATTATGAGTGAATGTAAGCCTATGGCCACCCCCATGCACCCAACCTGCTCACTTGAGAAAGATGAAACCAGCCAAAAGGTAGACCAGAAAACATACAAAGGTATGATTGGATCCCTTCTTTATTTAACTGCTTCTAGACCTGACATTCTGTTTTGTGTTTGTGTCTATGCCCAATTTCAAGCTGACCCTAGGGAATCCCATTTAACTGCTGTCAAACGAATTCTGAGATACCTTAAAGGAACCACCAACCTTACCCTGTTATACAAGAAAACCCCCACCTACAAACTCAGAGGTTTCTGTGATTCCAACTATGCTGGAGACAAGCTGGAAAGGAAAAGTACAAGTGGCAACTGCACTTTCTTAGGTGATAATTTGATCTCTTGGTCAAGCAAAAGACAAAGCACCATTGCCATGTCAACAGCTGAAGCTGAGTATATATCAGCACCAGGATGCAGTTCACAGTTACTCTGGATGAAACATCAACTTAAAGATTACAACATCTTTGAAACCAATATCCCTTTGTTATGTGATAATACTTCAGCCATAAACCTAACCAAGAACCCTATCTTACACTCTAGAGCCAAACACATTGAAATAAAACATCATTTCATTAGGGACCATGTTCAAAAAGGGACTTTAAGCATCCAGTTTGTGGACACTGATCATCAATGGGATGATATCTTCACCAAAGCATTACCAGAAGATAGGTTCGAGTTCATCAAGAAGCATCTCAACATTGTCTCCATATCTGACTAGCTCAAGTAGTCTTCTTAGTTGTTTTTTTTTAATTTTCTTGTAATTTTATTTTATGCTTTTTAATTTTCTGTTTTTACTTTATGTAATTTGTAAAGAGAAAAAAAAATAGTACGACCTCTTTTTGGCTAATGACAAAAAGGGGGAGAGAGAGAGAGAAAAAGGAGAAATAAGTAGAAAAGGAGAGATAAAAAGAAAGGAGGAGCGAAAAAGAAAAAGATGAAAAGAGAAGGAGTTGAAAAGGAGAAGAATCAGGGAGAGAGAAAAAGAAAGAGTGAAAAAGAAAAGAAGTTGAAAATGAAAGGAAACTGGGAGAGAGAAAAATAAAGAGAGAAAAAGAAAGAGTGAAAAAAAAAGGAGTTAAAAAGGAGAGGCTATGTGAAGGGAGAAAAGAAAGAGAGAATAAAGAAGGAGTTGAAAAGGAGAAGAGAAGAAAAGAAAGAGTGAAAAAGAGAAGAAAAAGTCAGTATCAGACTTAGGGGGAGAGATTGGTCTGAGGGGGAGTAATTCAAGTCTTCGAGTTATAAACTAGCAAAATAAGTTAAGGTTTTGTCATCATCAAAAAGGGGGAGAATGTTGGAACCAAGTTGGTTCTAAGTTCTTAGGATTTTGATGTTTACAAAAGCACTCCATGTAATCTTATTTTGAACCTTGAATTATTAAATCAAATGCCACCAGAAGCAGAAAATCAAAGGGTTCCAGAGATTGAATCCTGAAGGTACCAGAAGATACTCCAGGATGTCAAAACATCACCAGAAGATATCTTTGCTGGCGCAGATCAGAAAAAAGCAAAGTCAGAAGGAAACCTGGTCCAGACCAGAAGGAAGCCTGCCAGAGGGAGACTTGATCCAGACCAGAAGGAATCAAATGTCATATTTATTCCAGAAGTTATTCTGACCAAAATATGGGCTGGCAGTGAAATAATAAACAGCCCAGACTTGATCCAGACTTAATCAGAGGATAAGTTAATGGGTCCAGAACAAGAGAATCAATCCAGACCAGAAGATAGCATGGTTCAGGGTATGAAACTAAGTCATGACCAGAAGAAATGATTTCCAGAATTGATCCAAACCTTATCCAAAATCAAAGGTAAAATGTCCAGACTGAAATATTATTTGTCCAGAGTTAATTTCAGTTCAATCCAGATCAAGTCCAGAATTGGTCCAGATCAGAGGGAAGATATTCAGATCAATGGTCCAGATTTAAGTATTTGGCCCAGTGTTGGCCGAGATCAGAAGATCAGACCATGGCCCAGTGTTGGCCGAAATCAGAAGGTCAGAATGTGTGGTCCAACATTGGCCGAGATCAGAGGATCACAGCAGATCAGACCATGGCCCAGTGTTGGCCGAGATCAGAAGATCAGAAAGTGTGGTCCCGGGTTGGCCGAAATCAGAGGATCACAGCAGATCACTTAGTATGGTCCAGATGTGGACTAGTGCAGAAGATCAAACGGTCCAGATTTAATCATGAGGATTAACGGTGGAGATTTAATTAAATTTGATCAAAGTATTAAAAGGATTTGTTACAAAATAAAAGTGAAGTTGTATGGAAGTTTAGGAGCTATTGGCGTGAAGAAACTAAAGACATGATTGGCCAGTTATTTTTGAAAGAAAATCTGAAGCATAAAAAAGATATGTTTTTTATTTAATGAAGCCCGATTGGTCAAGATACTTTTGCAAGAGAATCCAACAAGATACAGCTTGAAATTAAGCTTGTAAGAGGCCCTAATCTGCATCTATAAAAGGAGGCTCAAGGAAGAATACTTAGCATCAAATATTACAAAAGAGTCATACACTTCCAAAGCAAACACTCAAGTTTTCAGTGAGGTTAATTGTGAGTTCCAGCTTTCAAGAAGCTAGCACTCGTGTTATTTTCTTTCCTTTGTGTTAGATCTAAGTTGTTGAAGTATAGTCTACAATCTGAGGGAGTCAGAAGGGGTAGCAGATTACTTGGCAATTAGATTCAAGGCGTTGTAATTCCTTCTACAATCTGGGGTTGTCAGATTGGCAGGAGAATACTTAACTTAGGAAGTCAAGGTGCTGTATTCCTCAAGAGTCTAGGATTGTTAGACTGTTTGAGAAGACTGACTTGGAGGGTTAGTGGAATTGTTGTAATTCAAGGTTTGAATTAGTGAAATCCTTCAAGGTGAAGGGACTGGACGTAGCCTCGTTAACGGTGAACCGGTATAAAAATTCTGTGTTTTATTTTTACTTTATATCCGCTGCTAACTCTGTTTTTATTCATACATCAAGTTTTGTTTTAAAAGTGTAAAAACAGGAAAAGTTTTCAAGTTAGTCAAACACAATTCAATCCCCTTCTCGTGTTTGCACCTTCACATTTTACGTTTTTCCTCTGAAATTTATCATTTAATTTGGACATGAATTTTACCTTTTGATCTGGACATGCTATCTTCTGGTCAGGACCAAGTCTGGATTAAGTTTGGACTAATTCTTATATTCACGACCAAGCTATCTTCTGGTCAGAATTAAGTCTAGATCAAGTCTGACTTATGATTCCTTCTAGTATGGAACAAGTCTCCCTCTGGCAGGCTTCCTTCTTGTCTGGACCAGGTCTCCTTCTGGACTCTGCTTCCTTCTGATCTAGGCCAGGAAAGATATCCTCTGATGATGTTTTGACATCCTCTGGAGGTGTATCCTCTGGTGCCTTCTGGATGCATCCTCTGGTATCTTCTGGAGGTGTATCCTCTGGTAACTCATCTTCTGCCTCTGGTGACTTCATCTTCTGGTGGCATTTAATATAATAATTCTAAGTACAAAATAAGATTACATGGAGTGCTTTTGTAAACATCAAAATCCTAAGTACTTAGAACCAACTTGGTTCAAACAAATCCTTCTATGAATCTACGATAATAACCTGCCAGTTCTAGAAAACTCCTAATCTCAGTCACTGATTTTGGTGCTTTCCATTCTAAGACACTTTCTACCTTAGCAGGATCAACAACTATTCCTCCTTTTGAAATTACATGTCCTAGGAAACTTACTTCCTCTAACCAAAATTCACACTTAGACAGCTTGGCAAATAATTGTTTTTCCTTAAGGGTTTGCAAGACTATCCTTAAATGTTCACCATGCTCTTCCTTAGTCTTAGAGTACACTAAGATAGCATCTATAAACACAACCACAAATGAGTCTATGTAAGGATGAAAGATTTGGTTCATGTAATCCATAAACACCGCTGGTGCATTAGTAACACCAAAAGGCATGACCAAGTACTCAAAGTGGCCATAACGGGTCCTAAATGCGGTTTTTGAGACATCAGAAGACTTCACCCGAATCTGATGGTATCCTGATCTCAAATCGATCTTACTAAATATGCAGGATCATCTCAATTGGTCCATAAAATCATTTATCCTAGGTAGTGGGTACTTTTTCTTGATTGTCACTTTATTAAGTTGGCGGTAATCCACACACAACCTCATAGATCCATCCTTCTTTTTAACCATCAACACAGGTGCACCCCATGGCGACACATTAGGTCTTATAAATTGTTTATCTAAAAGCTCCTCCAATTGTTTCTTAAGCTCAGACAATTCTAAGGGAGACATCCTATATGTTGCCATGGATATGGGTCCAGTACCTGGTACAAGGTCAATGTTAAACTCGACCTCACGCTCTGGTGGTAAACTATTGACATCTTCAAGGAATACTTTAGGGAATTCACGCACAATAGGAACATCTTGTACTACCACTTTTTCTTCAAGTTCCAATGAGGATAAGATCATGTATAACTGGGCATCTTCTTTCAAGAGTGCCTTCACTTGGTTGGCGGATATATTGTTAGGCTTCTCTCTCTCTTCTGGTTCCATGAATTCAATAGTTTTACTAAAAAAAATCTACTCGGACTCGGTTAGCAGATAACCAATCCATACCAAGGATCATATCAACTAGACGTAAAGGTAAACACACTAAGTCAACTCGGAAGTCCTTTCCACACACATGGATAGAAATATTATGACAAACACTAGAGGTGTCAACAGAGTCACTAGTTGGGGTATTCACAAACAAATCATACTGTAAATGAGACACAGGTAGTCCTAAACATATAACACAATCAAGAGACACAAAGGAATGAGTAGCCCCACAATCAAATCGCACAAACAAAAGAGTATCACTTATGAGACACGTACCTTGGATCAAGTTGTCTTTCTCAAACACTCGTACACCACTGAGGGCAAAGACTATTCCATTGGATATAGGTCAACTAGCTTGGGAACTTTGGTTTCCAGATTGGGGAGTCTTCTTTGGATAGGGGCATGTAGTGCTGATGTGGCCCTGTTGTTGACAATTAAAACAAGTAACTGCAACATCTCTGCACTCAAATGCCATATGACCTTGCTTACCACACTTGTGACATCTAATAGGAGTAGATGTATCATTGTTGTTACTATTGTTGTTGCTCGAGACCTGAATCATGTTGTTGCTATTCACATAACTAACTCCTCTTCCATTCGGGTTTCCTCTACCACCCCCATAACTATAATCGTTTTCATTTCCTTTTCCATTACCATTTCCTCTTCCAGCTGGAGAACCATGTTGGTGATAATTCGAACGACTTTCAGATTTACTAGGAGGGAAAGAGTAAGGTTTTCCCCTATTATGATGCATAGGCCTCTTGTCCTTCATGGTTCCAGTGTTTCGATAATGTGCCTTTTCAGCACGACTATCCTCATCATAGATCCTACTCTTATTCACTAGGGTAGGGAGGTCACAGATCTGTTGCATTCCAACCTGCTTCTTGATCTCTGGTCTGAGTCCCATTTCAAACTTGATGCACTTAGACTTTTCTCCTACTTCTCCTACATAGAGTAGATAGTACCTGGACAACTCCTCAAACTTAGCGGCATACTCTGCCACTGACATATTACCTTGTTCTAACTTGATAAATTCCATTTCCTTCCTATTGCCGATGTCTTCAGGAAAATACTTGACTAGGAACATGTTTTTGAATATTGTCCAAGTAATTGCAGTCCATGCATTATCTAAACGCTGACGCACATTATTCCACCAAATATTCAGCTTCTTCTGTCAACATAAAAGTTCCCAAATGCACTTTTTGGCCTTCGGGACATGCCACTCCTCTAAAAAAATTCTCAATCTTTTGCAACCACTTTTGGTCTCCATCTGGATTATAGTGACCTTCAAATGATGGAGGATTAGCCTTATGGAATCGATCCATCACCATGAACTCATTTATTTTCACATTTCCTTGATCACTAGTGTAACTATTAGCTTGAGCAACAGCTTGAGCAGCAACCTGTGCAGCTTGAGCAGCAGCTTGTGCAGAGGCTTGCGTAGTAGCTTGGGATTCAGCCAAAGCCTATAGAGCCTGCACTGTAACTCCTGCCATGGACTCTAGAGTCTCAGCAATTGCAGCGTCATTCCTCCCACTAGCCATCACTACCTACATCAATCAGATAGGCCAATTGAATACAGTAGGGCACTTAGGGAGAAAGGAAACTAACTTAGTTTTACACTACTAACACAATAACAATCATAGTAACAACACACACATAACAGAGCACACAAGGAAACAAAGTGAACACATAACACACTTACGGTCTGATTGGAAAAACCTGCTCTAATACCACTAATGTGACACCCTAAATCCCAAATTTTTTCCTTCAAATTTTAATTTAAAAATAATAAAATATAAATAAATAAAGAAATAAAACTTTCGAACGATTTCTTTAAGGCAAAAGTATCACTTAATCATGGACAAGCCATATTAATCCAAAGTTTCCATCAACTTAACAATTCGAAAGTCATAATAGTGATCAAATTAAATTCTTTTTGAAGCACACATACATAAGTTACTGATAATTATAAATGTAGTCCCAACCCGATGTCACTATCAGAGCAAAATTTCCCAAAATAAAAGATGTTCAAATATGAAATTAACAGAAGGAATATGATAAAAGTCTTCAAGATGAGACAACTTCCTACACTCTGAGAGTATTAATCTTCACCTGCAGCTTGCAGCTCGTCTGCATCCATCGCAAACGCCAAACACAAACAACGAGGGGTGAGTATCGAAATTATGTAACAATATAATGTAAACGAGAAGAACACGTAAGTAATCAAACTAACACAAACTTGAGAAACATTCCAGAACTTAATATCAAAGGTTAATCAAATTCAATCACAATAAAACAGTTAGAAGGAGAAAATGTTATGCATGTCCTATACTTTATACTTCTTCATCACTTGGTACCATTCTACTATGAAATACTTGGTTAGGAGGCCTGATACTATGCCACTACAAGAGTGGACGGACAATTCATGAATGGACAAGTCCTCATAGATCCCCTCAACTCAACTCGAGACACATATACGCGACGGTTGGGGTACTCTTGTTATGCACGGTAGCTCCCGGCCTTAGGGAATAACCCACTAATCCACTTAGGAATTCTCAACTAGATGTACCCTCAAGGTCTATCAATCTTACCTTACAGTTCGATTGTAGCCCTCCACGATCAGGCTCATTCAGTTGTACTTTCCCGAATCACTAGGTTTGTCAAACCCTCCCTATATGATGACAAAATAATCCTCGCTCCAAAATTACAGCATCTATCTCATACTTACTGGATTATCATAACTCAATAATTTTCGGTTGTACTTCACAATATTCATCATTATATATATATATATATATTAGCCAATCACAATAAAGCCCCATTATTTGGTTTACACTACTCACAATACACAGTCCAATCACATAATAAGTAATCAAACAGGTGGCACATTCAAGTAATATCATAATTTCAATCAAGTTACAAGAACACTCAAGTACATATCATTCATACAATAACAATCAGCATAAGGTTCATAAAACTAGACAACATGCAATCTTGATATACATAAATTCACGACAATTCTATAGGTTGCTAAAATATATTTTAGTCCTCACTATTACCATTCATATATTATTAATTAATTATTATCACTCAATAGGGATCGACCATACGTAGTAAGCCCCGGATGAGTGTCTGGGAATTTCAGTATTCCCGTTCATCTCATGTCATTTTATACTCATAATATCGTACCTCATCTCACCCCTTACCTTGGCTGAAGATTTTTCTCAACGAAGCTGATCCGTTGATGTAATGTGTCGCGTCTTCGCCAATCACTGTCTCTAACAACCTAGTCTTTGAAATCAATGTATGATTTTGGTATTGAGAGTTGCGGATGGATGCAACTGGGCAGTAGTCAATTCAATTTTTTTTCTTCCGAATAGAACATAGAAACAAAGACACGGGATGCACGACAGCCTCCTTCATTCACTTATATACCTATCTATACATACTAGTAGTATTAGGTATATTATTAGACTTATTATCAAACCTATACACTTAGCCCATGGCCCTTATTATTAATATTATTATTATTATTATTATTACAATCTTAAACCCACTCTACTAGTGCTTAAGTTAATAGACTAATGTAGCAATACACACTTTTACTTCTTATTTTCTTTTTATATAAATATATGTATATATATATTTTAAAACAAATTGAATATTATTAATATTAATAATTTAAATAAATCATTAGGGCGAACATGTAGGACATACACGAAGGAAATTATCGCACATGTCAACATACAGATAATAATAGTTGTGCATTATATTTTATAATTAAAATATAATAATAACAAACTGGGGTGTTACAGTTCGCGCAGTCTATAGGTCCCTGTACAACCGCGCCAACATCAATTACATGCACAACATATTGTGTAAACATTATGTTCATTTCCTCTAGTGTGGTCGTCTGACCTACTATCTCCAAAGGTGAACCAGGAATGGTTTGAACATGTCCGTATTGACACAACACCATATCTGGAAGATGAGCATACATCTTCGGCCCCCAGCATATCCACCCTATGAATAATGAAACATCCTCAAATGGTCGCTTCACTCGATGTTCTTCGTAGGGTGTCTAACATATGTCATCAACATCAATCTCGTCAAGAGCTTTCCTAAATGAAACAACCAAACCCTTATCTCTTTTTGGCTTTCATCTAAGTGCTCTAGGGTTGTCCTCCACATATCTAGGAGAGAGTCTACAACAATCTAAACATAATGTTGGGAAATGCTCGTAGACTCAAGCCTAAACATATAAAATAACATATCATTATTTTAGAATTAATAATAGAAATTAAACAAAAGACACAACCATTTAGCTTACTTGTAAAAGTGTTAGATACCCTGAAACAGTTCTGGTCTGATGCATACTCGCTTCTCGGAGATTGTCATATAGGTAAGCAAGAGCAGTAACACCCCATGCATATCCCCTGCATGAACTCAGTTCACGTAGGTTTCTGGGTTTGATGGATTTGTGTGAGCAAACTGAGTTCACGTACGTGAACTCAGTTAGCGTGGGTTTCTGGGCTTGCTTCAAAAATCAGTTTCACCAAAACAAGAACAAGAACAAGATTGATGCAAACATGATGTAAAAGAGAGACAATAAGTATGATTGAAGATGTTGAAGTTGTTAAAAATAAAGAAAGAATGAGAATGGGGTGTGAGAGAAAATGATGAATATGAGTGTGAGGTAGATGATGAATATTTAGAGAGGTTAGGGTTGAAGATGAAGATTGAATGAATGAGATGTTATGGTTAAAAATTTAATAAATAGGCAATGACATTTTGGGTATTTTGTTTTTAAAAAAAATTGAGGGGTGTGGATAGCAATGTTGTTTTATTTTATGAAAAATGTTAAAACGTTATTATGAAAAACAACGTAACTAATAAACAATATGTGTCATTTTTTTTAATTAATTTGAGTTAGGGTGGGAATAGTTTAAGCAATTTGAGTTTAAAATGCATGACTTTGATGTATGATTAAGTTATTAGGTTTGAATTTGGCATATGGCATATCATATAGGTTTTTGTTAGGGGCTGTTATGTCCTTATTAAAAAGTATGGTCTTGCCTGAAAGTCTATTTAAAAGCATATTCACATAAAAGTATTTAAATAAAACATTTTACATTTTTTAAATACGCTAAATTAGACATTTGTATATAAAGAAAGCTAATAAAATAACAAATATAAGAAAAATTAATAAAATTATAACGAGCAAATTCCAAAAATAACAAAATGAACATCATAATTAAAGAACTGCAACAAGTCCTTCAAAAAATTACAAATAAAACAAAATGAACTCCACTATTAGCAATAAATAAAAGACATTGTCATATTCTAGAAATAAATACTAAGTTACTAACAAATAACAATATTAATACATATATATATATATATATATATATATATATATATATATATATATATATATATATATATATATATATATATATATATATATATATATATATATATACACATACATACACACACGTCAACTTATCAAGCCTAATAAGTTTTTTTATAAGTTTAAGTCTGATCTATTTAAATTAATAGACTTTAAAAAAGGAAAGTTAGATTGTGTACCCTCCAATTGGACATATACCCTAAAATGTTAAAAACTCAAATTTATCTCTTTAATTTTCATTCAATTAATGGTAAAAAAAAAAATTACTCCAAAATCTTACCCTCTCCCCAGAATTAACCTTTTCCCCTAAAAATCTGGTACACAATTTATAACTACCGAAAATTTCTTTTTTACAATTTCCGGTGGTACAATTTGTTTATTGGAAATTTGGGGGCACAAAATTTTCGGTAGTATAAATTATTTACCAGAAATTTCGCCAACAAAACTTCCGGTACATTATTTAGACTATCGAAAATTTTGTGCCTTGAAATTTCTGGTAGTTACTTTTACTCTACCGGAAATTTTAAAATTGAAATTTCCAGTACTTTTTTTTTGGATGATGAAAAAAAACCACCATTATATATAGATTTGACTGAAGCATTCACAACTGGTCAAATTTTTGAGTCACGAGAAGTTGTCATATCATGGACAAGAGAGGTTGGCCAACAAAATCGAGTAGCTATTATCATTACTCACTCTGACATAGAGACCGGAAAGAGAGGAAGAAAGTCAAAATTAATTGTTGGTTGTGATAGAGGTGGAAAATATAAGTCAAATAAAAGTAATTCAGGGACTTCAACTAAAAGGTGTAGTTTTCCGTTTAAACTTAGATCGAGACCACTGAAAAATGCTAAGGGATGAATTATTAGTTTAATGTGTGGATTTCATAACCATGAGTTAGTGGCTACTTTTGAGAATAATGTACTTGTGAGACGCTTAAAAGAATAAGATAAGAAACATGTTGATGAGATGACAAAGTATCACATTGCACCAAGACACATCTTGTCGTCTTTGTGAGATCGAGATAAGGAGAATGTGACTAATATCTCTCAAATTTATAAGCGACGAAACACATACAGGAAGAATTTGAAAGGACCTAGAACTGATATGCAACATCTATTGAAGTTACTTGAAGCTGAGAAGTTTGCTTGTTGGAGTAGGACTCATGAAGACTTCAAAGTGGTGAGGGACATGTTTTGAACGCACCCAGATTCCATAACTTTGTTGAACATGTTTCCTCTTGTATTGATCATGGATAGCACCTACCAAACCAACAAGTATAAGTTACTATTGTTTGAAATTGTTGGTGTAACTTCAACTAGGTTGACATTCAATGTTGCATTTGCTTATATGGGTTGTGAGCGTCAAGAAAACTTTTGTTGGGCATTGGAGAAGTTAAAAGAGTTGTTTGTTTCAAATACCTCATTTCCTCAAGTGATCGTGACTGACAAAGAACTTGCTTTAATGAATGCAATTGAAGTTGTATTTCCATTTTCAAGAAATTTACTTTGTTAACTTCATATTAACAAAAATGTTGGAGTTAAATGCAAACAATATATATTAAAGAAAGATATGCAAGAACCCTATAACGCCCCAAATTTTTGATCTAAGACGTTACTTAAAAATACTTTTAGAAAAATTTACGATAATTTTTTTTGGTAAAAATATCTATCATTTATCCATTTAAATAATTAGTAACAATCACATTTATTTAATATTATAAAAAATGTTTATTCAAAAACTAAAACAAAAAAAAAAGCTTATTAAAGTTTGGTGACAAAGATTTAAAAATAGACATAGAAAATATTGCGGCAATCCTATTATTACAAAATTGTCTTGAAACCCCTATTTTTACCCCACGTTCGCCACACGTTAATACTCATCAACTACTCTTGAATTCTCGAACTCATTAGTACCTAAAATGTTGCTGTAAGGGTTAGATTTTTTCCATCATCCACATCAAACCAAAGCTAAACATATAGAAGAATAACACAAAACATATAAAAGTAAAAACTTCCAATTTAAAAGAAAAAAATGCGCAAACCGGTAAATTGTATATAAAAAACATATGTATAATGCATGCTTCTATAACTATATGATCCGGATATAAACTTGCCACTAAGGCAACTTCCACACAGAAAAATCACTCATACCAATGAGGAAAATAAACCTGCCACTAAGGCAACTTCCACACAGAAGATCACCCATACCAATGGGGAAAATAAACCTGCCACTAAGGCAACTCCCACGAAGATGCATATGCCATGACATGATGATATATTATCAAAGAGATATATTCCTACACAACCCACTAAGAATCATGTCATATGCATTCAAAATCACTTTTTTTTTAAATCAACATCTTATGCTCATATCACTAAGATCACATACCACATATCCATATCATGAGTATCACATATTCATGGACAAATAATCATAAAAATTATATCTTTCACCACATACACATAAAAATCAAAAACTTGATATCAAAAAAACCATAAAAATTAACACTTTAACATATATAACACGTAAATTCAAACTCCAACTCATATACATCATCAAAATTAAAACCTTATATATATATAACATAAAAAATTCATATTTTACTTCATATCTTTCATAAAATTTAAAACTTTATCATATATAACATAAAAAATCCATACTTTACTTCTTAAAAAAAAGTCGTATATTATTTATTGACTCAACGCAAAGGATTCGGGTTTCATTATTTTAATTCATTAGTCTACATTTTATTCCTTTCAAAAAGCAAGCGATCACAATTATTAATTTCATGACATCCAACTAACGGTCTAACTATAATTTGTGTGGGGAAATGCCCTTACTTTGGCCGCTTTTCTTCCTAGTACGATGCTCTAAGCCCCCACGAAGTTGTTCACAAGAAAAGAATTCCAAGCTTTTGATAAACGAAGAAGAGGAGGTGTGAAGGTGATGACGGTTAGAGTTTCGGTATTCCTTTCTGCTTATTATTACTTAGTATGGAAATATTGTGGACTTTAGGGAAAATTTAAAGTGGATATTATTGAGTAGATAGTGTTGGGCCCAAATAAAGAATAAAAGAGAGAAAATAATTTTTTTTTCTTTCTTAACCTTGATCATACAAAAACCAAATTTCTATTATGGATTGGGTCACACCAAGCCACAAACCCTTAGCCCAAATTCTTCTTGTACTAAAAAAAACTACTAAAAAAAACATCTATCTATCTATCTGTCTATCTGTCTGTCTATCTATCTATCTATCTATAACTTCTCCATTGATTAAATAATTCTTACTAATAATTTTATCAACTACAATAAGTGGAACAAGGCAAATAAATATCACACCTAAATTAATATTGAAAAATATATATATTTATAGGTCTTAATTATTTTAAATAATGAATTTAGAGGATGTTACAAACCCATTCTTGAGTTGTGGAGGAAAATTGTTTATTGTTCTGAAGAGAAGGAGTACGAGGAACTTTTACAAATGTTTGAGCAAACATGTGTCGAAAATATTATTTTCTTTGACTACGTCAGAGACACATGGTTGAATCCTCACAAAGAAAGATTTGTTGAAGCATGGAACAATCGAGTATCTTCTCATCGTAATTTGGCATCCTGATAATATCAGTATCTCTCAAAGCATCCAACTTTGCTCTATAGTATGCAACATTCCCAGATGTTTGTTTAACAATCCATCAAAACATTTGTGACATTGAAGATATAGGCTCAGTCACATCCCATTTACAAATGTCAATGAAATGTTTATAAATTCATGTTTGTAAATAATAAAAAAATACAAATAATTAATAAGCATCTTATCAAATAACAATATAATAAATATAAAAAATAATATAATAGTACCTGGAATAGAGATAAATATCCTTCAATCTGCTTCGTTGGAGGAAATGTATCATCTCTAAGATAGTCATATAAAACAACAAGAGCAACTAGTCCACATTGCCCATTTACCACAAGTATCAAGATCTTGAAAAATAAATAAATATTTTGCATATACAAGGGTAAAACTTTTATCAGCTAGTATGGTACACTATACCAAATGAAATAGGTATGTCATCGCTGCACAGTTGTATCGTCCTTCACGAAGTTTCTTAAAAAATATAGTTTTCAACCACTCAAAACTATACGAAGCTCCTCTATTGATCTTAGTTTCATTCACAACTTCATAATGATCAACTCCCAATACCTCAATGGCAGCAGCAATGGCCAAATCTTCATTCACATTAGCGGGAAGTGTGAAAAACTCTCCATAACATGGTATGCCCAAAAGACCCTTAACATCGTCAAGAGTAATTATTTCACCAAATGACAGGTGAAATGACTTAGTCTCTGTGTGTCATCTCTCAGCAAAAGCAGATATGAAATTATTGTCAATCATGTGCAAACTACATCGTTGCAGAGGACGTAACCCAGATATAATAATCCATTAATCTATCTGAGTAGGTAATACATATCTAATATAAATGAATTTATCTTGTTTTCTGTCATTTGAAACAACTTTCAAGGCACGTCTATCATGTTTAATTAAAATAACACACATAAATTATACTATAAATATACAATTAATTCATTAAACTATAATGAACTATATTATAAATATATTAAATTATGCATATAAACTATACTATAATCAGCTTTGTATAAACAAAACTATACATATCTTGCGTTTGAGTTACTAAAATCAGCTTTGTAATTAGGGGTGTACATGGGTTGGTTTGGATCATTTTTGTAAGACCCTTAATTTTAAATATTAATTTATGCAATTTTAGGATATTTTGTGTTAAAACTACTTGGACTTTTAGCCAACTTTAAATTATTTTATGGATTAAGTACCAAGAATATATTTTGTGATGTTTGTAATATGTTTAATATATGTATATATATATATATATATATATATATTTTGAGACCCGACTAAAATTATTTGTCGAAGAATAATTTAATTATATTACGAAGAATTTAATACCGAGCAGTTTATCAAGAAAATTTATCTGTCAATAGAGTTGCGATGAGAGTAGATATTTTTTCAAAATAGTTTGAGATGTGAGTGAAGAAATGTGTGTAAGGGTATTTAGATATTTGTAGTTTGGTTTTAATTATAATATATATATATATATAGCTAGTAAGTAAGTAAGTAATATATATATATATATATAGTTAGTTAGTATTATATATATAGGTGAGAAGCGAAGGAAAACAGAGGAAAAAGTTTTTCCCCCTGCCCGCGAACTCCATCTTCTTTCTTCCTCTGTTCCGAAAAAAAAATGTTGGTAGAAAAACAAAACCCCAAACACAAATCTTCATTTATCTTCTAGATCTAAGCCTCCATTTGAGAAGTAGCAAGAGAGAAAGTTACTCCTCTCCACACTATGGTGCTTGTGGGCTAACTTTTGAGGCGTCGACGTGAGCAAGAGTTTTGCCGTATTTGATCGCGGTAGCGGAGAACTGTTGAGAAAGTGTTAAAAGAAGGGAATGACTCCTTTCAAATTTTTAGTTGTATACATGAACTCTATATGTGTGATTGTTGTGTTGTTGTTGTTGAAGATGTGATTATTGTGTTGTTGTTGAAGATGTTATTGTTAAGACAAACTCTCATTTTTAAAGTTTTGATGAAAATAAACAAAGGTTAATTAAAGATTATTAATTATGATTCTAAATGTATTGTTAATTTAACCTGTGCTTTTGAGTGTGTTAATTCAAAGATAGGTTTCAAAAGAATCAAAGAAAACAGCTTAATCAAAGGCAGAGAACATTCTTGACATATTCTGGAAAACGGAGAATGTTCGCCAAGCTGTGACAGCATAAAGACCAAACTTTCTCCATCACTTAATTGAAGTTATTGTCTATGGTATTTACATCAGTATTAAGAGTACATGACAAGGAACAGATTTGATCAATTACAATCAAAAGAAAACATTCGAATCACAAAGAAAAAAGACCATGAATCAAGTTGCCCAAGCAGAAACTAAACACTCTCCAGTTCTGCTGTCAAGACTGATAAACAATCTTGACAATGTACAATGCATCAAGACAGCTTCCAGTATGTTCAGAAATCAGTCCAGATTGATTATCAATCTCCAGGAAATCCAAAAGCTAAAGCTCCAGATTGATCATCAATCTCCAGCAACTACACTACAGTTTTCTGCAACAACATTCTGTGATCATTTTCAATCTGTTTTAAATGATCCAAAGCTTCAGTTCAAGCCAACAATATTATCACTTATCAGAAGCATTAGAGGATCATTAATTACTCAAGAAAATTTGATTCAAAATGCAATACACAGCTCAGTCTGAACAGAAAATAAAAATAGTCAAAAGCTGGATTATTTTTATAAGAAATAATGCCTCTGGTCAAGCCTGACAAGGGCACTATCAACGGCTCTATTGACCTCCATTACATGCTCTCAAGCCTATAAAAGGAAGGTCACAACTCAAGGAAAAAGCAGAAGTTCAAGTGCTAACAAGTCTCTCAAAATCATTCACATTTACATACTTGAAATTCTCCAAATCACTTACAAGAATCAGTTTGATTAAATTCGTTTTACTCTGATACATTATACTGATTTATTTGTAAAGAATCAAATCTCAAACAAGAGTTGAGACATCTCAGATTCTAAACAATCTCATCATTATTGTAAAACTCAAAATATAAGAGTTAAGTATAGTTTGGGGTAGATTGTAAGAAATCCTATCAAGGTTGATAGGTGATTTGATTAATCTCTTTCTGGGTGGAATTAGATTAAGTTATGTAAAAAAATAACAAGGTTGATCTAGGCTAGGTGCTGTAAAACCAAGAAGGTTCTTGTTTTAAACTTTTAGTGGAAAATCTCACAATTGTGAGGACTGGACGTAGCCCAAGTTGGGTGAACCAGGATACATCTGTGTGTGGTATTTCTTATCCTTAATCTCTTTATTAAGTTTGATTGTTTTTCAAGATTAAAATACAAAACTGTTTTTCTGTTTTACACACTAATCTGAACGTTCTCCGTTTTCTGATAAAACCAAGAACGTTCTCCGTTTTTCTGCTTCCTTAACCAAGAACTTTCTTGAGTTTAAAACTGAAGTTTTTCAGGAAATTTTAAAAAGGGAGATTTACAATTCAAACCCCCCTTCCTTGTAAATCAATTTTGCTACTTCAGTTATTGTTATGTTGTTGTTGTGATCAATGTTGTTAAGTAATTGTTGGATTTAAGAGATTGATTGTTGTTGTGTTTGGAGTTATGTAATGAGTTATTATCAAGTAAATGAGTTTGAGTTAAAGTTGAAATTTTACAAGAAAAATTAGAGTTCTTAAAGTTGTGAAAAAGTTTAAATTTTAACTAAGTTAAAGAGTTTGAGTAAAGAGTTAAAGTGTGAAATTAATATGTTTAGAGTTTGTATTTGAATTTGAACAATATCTAAATAATCGGCGTACATACCTTTTTCTGAATTTTGCATTTGTTTAGAATTTAAAAACTAAGTGTAGCATTCTGATTATAATTAGTTAATTACATTAATTGTTTTGGTTATCCATAGGTTATTGACTGAAGTGAAAGTGAGATGAAAAAACTAAAATTTTCTCTATTGTGATTTGAACCTTAGCCGACGAATAAAATCAATGGTGTGAAAATACAAATTAATGTGTGAAAAATTTTCTCGCTGATAATAAATTCCGACGTGAATGTATATACATTCTTAAGTGAAAATACAGTTTGTTACCTATTATGAATTTTGTTAATGCTTACTACAAATGTTCATATTTTGGGTCATTGATTGGCTTAATAGGTTAGGTTTGGTTTGGGATTATTTTGAGATATGATTCTGGTTCTTTTCAGCGAGAAAAGTTGTAAAAGTGTGACTGATGAAAGTTTTTATTTTATTTTTTTATTAATGGTTTTTAACAGATATAATGGACTTGTTGCTTGAAAGATATCAAAATAATATTTCGTTTATTTATTATTATTTTTTTGTAGAAACAAAATAATCTTTCTACTTGACTTTCAGTTGCAACTTTGGTATATAATTCTAACATTTTGATTTAAAATATTTTACTGATACCTAATACATATACCAAATTAATGATGGTTTATTTTTACTTCAATGATACCATATTATAGATATTACCTTCTTTTCAACTTCTTTTAAATTTCCTTGTTTTTTAGAACCTTAAATTATGATGGTCTACTGAGCATTCTTGATGACTTGATTAATCAAGTGATCTAACAATGTTAGATTTAAAACTGTTGTCCTGCATTTGTAGATCTTTGCTGGGTGATTAATTGAATGTCATACGGAAAAAAATGTCGTAAAATTTAAGATAGATATAGTTGCTCCATTTTGTTTGAGAATGGATTGTACTTAACTTGAGAGGTCCAATTGGCCATATCATTTTATTTTTTATACCATGCATTGACTTGACGGGGCGATAGAAAGGGATGTCAAAATAAGATGGTTGAAATGGAGCAATGTTTCAGGTTGAATTTGTGATATGATAAAAAAATATTTCAAGCTTAAAGAAAAGTTACACCATTATGTTGATTGAAGTATTGAACTGAATGTTGGGAAGTAAAAAGCTATTAGAAAATAAAATCAATGTTACAGAAATAAGTGTACTACTATTTTGTTTAATGCTACTATGTCTCATATAAAACATCAAGCGGATAATTTCCAATTGGAACATTAATTGAGATTATTTCGAACACAAAAAAAATACTACAATAAAATTATAAATGGCGACATTTGATTGAGAAGATATATTCTTTTACTGTTAAGTTAACATTGTATAGTATGAATTTGTGGAGATTAAGTTGAGGTGATTTATGTGTGATTGAGGAGTGGAATTGTGGGAATTGAATTTGATGTGATTATGTATTCATAACTGATAATATGTGCATTATGAAATTCATCGAGAAAAAAAAATGCTTTGAGTATGCTATGTGATAAGTTTGAAAAATCGTTAGTGTTATATAAGTATTAAAAATGGGGAATCTTTTAATAGCTACATTTACTAATGATTGTGGTGAAAAGAGTCAGAGTATGCTCGTGCATTTCATAGCTTGTGGTGACCGTGATGGGCCACAATGTCAGTGGTGACCGCGATGAGCCATGGTGTTAAGTGGTGACCGTGACGGGCCACAAAGTTAAGTAGTGACCGTGATGGACTACAGGGTGGTTCCATGTGATAGTTGGTCCATCTTATCCTTACGAGGATTTAACTAATGTGAAAGGCTACACTCTAAGTAAATCGTGCTAGTCTGTGAGCGACTGCACCATGGTAATTAGTACTAAAGCCTGTGATAGGCAGTACAATTATGATTTATGCCCTCGAGGAGGGTTTTGTCTTGGGAATTTCGGGTTCATGAGCACTGGCATATAAGCATTGCATTAGGGTGCTCGACATGCGAGACATGTTTATTGTGATCTGTTATCTGAAAATGATATGTGCAAGTATCTTAAATTCTAAGTTTTCTAATAGTTGTTTTGAGTGTTGATTATACTTTGAGCTCGCAACTTGACTTACATTCTTAGTCTTTGGTTTTCATCAAAAACGTGGACCTTATACATTGCAATATGTGTGTATACTTATTCGGTCACTGTTGTTTATCTTGTTGGAGCTGCTATGTATGTATTGGTTGTCGTTTGACATGATTGTTAATTGTTAACTGTTAATTTTTGGTTGGTGACCCTTTACACTATTGTGGAAAATTGGGATTTGCCCTAAGATGATACCCGAGTTCGTCCCACCAACGGTTACCCTGACGACGGAGACGTCGTTAGACTTCCTTGATCGACATTCGCCGACTGCTTGGATATACGACCCCATCTCAAGCAGGGCTACTTATACGGGGAAGGTGATGAGAACGAGTAGGAGTGCGGGGGCAGTGTCATATGTAGAATATACTCACGGGCGGATCGACTTCCCTATACCTTCAGGATTAGTACTCGAGGCGAGTGGGGTATATACAGATGCAGAGAGTCATGTAGTTGGAGGTGAGACGGAGGCCACCGTAGGTGTGGTGACTCTTACTGTAGTAATAGGGGATGCGGTGCTTGAACCAGGAACGGGTGAGAAGGGTAAGGAGCCAATGCCAGCGGGGGATGACATTTCAGGTCCGTCTAGGCTGGTAGGGGACCAGGGTTTTGTTGATGAACCATCGGTGCCTTGGTTGGTGTCACCGCAGAATGAGTTTGAGCTTCCACTTTCGGTGAACGATCCCCTACCAACTGTCACTGAAGTAAAGGACTGTTTTGAGATTCCAGCACCGCCGAAGCCACCTATATTGTGGGTGGATCTGACTTTTGAGGAGACTGAACCTTCTATGGTTGATGAGAAGGAGTATGTCACTTCAAGGATAGATACTGCGTCGGACGAGACATGTGCAGAGTGTGGAGGTCACCCTAGTTAATGTAGTTGTTAGTGGATGATCAGATTAGTTTTTGTTGTATAAGGCCTTAGTGTTTTGGTGGTTGTACTTATTTTGTTTTGGGATGACTATACCTATGGCGTACTTTGACAGTGACTTAGGTTGGTGGGTCTATGTTCCATTTTTTTGATGTGACCATGGGGGGATAGAATTCTTGGAGTAGTACTTCTGTGCAGGTGTCTGCCGAGAATACCCCAGAAGTATGACGCGATGTCTGATAGGTCTCATAGTCCCAATGTATTTTCCATTTGTATATTTTGAATTATCGTCCCAAAAACTATTTTAGCCTATTTGAATATATGATGTAATTATTTATTTCTCTTGTTGTTTCGTGTTATGACGTATTATTTTTAGTAAGTGGTTTTAAAAAGAAAAAAAAATACACTCGCGCTGTTAAAAATCGGGGTGTTACAATTTTTGACCAAATCTAATACCCGAACCGATCAATTTTATTTGAGTTGTGCTGAGCTCTCAACCCATGATTTTTCCAACAAACCCAAACCAAACCAACCAAATTATGAGCGGGTTGGGTTGGGTTCACGGGTAATAAATTTTTTTATTTTATTTTAAAAAAATGTAATTAAATTTAAATACTTGAACATCTAAAACATAATAAAATTATATCATAACATATCATTTAATACTTAAAATACATCCACAAACACAACAAAACACTTAAATTAATTAAATTAGCAATAAATTATCAATCATAGTCCAACAACTAAATTTTAACTACACATAATTAGTAAATAAATAAATAAAAATATATATCACGTCAACGGGTTGGGTTCGCAAGTTCATGGGTTCAAAAAGTTACATCTGAACCCGAACCAAACATAATTGGGTTTCAATTGGTTGGTTCGAGTTAGACCCGAACTTGAATAAGTTGGGTCAAAACGTAGGTTGGATTGGGTGACTGGGTGACCATGTTTACCTTTACCCATGTACACCCCTATTTGTAATAAACTATAGGCTAAATAGCACCTGTGGTCCCTTTGTTGGAACCAAGTTGGTTCTTGCAATTAAAGTTTTGATGTTAACAAATGTATTTTATGAAAATAACATATTTGACATAGTAGAAGAATGAAAAATGTCACTAGAAGAATAGATCAGAGGATGACGTTACCAGAAGCAGAAATTGGAGGATGATGTATCCAGAGGATATCATTAGAGGAATCTGTCAGAGAAATATGCTCAAAACAGAATCTGAGAAATATGCTCAAAACAGAATCTGAGAAATATGCTCAAAACAGAATCTGAGAAAAATGCTCAAAACATAATTTGAGAAAAATGCTTAAAACAGAATTGGAGCAAAAGACTCGAGAAACAGAATCTAGCTAAAAATATGCTCATAATAGAATCTGAGAAAAATGCTCAAAACAGAATTGGAGCAAAAGACTCGAGAAACAGAATCTAGCTAAAAGTATGCTCAAAACAGAAGCGGAGCAAAATGCTCAAAACAAACTAATCGAAATACACTCCAGAAGTAAAGCATCAGGGAAGTCCTAAAGTTCAACTATAAATAGAGACTTAATGCTGAAGATTAATGCATCGAAAACCATGAGAACTCAAGCTTAAATTCAACATTATCTGAGAGTTCAAAATAGAGAAACACAAATGTGCAAGAGAAATATTTTCTAAGTGTTTTCGAAAGAGAAACTCAGTGCAATAATCAGCTTTCCATAAGCAACAAAAGAGTGCAAGAATAAGTGCATCAATCAGCTTTCCAGAAGCAACAAAAGAGTGCAAGAATCAGTGCAGCAAACAGCTTTCCAGAAGCAACGTTGCAAAGTTCCAAACCTTTATTATATAACCCGATAGTGGTGTAGATTCCTTCTTCAATCTGGGGTTGTCAGATTGGTAGGAGAAGACTTGACTTGTAGAGTCAAGGTGTTGTTATCGTTTCTCAAAAGTCTGGGGTTGTCAGGCTGTTTGAGAAGACTTGGCTGGTATAGTCAAGGTGTTGTTGTTCCTCAAAAGTCTGGGGTTGTCAGGCTGTTTGAGAAGACTTAGCTGGTTTAGTTAAGGTGTTGTTGTTACTCAAAAGTCTGGGGTTGTCAGGCTGTTTGAGAAGACTTGGCTGGTATAGTCAAGGTGTTGTTGTTCCTCAAAAGTCTGGGGTTGTCAGGCTGTTTGGGAAGACTGGCTTGTAGGGTCAGTGGTGTTGTAATTCAAAGGACTTTGAATTAGTGAAAAGGCCTTATGGAGGAATGGACTGGACGTAGCCTAGTTAATGGTGAACCAATATAAATTGCTGTGTTATTATGTTATTATTATCCGCTGCTGAATCTGATTAATTATATATTGAATAATTCACATTAACATTCAACAAAACAGCAAAAGTAATCAAGTTTGACAAACACAATTCAACCCCTTTCTCGTGTTTGCACCTTCAATTGGCATCAGAGCTTGGTCTCAAGGCTGAGCACTTTACAGTGTTTGAGGAAAGATCCAAGGGATCAACATGTCCGGATTCAATGAAGAAGCTACTGGAGGAAACATCAACAGACCACCTCTGTTTGATGGAGTACGATTTGAATACTGGAAGGACAGGCTGAGAATTTTTTTTATTTCACAAGATCCTGAACTTTGGGACTTGGTGGAAGATGGTTATATTGCTCCAGAAGATGCTGATGGTGTTAAAATTTCCAGAAGAGATATGGATGCTGATCAGAAGAAGGGTTCGGGTATCATCTGAGGGCAAAGCCCAATTTCCACAATAATAGTAAAGGGTCACCGACCGAAATTAACAAATAAGCACATAGCATTTATATCACAGAACAAAATACACCCATGGTATAACATATGACAATGATGAAAATTAAGGATGCTCATTTGAAATTTCATGATATGTATACTTTTTCAAAACAGCAACCTATTAATATGAAAAATATGTGGTAAGTACAACCAACACTTCAGCAATCACAATCATTTATCAGAAATTCAGATTTCATAAAGTACTCACACACATCAATTTCCAACCATCGTCATATACCCAAATCGTGACCCATCGGTCAATCCCCCGATGCAATATGTATATGCTCATGTATACAATTTCTTGGAATTACCAAGGTGCAGTCGCTCAACAGACCAATACATTTTAAATATGTTTGACTTTAACGGCCCTCAAGACCAGGGTGTAATCGCTCAACAGATCAGCACCAGTGCAGTCGCTCAACAGACCAACACAATTTCACACATGGAATGGACCGTCTAATACACGCGGATCCATTCCGTAGCCCGGATAGAATAGACCGTCTAATACACACGGAACTACTCTAGACCCGGATAGAATAGACCGTCTAATACTCGCGGAACTATTCTATAACCATCATGGTCACTACAATTACATCTATTAGCCTCTCACAGGCCAAATACACAGAAGTTAAATCCTCGCAGGATAGAATGGACCGTCTAATACATGCGGAACCACTCCGTAGCTCGAGTAGAATAGACCGTCTAATACACGCGGAACTACTCTGACCCCGGATAGAACAGACCGTCTAATACACGCAGAACTATTCTATAACCCATGGTTACTACTTAACTTTGTGGCCCATCACGGTCACCGCATCAACTCTGTGGCCCATCGCGGTCACCACCTGACTATGCAATGCATGAATATGCAGTGTTTTCTCTCCACTAAAAACAGTATGCAACATCAATAAAATTCAACCTTTCCAACATTTTCCCAAAACCTCTCAGCACAATTAATTTCATCATCAACACATCAATGATTAAACATTCAAGCAATCATTATCACTTTACATTATCTCAAAATTCCATTCTTAATTATCATAAGTCTTTCCTTTGTTCACCCCAACTCTTAAAATTCATAAAACAGTGTTTAAAACTGAGATTTCTGGAAAATACGAATCTGTATTCGAATACAGATTCCTTGTATTCGAATACAAAAGCCAAAAACAGTGCAGAATTAACACTATGTATTCGAATACAGCTCATTGGTATTCGAATACAGAGGCAGTCCCAGTGCATAAATCAACATTCTTTCACTACATCAGTAAAGTCTCAAAAACCTCATTACCGCCATTACAAACTATCACAAAAATACCATTTTAATTCATCACAAACCTTCCCAAATGATCCCAACACTTAAGGTTTATAAAATAATGTTTAAGACTCTGGATTTCTGAAAAACACGAATATGTATTCGAATACAGATCCCTTGTATTCGAATACAGAAGCTGAAACTGTAATTTCAACATTCTGTATTCGAATACAGCATGCCTGTAGTCGAATACATAAGCCAAAAACAGTGTATGTTCAGCATTTTCCCACCATTATTGAAGTTTTTATTAAACTCATCATCTTTTCTTCAAAACTATTCAAAAACTTCATTTTAAATTGTTTCAAACCTTCCCCAACACTTTAAAGTTCACATGACAGTGCTTAAAACTTGATTTTCTGGAAAACACGAATTTGTATTCGAATACAGCTTCCTTGTATTCGAATACAGAAGCTAAAACTTGAGTTTCTGGAAAAACCCGAATCTGTATTCGAATACAGCTCCCTTGTATTCGAATACAAAAACAAAATATGTGAAAGTCAGCATCCTGTATTCAAATACGAGACTGTCGTAGTCGAATACAGATGTGAATACAGTGTTAAAATTCCACTTCTGTATTCGAATACGACAGAGTCGTAGTCGAATACAGATGCTAAGTCAGAAGCAAAAATCCTTCCTCTGTATTCGAATACAGAGGCTCGTATTCGAATACAAGTTTGAAAACTTGAGTAAAACAGAAGCTTGGCAGGTTGTATTCGAATACACTCATGTTGTATTCGAATACACCTTCGAAATCAGTAAAATTTTCCTGAGACTTCAACACATTTCAAACTATTTCTTTTGAAAAACAATCAACAAAACATCAAAATAGATTTAGCACTTTTCCAGAAAAACACTTTCATCATGTTAAAATCCTTTTCTTTTGAACCATCATCAATACCAGAATCATCTAAAACAGAAACAGAATGATCAACACCAGAATCATCGGAAACAGAAACATGCATCTCCAAGACAACATGCAAAGCACATTTCAGCTTTCTTACACAACCAACACAACATGCAAAGCATATTCTAGCTTTCTTACACAACCAACAACACATGCAAAGCATAGTCCAGCTTTCTCACACAACAGAACATCACTAATGTATTCTGACAAAACAGCAAGCATCACATATCATCAAAACACCATTAGAATGCATTTTCGCATTTTATGCAAAATAGTTTTATGAATATGCATTTTGATCATCTTTAAAATAACATGCAAGACATTTTTCAACTTTCCCACATAAACAAAACAGCATTAATGCATTCAACCAAACAGCTACCATCACAGAAACATTATATATCAACAGAATGCATTTTCTTCATTTTCTCAAAATGTCATTGCAAA
>JBBPBO010001985.1:18302955-18407975 GCA_037974295.1 Cicer cuneatum
ATCTTTAAAATAACATGCAAGACATTTTTCAACTTTCCCACATAAACAAAACAGCATTAATGCATTCAACCAAACAGCTACCATCACAGAAACATTATATATCAACAGAATGCATTTTCTTCATTTTCTCAAAATGTCATTGCAAACTAGTTTTTCTTCAAGACAGTGATGAAAACATCAGTAATGCTATGCCAATTATGCATTTACAGCCCTAATGCAACTAGAAAGTGGAAGGTGCCCTTACCCTTGTTGCGTTTTCTGCTTCTGCTCACGTTTCTACTTTTGTTCCCGTTTACGCGTCAAAAACCGGTGAAACTGCCGCTTGCGTTTGCTGCTACGAAACTGGGTTCTCTAGCTCCGTAATGATGCGGGGAACAACTTTTGTACTGGGGGTTTTCTGGTTTGGTGCCTAGGTTTCCAATTAATGGCACTTTTGAGGAACTCCCTCTCTTTTCTTTTGAAATCGTGAACTGGAAGCAGAACAGAATGGGAGGGAAAAGGGGTACTGTTACATGCAGTATGGGCAGTGAGGAAGGAGGAATGGTGTTCTGATTTCACCATCCTTCTCACTCCTATATATAAGCTTGTGTGGGTGCCACCTCACCTGACACTTGTCTGATCCTCAGCACTTAACCAGTCTCGTCGCAATTAGCCACTAATCCCTTAATTAACTGTCCGTTAATTTAATTACTCGTAATTAAATTAATTTATTCTTCATCCAATAATTTTAATTTATCTTCCAAAATAAATATTTATATATATATATATATATTCACTCAAAACATACATATATTAAATATTTTACAAATATCCCCAAAATACACTTAATATTAATTCCATAATTTTAATTAAAAATTAAGGGTCTTACATCATCAGAGGAATCTGTCATAGAAATATGCTCAAAACAGAATCTGAGAAAAATGCTCAAAACAGAATATGAGAAAAATGCTTAAAACAGAATTGGAGCAAAAGACTCGAGAAACAGAATCTAGCTAAAAATATGCTCAAAACAGAAGCGGAGCAAAATGCTCAAAACAGACTAATCGAAATACACTCTAGAAGTAAAGCATCAGTGAGTAAAAGACTCAAAACAGAATCTGAGAAATATGCTCAAAACAGAATCTGAGAAATATGCTCAAAAATGAATCTGAGAAAAATGCTCAAAACATAATTTGAGAAAAATGCTTAAAACAGAATTGGAGCAAAAGACTCGAGAAACAGAATCTAGCTAAAAATATGCTCATAATAGAATCTGAGAAAAATGCTCAAAACAGAATTGGAGCAAAAGACTCGAGAAACAGAATCTAGCTAAAAGTATGCTCAAAACAGAAGCGGAGCAAAATGCTCAAAACAAACTAATCGAAATACACTCCAGAAGTAAAGCATCAGGGAAGTCCTAAAGTTCAACTATAAATAGAGACTTAATGCTGAAGATTAATGCATCGAAAACCATGAGAACTCAAGCTTAAATTCAACATTATCTGAGAGTTCAAAATAGAGAAACACAAATGTGCAAGAGAAATATTTTCTAAGTGTTTTCGAAAGAGAAACTCAGTGCAATAATCAGCTTTCCATAAGCAACAAAAGAGTGCAAGAATAAGTGCATCAATCAACTTTCCAGAAGCAACAAAAGAGTGCAAGAATCAGTGCAGCAAACAGCTTTCTAGAAGCAACATTGCAAAGTTCCAAACCTTTATTATATAACCGATAGTGGTGTAGATTCCTTCTTCAATCTGGGGTTGTCAGATTGGTAGGAGAAGACTTGACTTGTAGAGTCAAGGTGTTGTTATCGTTTCTCAAAAGTCTGGGGTTGTCAGGCTGTTTGAGAAGACTTGGCTGGTATAGTCAAGGTGTTGTTGTTCCTCAAAAGTCTGGGGTTGTCAGGCTGTTTGGGAAGACTGGCTTGTAGGGTCAGTGGTGTTGTAATTCAAAGGAGTTTGAATTAGTGAAAATGCCTTCTGGAGGAAGGGACTGGACGTAGCCTAGTTGACGGTGAACCAGTATAAATTGCTGTGTTATAATGTTATTATTATCCGCTGCTGAATCTAATTAGTTATATATCGAATAATTCACATTAACATTCAACAAAACAGCAAAAGTAATCAAGTTTGACAAACACAATTCAACCCCCCTTCTCGTGTTTGCACCTTCAATTGGCATCAGAGTTCGGTCTCAATGCTGAGAACTTTATAGTGTTTGAGGAAAGATCCAAGGGATCAACATGTCCGAATTCAATGAAGAAGCTATTGGAGGAAACATCAACAGACCACCTCTATTTGATGGAGAACGATTTTAATACTGGAAGGACAGGCTGAGAAGTTTTTTTATTTCACAAGATCCTGAACTTTGGGACTTGGTGGAAGATGGTTATATTGCTCCTGAAGATGTTGATGGTGTTAAAATTTCCAGAAGAGATATGGATGCTGATCAAAAGAAGATGTTCAAGTTGCATCACAAATCCAAAAAGTTCATGATCAATGCAAATGACGTTCAAGGAGTTCGACAAATGCACTAACAGAGAAACAGCGAAGAGCATCTATGATAGTCTGATTCTGACTTACGAAGGCAGTAAGCAAGTTCAAGAAGCAAAGGCTAACATTCTAGTCAAAAAGTACGAGTTATTCAAGATGGAAGAAGATGAAGACATTGAAACTATGTTTTCCAGATTCCAGACTCTAGTATTAGGATTAAGGGTATTAGAAAAGAGCTACACTATTGCTGATCATGTAAGGAAAATACTTAGAATTCTGACAATCAAGTGGAGACCAAAAATCACTGCTATTCAGGAAGCTAAAGATCTGAATACTTTAAAGCTGGAAGAATTAATCAGCTCTCTCAGATCACATGAAATTGAGTTGGAAGAAGATGAACCCAAGAAGAAGAACAAAACTCTAGCTCTGAAATCCATGCAGAAGAAGGCTCTGAAAGCAACATCAGTATCAGAAGATAGTGATTCAGACAATCAAAGTCTGAACTCAGAGGAAGAAGAGATTGCTTTCTTTTCCAGAAAGTTCAGAAAGATGTGGGACAACTCAGAAGGAATAAATTTTCCCAAAGATATTCCAAGCAGTCCAACAAAGGAAGTGATAATCCATATGACAAGGAAGGCATTATCTGCTACGGATGCAATGAATATGGACATATCAAGTCAGAATGTCCAAATATGGGGAAAGGGAAGTACCAGAGGAAAGATTTCAAAACTAAGAAGAAAAGCATGATGGCTACATGGGATGATTCTGATGAATCTTTTGAAGATGGACATGCAGATTTGGCTATGATGGCTCACACCAACTCTAGATCCAACACAGAATCTGATTCTGGAAGAGAATCAGAAGATGATGAAACTGAGGTATATTCTGAATTCACTAGATCTGATTTGATTACTGCTCTGAATGATTTTTTAAACAGTAATTACAAATTATCTTTAAAACTGAAAACTCTTAAGAAATAAAATACAAATCTAACAGAAGAAGTTAATGTTTTAAAGAATCAGATTGTAGAATTTAAAACAGAAAGTGTCATTCTTGAAACTGATATTGGAGAATTGAAAACAGAGAATATATGTTTGAAAAACTGTTTTGCTGAACTTAAAGATGAAAGTTTAAATCTGAAAAATAATCATAATTCAACAGCAATTGAAAATATCACAAGTAATTCTGATATGCATGAACAAGTTCTTCAAGACTTTCTTGATAGTGGTATGGAAAGAAGCAAATATGCTTCTATGATTTATGGAGTCAGTAGGAATGGAAATAGAGGTATAGGATTTGAAGAAACTATAATTGAACCTAAACCTGTGCTTAAATCTGTTCCCTCTGATATTGTGTGTGCTGTTTGTTACAAGAAAGGTCATTCCAAAAGTGTCTTGTCCTATGCTAAATACAAGGAAAAATAAGAAACTTTTCAAGACTAACAAACCTGGACCCAACCAAATTTGGGTACCAAAAGATAAAATTGTTTATGTTGGAGATGTTCTGAGCAACCAAAGTGAAACACCAGTCAGGGTGCCTGGTCAATGGATGCTGGCAACATTGAAGGGAAAAAGGTCTATGTTCCAACATCTACCAAACAGAACCCAATTGACTCTGGTAGAAGAAGAACTGGTCAACATAATACCTATGAGAACCAGAACAAGAATCATATGAGGAACAGGAAATATCAAAGAAATCACACATATCACACAAATCAGAACAGACAGAGAAATCACTCATATCAACAAACCTGGATTGTGTTTGAATTGTGTAAACATGAGAAGGGGTGGTTGAATTGTGTTTGTCAAACTTGAATTCTTTTTGCTGTTTTGTTGAATGTTGATGTGAATTATTTGATGAGTAAATAATCAGACTTAGCAGCGGATAATAACAACATAAGAACACAACGATTTATCCTGGTTTACCATTAACTTGGCTACATCTAGTCCCTTCACTCCGAAGGCTTTAATCCACTAATTCAAAACACTTTGAATTACAACACATGACCCTCCAAGTCAGTCTTCCCAAACAGTCTGACAACCCCAGACTTTTGAGGAACGATAACAACACCTTGACCCTACGAGTCAAGTCTTCTCCTACCAATCTAACAACCCCAAATTGAAGAAGGAATATACACCTCTAACGGGTTTGATTACAAGGGTTTGGAACTTTGCAAATTTGCTTCTGGAAAGCTGATTGTTGCAACGACTTTTGCACTCTTTTGTTGCTTCTAGAAAGCTGATTGCTATACTAAATTGCACTCTCGAAAAATCACTTAGAGAATATTTCTTTTGCACTCAAGTGTTTCTCTCTTTTGAAATCTCGGATGAATTTGAATTGAAGCTTGAGTTCTTGTATTTTTCGATGCTTGAAGCCTCCTTTTATAGCTGCAATTATGGCTTTGTCCAAGCTTAAATTCGAGATAAATCCTGCTCAGATTTCCTTTGAAAATTCCGTTGGCCAATCCTGTTTCTCTTAATTTCAAAGTGTATCTTTTAGCTTCAGATTTCATTTGAAAATTCTGTTAACCAATCCTGTTTCTCTTAATTTCATATCGTATCTTTTAGCTTCAGATTTCATTCGAATTTCCTTCAAGTCTTCAGTGATTTTTGAATCAAATCTCCTTAATACTTTGATCAAATTTCTATCAAAATTCAATCAAGTCTTGTTCGAATTTTAAATCAAGTCTTCACTAATCTGCATTATGATTTAAATTCTGGACCGTATGATATGCTGATCTGGACCAAGTTTGGACTATGTGATCTTATCTGTACCATTTTGTCTCATGATTTGGATTGTGTGATCTTCTGATCTAGACCATTGATCTTCTGATTTGGACCAAGTCTTTTGTATTTTTTATAACTTTTTTTCTTTCTTTTGACTTTGACTCCCCCTAAGACTAAGCTCCAATTTTATTTTTCTCCCCCTAAGTCTAATGCCCCAAATACTTTATCAAATACATTTTCTCCCCCTTTTTCTTTAGACAAAAAGGATTGAAGGAATAAATGAGATCCTCTAAATTTTAAAAAAAAAAAAACAATACACGAAAATAATAATAAAAAAAAATTACAGTAAAACATAACTAGGCTATTGGTCAGGGATGAGGGTAAGATTTAGGTTTTTCTTGATGAAGTCAAACCTATCTTCAGGTAGTGGTTTAATCAAATCCAATTAATACTTCGATCAAATTTCCATCAAAATTCAATCAAGTCTTCTTCGAATTTTAAATCAAGTCTTCACTGATCTACATTATGATTTAAATTCTGGACCGTATGATTTGCTGATCTAGACCAAGTCTGGACCATGTGATCTGATTTGTACCATTCTGTCTCATGATCTGGATTGTGTGATCTTCTGATATGGACCATTGATCTTATGATATGGACCATTGATCTTTTGATCTGGACCACGTCTTCTGTTCAAGACCATGTTATCTTCTGGTCTGGACCAAGTCTTGTGTTCTGAACCATGCTATCTTTTTGTCTGGGCCAAGTCTGGACCAAGTCTTCTATTCTGGATCATGCTATCTTCTAGTTTGGACCAAGTCTGAACAATGTTTCCTTCTGGTCTGGACCAAGTCTCCTTCTAGACATGCTTCCTTCTGGTTTGGACCAACTTTCCTTCTGGACTCTGCTTCCTTCTGGTTTGGGCCGAGAATAATATCCTCTGATGATGTCATTGTTTCTTCCCTCTAATGATATCCTCTGATTGATGATATCCTCTGATGTTTGCCTTTGATGACATCCTCTAATTCTTGCTTCTGATGGGATACTCTGGTGATATCTTCTGATATTCTCTGGAGGTATCTTCTGATATCTCTGGAGGTATCCTCTGGTGATATCTTCTGGTCGTATCTTCTGGTGGCATTTTTATCTTCTGGTGACGTCATCCTCTGATGATATCTTCTGCTTTTGATTTGTATCTTCTGGAGGTATCTTCAAGTGATGTCATCCTCTGATGACATCCTCTGGTGATGTCATCCTCTGATTTTTTATACTTCTTCTAAGTCAAAATATGATTTTCATAAAATACTTTTGTTAGCATCAAAACTTTAATTGAAAGAACTAACTTGGTTCCAACACCACCTTCTTCTTCTATTATAAATCTGCGACCACCTTCTTCTTATGTTTCAGACATCCTGAAGCTGCACCGCCGCCCACCTTCTTATTTTGTTTTGCAGCTGTTCATAACTGATTTTTATACAAATTAGTTATAATAAATGAATTTTATATGAATGTCGATACAAGGTGTTCATAATCTTGTATATGTCTACTAATAAAATTCGTATCGAATATTTAAATTGTCTCTTTCAAAAAAGCAATCTAATTTTTGAGTTAAATACCATTTATTTAAATGTTATGTTTTGTTATTGTTTTGCATAATGAAGGTATGAATTCAAAGCTTATGTTTCTGATAAATTTAGGTTAAATTTTTTACATTTGTTAAATACAAATTTTTTAAATTAAATACTATTTCTGAGCAAAAATGATACTTATGCAAAAGCTTATGCTTATGATAAATTTAGTTTAAATTTTTTACATTTAAATTTATTAAACATTTTTTTTAGTATTTTATTTGAAAATAATAAGTACTCTATAAATAAACAAATGAAGCATTACTATTAAAAAATTATGGTAGCTTAAGTGACAAATCTTCTTTGGGACATAGGGTGACCATCACATTTGAGTTATAAGTTGTTAAATAAAAATTGATACATAACAAACTGACCCTTGACTATTGTTCAAACCTTTCAATAGGTTATCCAAAATTTTATATTTATACTTTATGTATAAATTTTATATTAAAAAAAATTGAAAAACGAATAATTATTAACAGTGACAAGATTGTGAAAATCAAATTATATAAGTATATAGGATAATTGTGGTTTGTAAAATTTGATATATACTAATTGGATTGTGATAAATTTTGATTAAACTTGACATGACATATGTTAATAGATATGCTAATTAATAAAAATATTGTGGTATATATTTTTGTAATTTTGGATTCTATAATCGGTGTATTTTATGAGTTGAATTGGGATTGTTGGGTTATTATTGTCGAAATGTATGTTTAAGTCTAATATGTGAAGGCGACATGCTATCATGATATGTATCATGTAGATTAGTATGCGTAGATCCTCATTAAATTCATATATGTATATGGACTAAAATTTATTTTACCAATTTTTTTAATTATTAAAATTGCACTTTTTTTATTATGCTGAATTTTTAAGATTAGAATAGATCCTCCAAAATCTTTAAACGACCCTGAACCAAATACATCATTTTTGTAGACTAAATTTTAATCTAGATGTCTATTATTAAAAATCGAAGGAAATAATTTATAAAAAAAAATTACAAAAATAACTACTATACTTATAAAATAAAATAAAATTTTCAACCTAAATTCCAAATAATTTTTAATTATTAAAAATGTCAACTAAAATTTGATTTACTACACCAATATATTTTTGTAAGTTTACAACTTACAATACAATATTATACTTTTTATTTATCTATTAAAATTTTAAAAATTTGGTCACCCAATGTTTTAGTTCAAGATCTGTCATTGAATTTAGTAAACTAAAATGATTGGTGAGTTGTGTGTAATGATGAAAGTAATGTATTGGAAGATTGTTGAATTTACTATTGGCTTTAGCTATGTATTTGAAACTTGTTGAATTTATTTATGTATTTGAAGATTGTTGGATTTTTTTTTTGTGAGAGGTTGTTGGTTTTTTTAAAGAATTGAATGATGTGATTAAAATTTTATAGTTTTTGAGACATTCAAGTATTAAATATATTTTCATTCAATTAAATTGTTATTGTTGTTACTTATGTTTCTCCCGAAAAATAAAAAACAGGTTACTATTTATGTATAACCCGCCAACCAACCCAATCTGTTCTTGATCGGATCGGTTCGAGTTAAATAAAAAAATACGGATTTAGAACTTAACCAAACTCAAATATAATCGATCGGTTCGGGTATTGGATTTTGTCTGACCGGTCCAACCCAACTCGTATACACCCTATGTGACAACCTAAACCCCAAAACAACTTATATAGTAATTTATACTATATTTTTTTGAATAAAATTCGCAGCAGATAAAGAAAATATGTTTTTAAGAAAATAAGAATTTTTATAATTAATTTAGGATATCACGTTCCTCTAAATACACATGTAAAAATTCAACTTTATTCCTTAATTAAAACAATGCAATCTAAATGAACTTGACTTAACTATAATTTCTTGATTTAATTCCAAAAACTTACTAGTACTTATAAATTTTTCATACAAAAAGTCTTTTCTAATCAAACAAGTAAAAGTAAAATACAAATTACAACTCTTAATTCCCGGTATCCCCTATCAAAGCGGGGTTTCTTCCAAATTTGAACTCCAAGACTCATTATACTGTAATAACTAGGATTTCACAAACGCAGGGCCAAGCCAGTCAAACACAAACAACGAAGGAGGTGAGTTTCGAAATCATGTTGATAGCATAATATAAGTAAGAAGAACACGCAATCAATCCTAATAAACCGTATCATTATACAAACATTCTTCATGAATAAAAACATCTCATTATAAAGTCAAAATTGTTGGAACCAAGTTGGTTCTAAATACTTAGGATTTTGATGTTTACAAAAGCACTCCATGTAATCTTATTTTGTACCTTGAATTATTACATCAAATGTCACCAGAAGCTGAAGTAATAAGAAGCAGAGATTGAATCCTGAAGGTACCAGAAGATACTCCAGGATGTCAAAACATCACCAGAAGATATCTTTGCTGGCCCAGATCAGAAGGAAGCAAAGTTAGAAGGAAACCTGGACCAGACCAGAAGAAAGCCTGCCAAAGGGAGACTTGATTCACACCAAAAGGAATCAAATGTCAAATTTATTCCAGAAGTTATTCTGACCAGAAGATGGCCTGGTAGTGAAATAATAAACAGCCCAGACTTGATCCAGACTTAATTAGAAGGTAAATTAATGGGTCCAGAACAAAGGAATTAATCCAGATTTGACCCAGACCAGAAGATAACATGGTTTAGGGTATGAAACTAAGTCCAGACCAGAAGAAATGATCTCCAGAATTGATCCAGAACTGATCCAAAATAGAAGGTAAAATGTCCAAACTGAAATATTATTTGTCCATATTTAATTTCAGTTTAATCCAGACCAAGTCCAGAATTGGTCCAGATCAGAGGGAAGATTTTCAAATCAATGGTTCAGATTTAAGTATTTGGCCCAGTGTTGGCCGAGATCAGAAGATCAGACCATGGCCCAATGTTGGCCGAAATCAGAAGGTCAGGATGTATGGCCCAGCAGTGGCCGAGATTAGAGGATCACAACAGATCAGTTTGCTAGACCAGGATGGCCGAGATCAGAAGATTAGAAGGTTAGGAAGTGTGGTCCAGGGATGGCCGAAATCAGAGGATCACAGCATATCACTTAGTATGGTCCAAATGTGGACTAGCGCAAAAGATCAAATGGTCCAGATTTGATCAGGAGGATTAACGGTGGAGATTTTAATTAATTTTGATCAAAGTATTGAAAAGATTTGTTACAAAAATAAAGTGAAGTATTGTGGAACTCAGAAGCTGTTGGCGATAAGAATCAAAAGACATGATTGGCCAGTTATTTTTGAAAGAAAATCTGAAGCTTAAAAAATATATTTTTTTTATTTAAATGAAGCCCAATTGGTCAAGATATTTTTGCAAGAGAATCCAGCAAAATTCAGCTCGAAATTAAGCTTGGAAGAGGCCCTAATCTTCATCTATAAAAGGAGGCTCAAGGCAGAATACTTAGTATCGAAAATCACAAAAGAGTCCTACACTTCCAAAGCAAACACTCAAGTTTTCAGTGAGGTTAGTTGTGAGTTCCAGCTTTCAAGAAGAAAGCACTCGTGTTATTTTCTTTCCCTTGTGTTAGATCTAAGTTGTTGAAGTAGAGTCTACAATATGAGGGAGTCAGAAGGGGTAGCAGATTACTTGGCAATTAGATTCAAGGCGTTGTAATTCCTTCTACAATATGGGGTTGTCAGATTGGCAGGACAAGACTTGACTTAGGAAGTCAATGTATTGTATTCATCAAGAGTCTAGGATTGTTAGACTGTTTGAGAAGACTGACTTGGAGGGTCAGTGGAACTGTTGTAATTCAAGGTTTGAATTAGTGAAATCCTTCAAGGTGAAGGGACTGGATGTAGCCTCGTTAACAGTGAACCAGTATAAAAATTATGCGTTTTATTTTTACTTTATATTCGCTGCTAACTCTGTTTTTATTCATACATCAAGTTTTGTTTTAAAAGTGTAAAAACAGGAAAAGTATTCAAGTTAGTCAAACACAATTCAACCCCCCCTTCTCATGTTTGCACCTTCAATTGGCATCAGAGCTCGGTCTCAAGGCTTAGCACTTAACAGTGTTTGAGGAAAGGTCCAAGGGGTTCAACATGGCAGAATCTAGAGATGAACTGGGAGGCAACATCAATAGACCACCACTGTTTGATGGAGAAAGGTTTGAGTATTGGAAGGACAGAATGAGAAGTTTCTTCATATCTCAAGATCCTGAATTATGGAAGATGGTAGTCAAAGGATACACTGCACCTACTGATCCAGAAGATCCAACTAAAGAACTATACATGGATGATATGAAACTAGATCAGAGCAGATTACACAAACTTCATCACAAGTCTAGAAACATCATGATCAGTGCCATCACATTCAAGGAATTTGACAGATGCATAGATAAAGAAACAGCAAAAAGCATATTCGACAGTCTGGTTCTGACCTATGAAGGAAGCCAGCAGGTTCAAGAAGCAAGGGCTAACATACTGGTCAAACAGTATGAGATGTTCAAGATGGAAGATGATGAAAACATTGATGGAATGTTCTGCAGATTCCAGACTCTGATATCTGGACTGAAGGTCTTGAAGAAAAGCTACACAACAGCAGATCATGTTAAAAATATTCTCAGAAGCTTACCAGCCAAATGGAGACCAAAGGTTACTACAGTACAGGAAGCTATGGATCTGAATACCTTGAAGCTTGAAGATCTGATCAGCTCCCTCAGGTCTCATGAAATAGAGCTGAATGCAGATGAACCTAAGAAGAAGAAGAATTTGGCTCTAAAGTCGAAACAGAAGAAAGCTGCAAGGGCAGCATCAGAATCAGAGGATAGTGACAGTGACTGTGATGATATGGCTTACTTAACCAAAAAGATGGTTAAGATCTGGGAAAACAGGAAGAGAAGAAGCTTCAAGAAGAAAAAACGAATTCATGAAGGAAAGCAGGCAGAAGGAAGAATGATCGAAGCAGTCATTCAAGCAAGTCTGGAAGCACATAAGAGGGAGCAATTCTGGCTCTGATGGCTCATAAAAATTCAAGTTCGGAATACAGCTCAGGCTCTAGAACAGATTCAGAAGATGAAGACAATGAGGTATTTTCTGATCTCTCTAAATCTGAATTAATTGATGCTGTAAAAGACTTGTTAAATGCAAACAATAAGATGTCTTTAAAACTGAAAACTCATAGGGCAGATAAGAAAAATCTAACCAAAGAAGTCCAAGTTTTAAAGAATCGAAATTCTGAGTATGCAACTGAAAACAAAGATTTTAAAACTGAAATTGCAAGACTCAAATCTGAAAACCGAACTCTCAAAAGTAATATATGTTCCACTTCCAAAACTGTTTGTGAATCTGATATGCATGAACAATTTTTTCAAAACTTTATTTCTAATGGAATGGAAAGAAGTAAATATGCATATATGATTTATGGAAACAGTAACACTGGAAAGAGAGGTCTTGGTTTTACATAAACGATTACTGAAAGTAAAGTTGTTCATTCTGATGTTTTATGTATTGTTTGTGCTAAGAAAGGTCACTATGAACTATCTTGTCCAATGGTAAAATCTGAACAAGATCAGAGAGCTGTCAAGACTAACAAACCTGGACCCAATCAGTTATGGGTACCAAAAGATCAAATTGTCTATGTTGCAGATATTCTAAGCAACCAGAAGGAGACACCAATAATGGTGCCTGGACAATGGATGTTGGCAATGAACAAGCAGAAGAAGGTTTATGTTCCAACATCTACCAAACAGAACTCAAGTGACTCTGGTAGAAGAAGAGCTGGTCAACATAATACCTATCAGAACCAGAACCAGAATCATATGAGAAACAGGAAATATCAAAGATATCACACAAATCAGAACAGGAACAGGAACCAGAATCAGAACTGGAACCAGTATCAGAGGCACAGGAACTGGAACTAGAACCAACACTGGAACCAGAATCTGAACCAGAACCAGCATAATTACCAGAATCAGTATAATCACCAGAATCACCATAAGTTCCAGAATCATCAGAGGAACATGGTGTATCAGCCAAAGCAGAATGAGAGGAATCAGAATCAGGAGAGTTCTTCAAACACTCCAGTGAGATTCATCAAGACTACAAACCTGAAAGGGAATTCAAATCCCTTAATCCAAACCATGTAATCACAGAACATACAAATTCGAAATCAGAAAATCAGAAGCAAGAGGATTTTCAAAGTAAAACTGAAACTGCTGACATAGAGGTTACATCTTGCTGTAAATACTATTATTATTTGATATTTATGTTTACTGTGATAACAAGAAGCTTGATCTTAACAAATCAAAGCTAGATAAGTATTCTGCAGGTTTTCAAACTGTCAGAGGAACCAGGTGATTCACACGAATTGAACACCTTAGCCAAAACAGCATTCCAGTGGTTTTCAAAAACAAGCAGAAACCACCAGAAGCAGAATTAATAGTTTGGCTGTATTGAGTTCATTTTTAAATTATTTGATTTGTATTATGTTATAAGACAAACTACTTGATCTTGACAAATCAAAGCAAGATAAAGATAGTGCAGGTTCACCAAAACCAAAGGGAGCAGAAGCAGAAGAAACAGAAGTACCTGGAAAGGTAGAGGATACAAGCAAGTCAGCAACACATGACAAATCTTCAAAAGATAAATTTGAATAGAAATCTGGATATTTACCAGAACCAGAAACTGATTTATTAGAATCAGAAGTTGTTACAGATTTACCAGAACTAGAAGCTGATTTATCAGAATCAGAAGCTGTTACAGATTTACTAGAACCAGAAGTTGATTTATCAGAATCACAAGCTGTTACAGATCTTCCAGAAACAGAAGTCGATGCAGACCAACCAATGTTCATGAAGATTTGGCAGAAGAAGGTTGGATACTTGCAATGCAAGAAGAGCTAAATGAATTCCAAAGGAATGATGTTTGGGATCTGGTACCCAGACCAAACAAAAACATTATTGGAACCAAGTGGGTGTTCAAAAATAAACTAAATGAAAAAGGTGAAGTGGTAAGGAACAAAGCCAGACTTGTAGCTCAAGGATGCAATCAACAGGAAGGTATAGATTACAACGAGACGTTTGCTCTAGTGGCCAGGTTAGAAGCAATTAGAATTCTCTTAACATTTGCTGCTAATCATGATATAATGCTGTATCAAATGGATGTTAAAAGTGCATTCTTAAATGGCTACATAAGTGAGGAAGTCTATGTCAAACAGCCCCCTGGATTTGAAAACTCTGATTTTCCAGACCATGTTTTTAAACTTAAAAAATCTTTATCTTGTTTAAAACAAGCACCAAGGGCATGGTATGACAGACTTAGTAACTTTCTGCTTAAGAATGAATTTAATAGAGGCCAGATTGATAATACACTATTTAGGAAATCCATTCAAAATGATATTCTAATTATCCAAGTTTATGTTGATGATATCATATTTGGATCAACTAATGGCACTTTGTGCAAAGAGTTTTCTGACCTAATGCAGAAAGAGTTCCAAATGAGCATGATGGGAGAACTTAAGTTCTTCTTGGGAATTCAGATTCATCAAGGTAAATCAGGTATACTCATTCACCAATCTAAATACACTAAAGAACTTCTTAAAAAGTTCAAAATGAGTGAATGTAAGCCTATGGCCACCCCCATGCACCCAACCTGCTCACTTGAGAAAGATGAAACCAGCCAAAACGTAGACCAGAAAACATACAGAGGTATGATTGGATCCCTTCTTTATTTAACTGCTTCTAGACCGGACATCTTGTTTAGTGTTTGTGTTTGTGCCCGATTTCAAGCGAGCCCCTAGGGAATCCCATTTAACTACTGTCAAACGAATTCTGAGATATCTTAAAGGAACCACCAACCTTACTTTGTTATACAAGAAAACCCCCACCTACAAACTCAGAGGTTTCTGTGATTCCGACTATGCTGGAGACAAGTTGGAAAGGAAAAGTACAAGTGGAAACTGCACTTTCTTAGGTGATAACTTGATCTCTTGGTCAAGCAAAAGACAAAGCACCATTGCCATGTCAACAGCTGAAGCTGAGTATATATCAGCAGCGGGATACAGTTCACAGTTACTCTGGATGAAACATCAACTTGAAGATTACAACATTTTTGAAACCAATATCCATTTGTTCTATGATAACACTTCAGCCATAAACCTAACCAAGAACCCTATCTTACACTCTAGAGCCAAACACATTGAAATAAAACACCATTTCATTAGGGACCATGTTCAAAAAGGGACTTTAAGCATCCAGTTTGTGGACACTGATCATCAATGGGCTGACATCTTCACCAAAGCATTACCAGAAGATAGGTTCGAGTTCATCAAGAAGCATCTCAACATTACCTCCATATCTGACTAGCTCAAGTAGTCATCTTAGGAGTTTTTAAATTTCTTGTAATTTTATTTTCTGTCTTTTATTTTCTATTTTACTTTCTGTAATTTGTAAAGAGAAAAACAAAAAATACAAAAATAGTAGGACCTCTTTTTGGATGATGACAAAAAGGGGGAGAGAGAGAGAGAAAAAGGATAAATAAGTAGAAAAGGAGAGGAAACATGGAGAGAAAAAAAGAAAGAGTGAAAAGAGAAGGAGTTGAAAAGGAAAGGAAATGTGAAGAGAGAAAAGAAAGAGCGAATAAAGAAGAAGTTGAAAAGGAGAAGAAAAAGTCAGTATCAGACTTAGGGGGAGATATTGGTCTGAGGGGGAGTAATTCAAGTCTTCGAGTTATAAACTAGCAAAACAAATTAAGGTTTTGTCATCATCAAAAAGGGGGAGATTGTTGGAACCAAGTTGGTTCTAAATACTTAGGATTTTGATGTTTACAAAAGCACTCCATGTAATCTTATTTTGTACCTTAAATTATTACTTCAAATGTCACCAGAAACTGAAGTAATAAGAAGTAGAGATTGAATCCTAAAGGTACCAGAAGATACTCCAGGATGTCAAAACATCACCAGAAGATATCTTTGCTGGCCCAGATCAGAAGGAAGCAACGTCAGAAGGAAACCTGGACCAGACCAGAAGAAAGCCTGCCAAAGGGAGACTTGATTCACACCAAAAGGAATCAAATGTCAAATTTATTCTAGAAGTTATTCTGACCAGAAGATGGCCTGGCAGTGAAATAATAAACAGCCCAGACTTGATCCAGACTTAATCAAAAGGTAAATTAATGGGTCCAGAACAAAGGAATTAATCCAGATTTGACCCAAGCCAGAAGATAGCATGGTTCAGGGTATGAAACTAAGTCCAGACCAGAAGAAATGATCTCCAGAATTGATCCAGAACTGATCCAAAATAGAAGGTAAAATGTCCATACTGAAATATTATTTGTCCATATTTAATTTCAGTTTAATCAAGACCAAGTCCATAATTGGTCCAGATCAGAGGGAAGATTTTCATATTAATGATTCAGATTTAAGTATTTGGCCCAGTGTTGGCCGAGATCAGAAGATCAGACCATGGCCCAGTGTTAGCCAAAATCAGAAGGTCGGGATGTGTGGCCCAGCAGTGGCCGAAATCAGAGCATCACAGCAGATCAGTTAGCTAGACTAGGATGGTCAAGATTAGAAGATCAGAAGGTTAGGAAGTGTGGTCCAGGGATGGCCGAAATCAGAGGATCACAGCATATCACTTAGTATGGTCCAGATGTGGACTAGCGCAGAAGATCAAATGGTCCAGATTTAATCAAGAGGATTAACGGTGGATATTTTAATTTATTTTGATCAAAATATTGAAAAGATTTGTTACAAAAATAAAGTGAAGTATTGTGGAACTCAGGAGCTGTTGGCGGGAAGAATCTAAAGACATGATTGGCCAGTTATTTTTGAAAGAAAATCTGAAGCTTAAAAAAGATATGTTTTTTATTTAAATGAAGCCCAATTGGTCAAGATATTTTTGCAAGAGAATCCAGCAAGATTCAGCTCGAAATTAAGCTTGGAATAGGCCCTAATCTGCATCTATTAAAGGAGGCCCAAGGCAGAATACTTAGTATCGAAAATCAAAAAAGAGTTATACACTTCCAAAACAAACACTCAAGTTTTCAATGAGGTTAATTGTGAGTTCCAGCTTTCAAAAAGCAAGCACTCGTGTTATTTTCTTTCCCTTGTGTTAGATCTAATTTGTTGAAGTAGAGTCTACAATCTGAGGGAGTCAGAAGGGGTAGCAGATTACTTGGCAATTAGATTCAAGGCGTTGTAATTCCTTCTACAATCTGGGGTTGTCAGATTGGCAGGAGAAGACTTGACTTAGGAAGTCAAGGTGCTGTATTCCTCAAGAGTCTAGGATTGTTAGACTGTTTGAGAAGACTGACATGGAGGGTCAGTGGAACTGTTGTAATTCAAGGTTTGAATTATTGAAATCCTTCAAGGTGAAAGGACTGGACGTAGCCTCGTTAACGGTGAACCAGTATAAAAAATTTGTGTTTTATTTTTACTTTATGTCCGCTGCTAACTCTGTTTTTATTCATACATCAAGTTTTTTTTTAAAAGTGTAAAAACAGGAAAAGTATTCAAGTTAGTCAAACACAATTCAACCCCCCTTCTCGTGTTTGCACCTTCAAAAATCACTCAAGAGAAATCAATACATTTCACTATAACATCAAATCATCTGAGAGAAATTACTATCGCACACGATACATATTGATCACAACAAAACAATCACAAGATGTAATGTTATGCATGAGCTTAGACTCTACTTCACAATGTGGTACCATTCTAACACTGAAGTACTTCGTTAGGAGGCTTGATACTATGCGACCATCTCGGTGGACGGACAATTCAAATTGGCCTTGTCCTCATAGATCCCCTCAACTCAACCCGAGACACATATGAACGTGCAAACAAGATAAGTGGGGTTGAATTGTGTTTATCAAACCTGAATTCTTTCTTTGTTTTGTTGAATGTTGATGCGAATTATTGGATGAATAATTGATCAGACTTAACAGCGGATAATAACAACTCAAGAACACAACAATTTATCCTGGTTCAATATTAACTTGGCTACATCCAGTCCCTTCATCCTGAAGGCTTTGATCCACTAATTCAAAACCTTTGAATTACAGCACCTGACTCTTCAGGCCAGTCTTCTCAAATAGCCTAACAACCCCAGACTTTTGAGGAACGAAAACAACAGCTTGATCTACAAGTCAAGTCTTCTCCTACCAATCTGACAACCCCAGACTGAAGAAAGAATCTACACCACTATCGGGTTAGATTACAAAGGTTGGAACTCTGCAAATTTGCTTCTGGAAAGCTGATTGCTGGGCTGATTCTTGCACACTTTTGTTGCTTCTGGAAAGCTGATTACTGCACTGAATTTCTCTTTTGCACTCAAGTGATTCTCTCTTTTGAACTCTCGGATTGTGTTGAATATGAAGCTTGAGTTCTTGTGTTTTTCGATGCTTGATGCTGCTGCCTGAAGCCTCCTTTTATAGTTGCAGATAGGGCTTTGTCCAAGCTTAAATTCGAAATAAATCTTGCTCAGATTTCCTTAGAAAATTCTGTTGGCCAATCCTATTTCTTTTAAATTAAAATCGTATCTTTTTAGCTTCATATTGCATTTGAAAATTCTGTTGACCAATCTTGTTTCTTTTAATTTCAAACCATATCTTTTTAAGTTTCAGATTGCATTTGAATTTCTTCAAGTCTTCAGTAATTTTTGAATCAAATCCTCTTAATACATTGATCAAATTTCTATCAAAATTTAATCAAGTCTTCTTCGAATTTTAATCAACTATTCACTCATTTGCATCATGATTTAAATTTTGGACTGTATGATCTTCTGATCTCGACCAACTTTGGACCATGTAATCTGATCTGTACCAATTTTGTGATCCTCTGATCTCGACCAATTTTGGACCATGTGATCTGATCTGTACATTCTGTGATCCTCTGATCTCGGCCAATTCTGGACCATGTGATCTGATTTGTACTATTCTGTGATCTAGACCATTGATCTTCTAATCTGGACCATTGATATTTTAATCTGAACCATTGATCTTTTCATCTGGACCATTTATCTTCTAGTCTGGACCATTGATCTTTTAATCTGGACATTTATCCTCTGATCTGGACAAAGTCTGGATTGAGTCTGGATTGAGTCCGAAAAAAATCTAGACTAAGTCTTATGTTCTGGACAATTATATCTTCTGATCTGGACTAAGTTTTATGTTCTGGACCATGTTATTTTCTGGTCTAGATCAAGTCATTTGTTTTGGACCAATTATCTTCTGCTCTGGACCAAGTCTGGACTGAGTCTTATTTTTACGACCATGCTAACTTCTGGTCAGGATTAAGTCTGGACCAAGTCTTACTTATGTTTCCTTCTGGTCTGGACCAAGTCTCCCTCTGACAAGCTTCCTTCTGGTCTGGACCAGGTCTCCTTCTGGACTCTGCTTCCTTCTAATCTAGGCCAAGAAAGATATCCTCTGATGATGTTATTTTTCCTTCCCTTGATGATATCCTCTGATTGATGCTATCCTCTGATGTTTGCCTTTGATGACATCCTCTGATATCCTCTAGAGGTGTATCCTCTGGTGACATTTTTATCCTCTGGTTGCTTCCTCTGGACGTATCCTTTGGTGGTGTCATCCTCTGATTTTGCACAGCCTCTGTAACACCCCAATTTCTTATTATTATATTTTAATTATAAAATATAATGCACAACTATTATTATCCGTATGTTAACATGTGCGATAATTTCCTTCGTGTTTGTCCTATGTGTTCGCCCTAATGATTTATTTAAATTATTAATATTAATAATATTCAATTTTGTTTTAAAATATATATATATATATAAAAGAAAATAAGAAGTAAACGTGTGTGTTGCTACATTAGTCTATTAACTTAAGCATTAGTAGAGTGAGTTTATGATTGAAGTAATAATAACAATAATAATAATAATGATAATAATAATAATAATACTAATAATAACAATAATAATAATATTAATAATAATAAGGGTCATGGGCTAAGTGCATAGGTCTGATAATAAGCCTAATAATATACCTAATACTACTAGTACGTATAGATAGGTATATAAGTGAATAAAGGAGGTTGTCGTGCATTCCGTGTCTCTATTTCCCCGTTCTATTAGGAAGAAAAAAATTGAATTGACTACTGCCCTGTTGCATCCAGCCGCAACTCTTAATATCAAAATCATACATTGATTTCAAAGACTAGGCTGTTACAGACGGTAATTTGCGAAGACGCGACACATTACATCAACGGATTAGCTTCGTTGAGAAAAATCATCAGCCAAGGTAAGGGGTGAGACGAGATTCGATATTATGAGTATAAATGACATGAGATGAACGGGAATACTGAAATTCCCATATATTCATCCGTGCTTACTACGTATGGTCGAGCCCTATTGAGTGATAATAATTAATTAATAATATATGGATGGTAATAGGGAGGGCTAAAATATATTTTAGCAACTTATAGAATTGTTGTGAATTTATGTATATCAAGATTTCATACTGTCCAGTTTTATGAACCTTATGCTGATTGTTATTGTATGAATGATATGTACTTGAGTGTTCTTGTAACTTGATTGAAATTATGATATTACTTGAATGTCCCACCTGTCTGATTTCTTATTATGTGATTGGACTGTGTATTGTGAGTAGTGTAGACCAAATATTGGGGTTTTATTGTGATTGACTAATATATATATGTATACATAATGATGAATATTGTGAAGTACAACTGAAAATTATTGAGTTATGATAATCCAGTACGTATGAGATAGATGTTGTAGTTTTGGAGTGAGGATTATTTTGTCATCATATAGGGAGGGTTTGACAAACCTAGTGATTCGGGGAAGTACAACTGAATGAGCCTGATCGTGGAGGGCTACAGTCAAACCGTAAGGTAAGACTGATAGACCTTGGGGGTACATCTAGTTGGGAATTACTAAGTGGATTAGTGGGTTATTCCCTAAGGCCGGGAGCTACCGTGCAAAACAAGAGTACCCCGACCGTCACGTATATGTGTCTCGGGTTGAGTTGAGGGGATCTATGAGGACTTGGCCATTCATGAATTGTCCGTCCACTCTTGTAGTGGCATAGTATCAGGCCTCCTAACCAAGTACTTCAAAGTAGAATGGTACCAAGTGATGAAGAAGTATAAAGTATAGGACATGCATAACATTTTCTCCCTGTGACTGTTTTATTGTTATTGAATTAGATTAACCCTGATATTATGTTCTGGAATGTTGTCATGTTTGTGTTAATTTGATTACTTACGTGTTCTTCTCGTTTACATTATACTATTACATAATTTCGATAATCACCGCTCGTTGTTTGTGTTTGGCGTTTGCGATGGACGCAGACGAGCTACAAGCTGTAGGTGAAGATTAATACACTCAGAATGTAGGAAGTCGTCTCATCTTGAAGACTTTTATCATCTTCCTTCTGTTAATTTCATATTTGAACATCTGTAATTGGGGGAAATTTTGCTCTGATAGTGACATCGGGTTGGGACTATATTTATAATTATCAGTAACTTATGTGCGTGTGCTTCAAAAAGAATTTAATTTGATCACTGATATAACCATCGAATTGTTAAGCTGATGGAAACTTTGGATTAATATGACTTGTCCATGATTAAGTGATACTTTTGCCTTAAAGAAACCGTTCAAAAGTTTTATTTATTTATTTATACTCTATTATTTTTAAATTAAATACCAAAAAAAAATTTAAATAAATTTGGGATTTAGGGTGTCACATTAGTGGTATTAGAGCAGGTCTGTCCAATCAGACCGTAGGTGTGTTATGTGTTCACTATGTTTCCTTGTGTGCTATGTTATGTGTATGTTGTTACTATGATTGTTATTGGGTTAGTAGTGTAGAACTAAGTTAGTTTCCTTTCTCCCTAAGTACCCCATTGTATTCAATTGGCCTATCTGATTGATGCAGGTAGTGATGGCTAGTGGGAGGAATGACGCTGCAATTGCTGAGGCTCTAGAGTCCATGGCAGGAGTTACAGTGCAGGCTCTACAGGCTTTGGCTGAATCCCAAGCTACTGCGCAAGCCTCTGCACAAGCTGCTGCTCAAGCTGCACAGGTTGCTGCTCAAGCTGTTGCTCAAGCTAATAGTTACACTAGTGATCAAGGAAATGTGCAAATAAATGAGTTCATGGTAATGGATCGATTCCATAAGGCTAATCCTCCATCATTTGAAGGTCACTATAATCCAGATGGAGCCCAGAAGTGGTTGCAAGAGATTGAGAAAAATTTAGAGGAGTGGCATGTCCCGAAGGCCAAAAAGAGCATTTGGGAACTTTTATGTTGATAGAAGAAGCTGAACATTGGTGGGATAATGCGTGCTAGCGTTTAGATAATGCAGGGACTATAATTACTTGGACAGTATTCAGAAACATGTTCCTAGTCAAGTATTTTTCTGAAGACATCCGCAATAGGAAGGAAATGGAATTTATCAAGTTAGAACAAGGTAATATGTCAGTGGCAGAATATGCCGCTAAGTTTGAGGAGTTGTCCAGGTACTATCAACTCTATGTAGGAGAAGCAGGAGAAAAATCTAAGTGCATCAAGTTTGAAATGGGACTCAGACCAGAGATCAAGAAGCAGGTTGGAATGCAAGAGATCCGTGACTTCCCTACCCTAGTGAATAAGAGTAGGATCTTTGATAAGGATAGTCGTGCTGAATAGGCACATTATCGAAACACGGGAACCATGAAGGACAAGAGGCCTATGCATCATAATAGGGGAAAACCTTACTCTTTCTCTCCTAGTAAATTTGAAAGTCGTTCGAATCATCACCAACACGGTTCTCCAGCTGAAAGAGGAAATGGTAATGGTAATGGAAAAGGAAATGAAAACAGTTATAGTTATGGGGGTGGTAGCGGAAACCCGAATGGAAAAGGAGTTAGCTATGTGAATAGTAACAACCGGAGTCAAGTCTCGAGCAACAACAGTAGTAACAACAGTGATCCAGCTACTCCTATTCGATGTCACAGGTGTGGTAAGCAAGGTCATATGGCATTTGAGTGCAGAGATGTTGCAGTTACTTGTTTTAATTGTCAACAACAGGGTCACATCAGCACCATATGCCCCTATCCAAAGAAGGCTCCCCAATCCAGAAACTAGAGTTCCCAAGCCAGCCGACCTATGTCTAATGGAAGAGTCTTTTCCCTTAGTGGTGCAGGAGTAACTGAGAAAGATAACTTGATCCAAGGTACGTGTCTCATAAGTGATACTCCTTTGTTTGTGCTATTTGATTGTGGTGCTACTCATTCCTTTGTGTCTCTTGATTATGTTAGACGTTTAGGACTACCTGTGTCTCGGTTGCAGTATGATTTGATTGTGAATACCCCAACTAGTGACTCTGTTGACACCTCTAGTGTTTGTCATAATATTTCTATCCATGTGTGTGGAAAGTACTTCCGAGTTGACTTAGTATGTTTACCTTTACGTCTAGTTGATGTGATCCTCGGTATGGATTGGTTATCTACTAATCGAGTCCGCGTAGATTTTTTTAGTAAAACTATTGAATTCATGGAACCAGAAGAGAGAGAGAAGCCCAGCAATATATCCGCCAACCAAGTGAAGGCACTCTTGAAAGATGATTCCCATTTATACATGATCCTATCCTCGTTGGAACTTGAAGAAAAAATGGTAGTACAAGATGTTCCTATTGTGCGTGAATTCCCTAAAGTATTCCCAGAAGATGTCAATAGTTTACCACCAGAGCGTGAGGTCGAGTTTAACATTGACCTTGTACCAGGTACTGGACCCATATCCATGGCACCATATAGGATGTCTCCCTTAGAATTATCTAAGCTTAAGAAACAATTGGAGGAGCTTTTAGATAAACAATTTATAAGACCTAGTGTGTCACCATGGGGTGCACCTGTGTTGTTGGTTAAAAAGAAGGATGGATCTATGAGGTTGTGTGTGGATTACTGCCAACTTAATAAAGTGACAATCAAGAATAAGTACCCACTACCTAGGATATGTGATCTTATGGACCAATTGAGAGGATCATGTGTATTTAGTAAGATCGATTTGAGATCAGGTTACCATCAGATTCGGGTGAAGTCTTCTGATGTCTCAAAAACCGCATTTAGGACCCGTCATGGCCACTATGAGTACTTGGTCATGCCTTTTGGTGTTACTAATGCACCAGCGGTGTTTATGGATTACATGAACCGAATCTTTCATTCTTACCTAGACTCATTTGTGGTTGTGTTTATAGATGATATCTTAGTGTACTCTAAGACTAAGGAAGAGCATGGTGAACATTTAAGGATAGTCCTGCAAACCCTTAAGGAAAAACAATTATTTGCCAAGTTGTCTAAGTGTGAATTTTGGTTAGAGGAAGTGAGTTTCCTAGGACATGTAATTTCAAAATGAGGAATAGCTATTGATCCTGCTAAGGTAGATAGTGTCTTAGAATGGAAAGCACCAAAATCAGTGACTGAGATTAGGAGTTTCCTAGGACTGGCAGGTTATTATCGTAGATTCATAGAAGGATTCTCCAAGTTGGCCTTACCTTTAACTAAGTTGACCTGGAAAGGGGAATTGTTTGTGTGGGATACCCATTGTGAGAATAGTTTCCAAGAGCTTAAGAAACAATTGACCTCTGCACTGATCTTAGTGTTACCTAACCCGAGCAAACCCTTTGTAGTATATTGTGACGCGTGTGGCTCAGGATTAGGTGGAGTGCTTATGCAGGATGGAGGAGTCGTAGCGTATGCTTCTAGACAATTGAAGATTAATGAGAGGAACTACCCTACCCACGACTTAGAACTAGCAGCAGTTGTCTTTGTACTTAAGATGTGGAGACACTATTTGTACGAATCTAGATTTGAGGTTTTTAGTGATCATAAGAGCCTTAGGTACCTTTTTGACCAGAAGGAATTGAATATGAGGCAACGTAGGTGGATGGAATTTCTTAAGGATTTTGATTTTGAACTTAACTATCACCTTGGAAAGGCCAATGTAGTGGTTGATGCCTTGAGTAGGAAGAATTTGAGTGTGTCCGCTTTAATGGTTAAGCATAGCGAGTTGCTTGAACGGTTTAGAGACCTTAGCTTGGTTTGTGAATTCACACCAGAAAGTATTAAATTGGGAATGTTAAAGGTGACTAGTGGACTATTAGAAGAGATTGAAAAGAGTCAGAAGTTGGACTTATACCTTTTGGATAAGTTACAGCTGATTGACTAGGGGAGATAACCTGATTTTAAATAGGTGTGGATGGAATTTTGAGATTTAAGGATAGAATTTGTATACCCAATGTAGAGGAGTTAAGAAAGATAATTTTATAGGAAGGACATATGAGTTGTTTAAGTATTCACCCTGGAGCCACAAAGATGTATAGGGACCTCAAGAAGATATTTTGGTGGCCTATGATGAAAAAAGATGTTGCTGAGTTTGTATATGCTTGTTTGACCTGTCAAAAGTCTAAGGTAGAACACTAGAAACCTTCAGGCTTGATGCAACCTTTGAGTATTCCTGAATGGAAGCGGGATAGCATCTCTATGGACTTTGTTGTAGGCTTACCTCGAACTTCAAAAAAATATGACAATATTTGGGTTTTTGTGGATAGATTAACCAAATCTGCTCATTTCATTCCGATAAACATAACTTATTCTATGGAAAAGTTAGTTGAATTATACATAAAGGAAATTGTTAAGTTGCATGGAATCCCATCGAGTATAGTGTCAGATAGAGACCCTAGATTTACCTCTAAATTTTGGCAAGGTTTACAAAGCGCTTTGGGTACAAACCTTAGGATGAGTTCAGCCTATCACCCACAAACAGATGGTCAAACTGAAAGAACCAATCAATCCCTGGAAGACTTATTGAGAGCTTGTGTGTTGGAACTAAGTGGAAGTTGGGATAGCTTTTTACAACTTATAGAGTTTACCTATAACAATAGTTTCCACTCTAACATTGGAATGGCCCCTTTTGAGGCGTTGTATGGAAGGAGGTGTAGAACCCCTCTGTGCTGGTTTGAGATGGGCGATAACCTTGTGTTAGGACCTGAGATTGTCCAACAGACTACTGAAAAAGTAAAAATGATTCAAGAAAAGATGAGAGCGTCTTAGAGTAGGCAAAAGAGTTACCATGATAAAAGAAGGAAAGACCTCGAGTTTCAAGAAGGTGATCATGTATTTCTGAGAGTTACTCCAACAACTGGGGTAGGCCGGGCGTTAGAAATGCGAAAGCTTACTCCTCGGTTTATAGGTTCCTACCAAATTCTTAAACGTGTCGGTAACGTAGCATATCAAATCGCGTTGCCTCCGTCTCTTTCTAATCTTCATAGTGTCTTTCACGTGTCTCAACTTCGCAAGTACATTATCGATCCTTCACATATAATCGAGTCAGACAAAGTCCAAATAAAAGAGAATCTAAATTTTGAGACCTTACCACTACGGATTGAGGACCAGAAAGTCAAAGGATTAAGGGGTAAGACAATTTCATTGGTTAAGGTTGTCTGGGGAGGTGCGGTTGGTGAAACTGCTATGTAGGAAGTCGAAAGTCAAGTGCGTGATTCATATCCAGAGTTGTTTTCCTCAGGTAACTTTCGAGGACGAAATTTTTTTTACAGGGGGAGAAATGTAACACCCCAATTTCTTATTATTATATTTTAATTATAAAATATAATGCACAACTATTATTATCCGTATGTTGACATGTGCGATAATTTCCTTCGTGTTTGTCCTATGTGTTCGCCCTAATGATTTATTTAAATTATTAATATTAATAATATTCAATTTTGTTTTAAAATATATATATATATATATAAAAGAAAATAAGAAGTAAACGTGTGTGTTGCTACATTAGTCTATTAACTTAAGCATTAGTAGAGTGAGTTTATGATTGTATTAATAATAACAATAATAATAATGATAATAATAATAATAATACTAATAAAAATAATAAGGGTCATGGGCTAAGTGTATAGGTCTGATAATAAGCCTAATAATATACCTAATACTACTAGTACGTATAGATAGGTATATAAGTGAATAAAGGAGGTTGTCGTGCATTCTGTGTCTCTATTTTCCCGTTCTATTATGAAGAAAAAAATTGAATTGACTACTGCCCTGTTGCATCCAGCCGCAACTCTTAATATCAAAATCATACATTGATTTCAAAGACTAGGCTGTTAGAGACGGTGATTGGCGAAGACGCGACACATTACATCAATGGATCAGCTTCGTTGAGAAAAATCATCAGCCAAGGTAAGGGGTGAGACGAGGTTCGATATTATGAGTATAAAATGACATGAGATGAACGGAAATACTGAAATTCCCAGATATTCATTCGGGGCTTAATACGTATGGTCGAGCCCTATTGAGTGATAATAATTAATTAATAATATATGGATGGTAATAGGGAAGACTAAAATATATTTTAGCAACCTATAGAATTGCTGTGAATTTATGTATATCAAGATTTCATACTGTCCAGTTTTATGAACCTTATATTGATTGTTATTGTATGAATGATATGTACTTGAGTGTTCTTGTAACTTGATTGAAATTATGATATTACTTGAATGTCCCACCTGTCTGATTTCTTATTATGTGATTGGACTGTGTATTGTGAGTAGTGTAGACCAAATATTGGGGTTTTATTGTGATTGACTAATATATATATATGTATATATAATGATGAATATTGTGAAGTACAACTGAAAATTATTGAGTTATGATAATCCAGTACGTATGAGATAGATGTTGTAGTTTGGAGTGAGGATTATTTTGTCATCATATAGGGAGGGTTTGACAAACCTAGTGATTCGGGGAAGTACAACTAAATGAGCCTGATCGTGGAGGGCTACAGTCAAACCGTAAGGTAAGACTGATAGACCTTGGGGGTACATCTAGTTGGGAATTACTAAGTGGATTAGTGGGTTATTCCCTAAGGCCGGGAGCTACCGTGCAAAACAAGAGTACCCCGACCGTCACGTATATGTGTCTCGGGTTGAGTTGAGGGGATCTATGAGGACTTGGCCATTCATGAATTGTCCGTCCACTCTTGTAGTGGCATAGTATCAGGCCTCCTAACCAAGTACTTCAGAGTAGAATGGTACCAAGTGATGAAGAAGTATAAAGTATAGGACATGCATAACATTTGCTCTGATAGTGACATCGGGTTGGGACTACATTTATAATTATCAGTAACTTATGTACGTGTGCTTCAAAAAGAATTTAATTTGATCATTGTTATGACCATCGAATTGTTAAGCTGATGGAAACTTTGGATTAATATGATTTGTCCATGATTAAGTGATACTTTTGCCTTAAAGAAATCGTTCAAAAGTTTTATTTATTTATTTATACTCTATTATTTTTAAATTAAATACCAAAAAATTTTTTAATAAATTTGAGATTTAGGGTGTCACAGCCTCTGATTTGTTCTTCTAAGTCAAAATACAATTTATATAAAATACTTTTGTTAACATCAAAACTTTGATTGAAAGAATCAATTTGGTTCCAACAATATATACGCGACAGTTGAGGTAAACATATGTTGTATGGTAGTTCCCGATATTTGGAGTGCTACCTCCAAGTCACTTAGGAATTTCCCACCCGAATACCTCCAGGTCTAACAATCTTGCCCTAAGGCTCAACAGCAAACCGCCACGATCAGGCTCATTCAGTTGTACTTCCCCGGAATCACTAGGCTTGTCAGACCCTACCTATATGGTGACAAAATAATCTCCACTTCAAAATTCACATCAACTTCAAATATTCCAAACATCTATTTTTCTCCCCTCGTTAGCATAGACTACTCCATTAAGAGTATCATCTTTAGCACAAGTTGGAATCATCACTATTTCATCAATTATGGGGTACTTCAATAATTTCATCACAAATTCATAATGTCACTATTAGGGGTATGCATGGTCCAAAAACCAAACTGAATTGCACCACATTAATAGTGCAGTTCAGTTTTCAAAAACCACTTTTAAAAAAAACGGTTATTTTTTTAATCAGTTACAATTTAGTTTTAAACCGGTTTATAATTATAAACTGGTTTAGTATATTTGAACCGGTTTGAAACCGGTTTTTATTAAAACTAATTCGAATCGGTTTTTATTGAATAATTTAAAATCAGTTTTTCAATAAATTTTTTATACTTTTCTTTTTTTTTAACATAAAATTATATATTTTTTTTAGAATGTTCATTGGCACATCTTTTTGTTAAGTATAATCTTTTAATATCTATCTTTTGATTTTTCAAAAAATAAAATAGAAAATATTACTACATGTAGTATTAATTAGAGCATTCAATTTAAAAAAATATATTTAAATATTTCTATAGCGTAGATATCAACAACAACAAAATTAATATTTTCTCAAAAATGAAAACGGCGGTTATTTTAAGATAACTATTTTTGACAAATAGATCAATCATTATAGAACAGATGAAATATTATATATTAATTAAGAATATTATATATATATATATATATATATATATTAGTTACATAATTTTTTACTCATGTATATAACTTATATAAAATTGTTTTTACAGTAAGAAAAATGTTATTTTCAACAAAACAATGTTAATTTTTCTTAACTTAATTTCAATTAACGTTTTAGTATTTTATCTTTTTTTTCCCGATTTGGTCATTTATTTTAATTTTAAGTGACAATTTGATCTTTTATGTTTTAAAATGTCAACAATGTTATCATTTTTTTACAAAAATTCATCAACATTTTCAATTAAAACCATAAAATTAATTATATTCTTCAATATAATATAAATTTCATCAAATTCGAAACTCAAATCTTCAAATAAACTCATATTTCCATATCTAACAACATCAAATAAAGAATGAAAATATGAGTTTATTTGAGTTACGAATTTGATGAAATTTGTATTATATTAAAGAATATAATCAATTTTATAGATTTTGGTTGAAAATTTTGATGAATTTTTTGAATTTTTGTAAAAAAAAGGATAATATAGTTAACATTTTAAAACATAAAAGATCAAATTGTCACTTAAAATTAAAATAAAGGACCAAATCAGAAAGAAAAAAAAGAAGATAAAAGACTAAAACGTTAACTAAAATTAAGTTAAGGACCACGGGTGCTATTTAGCCTTTTATTTTTTATATTATATCACATAGTAGAAAAAACAATGTTAATTTTAATTTTATGATATTGAATACAAAAAAGTTTGAAAGTGGTTCAAACGGGTTTTTTAAAAATAGTTTAGTTAACTGAACTTTTTAAAATTTATGGTGCAGTTGATAAACCATTTAATTAGTTTGGGCTTTTATGGTGCAGTGCAATTCAATTTATGAATGCAATCTAATTAACTACATTTTTTGCACACCCCTAGTCACTATCATTAATCATATCTCATCACAGTTTTATAGCATCACTATCATTAATCATACATCAACATATGCACTTATCACAAATTTATAACATCATTATTATTAATTATATATCATTATAATCACATAAACTTAGCAAAATGCATCCATATTTTATTATCACATTACATAAATCTGTCTATTCAATCATATACATAAAATTCATTCGACACCCAATATAACAATATCAAATATCACACGTATAACAAAATTAAATCAATCAACAACTTATAAATATTTATATTCCACATTTTATTTTCACAATTTTCATATTTGCACGTTAATTAATTTATTCATCAAAGTGCTACTGCCTTAGGTGGCAAGCCCCGAATGAATCGTTGGGAATTGAAACGCTCTTTCACCTCTTACCTTGTTTTGACGTTTTTACACATGAATACAATTCTACGAGCAAACAACATTTGTTCTTTGACTCTTTGTCCTTCAATCGATCTAACTTGATTGTTTATGGGTAAACGTCAAAAATAAATTATGAGAAGACACTCTAAAAACTAATTTCGAAACAGAAAACCAATCAGTGGATAATGTAGCCACTTTTCACACGATCGTTTTGGCGTTAGTTTCACTCAAATCGGATGAAAAAGAACGGTGCAAAATAACGAATTCCGTAGGTATTTTAGAGAGAAATTGAAATGGTTAAAAAGTTGAAAAAAGTGTGTTTAATTGACTAACTAAATGATTGAAATAACCTGCTAAAATGGACGAAAAGGGAGAATATTTTATGGAACGATCACTGATCACTGGTGTCAAACGATAGACTTGTTGATTTCCTCTTGCTTTTACGATGCATAAGCTCTCTTTCTTATTCTTTTATTTTATTAATACAATTAGGAATTTACATCCTTTACACACATGGGGCAAGCCCATTAGTCTCTTTATTTATTTTATTAAAATAAACAAATAATTATCAAAACTAACTTTTTATTAATTTTTTTTTACACAATTTAATTTATAAAATATTACTACTATTTTAAAACTAATAGTATATAAAATAAAATAATTAAAGTAATTAATCTTTTAAAATACATTAATAACCAAAACTCTCATATTCAAATTAATCACTATAATTATACTTATTTTTCCAAATAATCACATTAAATTACTACCATCTTTAAAAAATATATATTTGAAATTATAAAATAAATAAATATAATATCAACACTTTATATTAATTATTAAATCATAATAAATATGTATAAAATCATCATGCCATAGAAATTATATAAAAATAAATAAAATTAATATCAATATTACTATTATTCCAAGATAATTATTTATAAAAACAAATAATTAAAATAAGAGATACTTATAAATAATTAAAATATAGATATGTGCACACTTAACATTAGTCAAACGCACATGAAATCATCACATTAATTACTTACACACATATATACGTAAAATTGCATAAAATATTATTCTTTAAAATATTTCACTAAAATACTATTATTTTAAAAATATATATATATAAAATAATAAAATATAATATTTGTTAGTTATATCACTCATTTAGTCTAATATGTACAAGATTAGCACTTCATAGAAAGCACACATATAAAGAAAATTAATCACAAAATTTATCAACATATATTCTAAAATAGTTTTAACATCAAATTAATTATTTAAAATTCTATTTCATTAATAAAATAGTTTATTATAAAAATTGGAGTGTTACATCCTATCTGAAATATGGTATTGAGGAAGACAATATTGACATTTGCAATTGAACTAAACCTATTGAGCGTGATTTTTTTTCTACTAAAAATATTTTGGTTTGTTTAGGTACACAAGAGGAGTTTTTTTTTCAATAACCCAATTTTGAAAAAAAATTACCAAAACTTTACTTTTTTCTTTTGACTTAGTTACAAATCGTCTTTGCAAACGGCGACTTGTTTAAACAAACTCAAAAACTCAAGTTTGCAATGACAACTTCATTAAAGTATTCTTTTTTCTTTTTAATTAAAGAAGTCGTCATTTTAAAAAGAGATTTCTTACATCTAATTTTTGTTAAGTTAACGAATATATATATATATATATATTTAATTCATCAAAAACAGCAACACAAATTTTAAAAAAATTACGTAGATTGATTAGAGTTTTCCGTAATATTTGGACAATGCTTTCGAGTATGACCAGTTAATCGACATAGTCTGCATTTTCTTGAAAATTTTTCTCTAATGTCCAATCCATTTCCATTTTCTTAAAGACATTAGAAAAAGTGCCAAGAAAATGTGGACTATGCCGATTAAATGGTCATACTCGAAAGCATTGTCTAAATGTTACGAGCAACTCTAATCAATCTACGTAACTTTTGTAAAATTTATGTTGTTGTTTTTTATGGATGAATTTTAATAAATTATATATATATATATATATATATATTGTTAACTTAAAAAAAAATAGATGTACGGAATCTCTTTATTAAAAGGCGAATTCTTTAATTAAAAAAAGAATAAAAACACCTTACGAAAGTCTAATTAAATAAAAAAAGTAGTTTAATATATAATTTTTAAAAGAGAATAATTTAATTTTTTTTTAAATTGGATTATTGAAAGAAAAAAACCGCGCAAGAATATGGTCCTATATATATATTTAGGTGTCAGTATTGGTTTGTAATAAAACTATTTTCAACTAATAAATGTGTGGAGTACTTTGTCTTAAAAGTATGGTGCAAAACAAGAGTTCGGCTTCCTAATAGCACCGCCCCTTGGATGAAAATCTCAATTTTTTTTATAGGTTTAAATATGTCTTTGATATATGCAAATATACTACTTTTGATTTTAGTATTCAAAAATTTTTTTGTTTGAATTTAGTTCCTCTAAGATTAGAGACAATTGATTTTGGTTCATAACATTAAATCAAATGTTACAAAAAAATAGTTTGCCACCGTGATACGGAAGAAGACGAGTTTTTCAAAAAACCCTAAACTCCACTTTTAATTTCTATTCATATTTTTTTTTATAAAATAACATTAATTATTAAATGATAATTAATAAATTTATTAATTAATAATATAGAACATTTTAATTTTTAATATTTCATAAAAGATGATGCGTTGATGTACATTTATAGAATCATGTGTCCCGATACTCTTTTTTTGTAACGATGATTTGACATTGGAGACCAAAGTCGATCATCTATGATTTTACAGAGACTAAATCGAAACAAAAAAAACTTACGGGAACTAAAAATCAAAAAGTGATATATTTGCAGGGACCAAAGACATATTTAAATCTTTTTTATAATATAACAAAATAAGATTGATTTTTTTGTTGTTAAATATATTTTTAATTCCTACAAAATTATGATTTTTTAAGTTTGGTCCCTAAAAAAATTTAATTCACTTTCTAGTCGCTATTTTGATTTTATAGGAACTAAAAATATATTTTTTTTACAAAAACACTTTTAAAATAGGGATAGAAAGTGAATAAAAAAAATTTGATTGACTAAAAGGTTGAAAACTTTTTTATAGAGACTAAAATTTATTGTACCCCTTTTTAATTATTAAAAATGCACTTTCTTTTTATTATAAGTTCACTTTTAAATATTAAGACAAGACCTTCAAAATGTGCAAGACGGCCATCCCAAACATATATTTCCATTGATTGATATGGTCCCACTATTAGTTGATTTAATTGAAGAAAAAAATGTGATATAAACTTTTTGTAATGACTAAAACTAAATTTCTTGTATTTCACGAGAACTAAAATGATTTTTTTTATAATGCAAGAACCAAAACTACATTTTTTGCCTTTTACATAGACTATTTGTAAATATTAGTTGTCACTTGAAGAGAAGCCAACTAAGGGCTTAGGAGCATCATTCGTGGAAGAGAAGTCAGAAAGAAATGGAAGAGGGGTCATACTACATGCCTTAACCAGTTTGAGGCCAACCAAATAACAAGAATCCAACTCTCACATAGAATCCCAGAGGAGAAGCTTATTTGGCATTAGGTGATGGCTTTCTACAATATTTGGTTGAAATAAGTGTACCATATCATACTGATATTATTATCAGAAACAGTCAAAGCAACAAAAGTATCACATTCCAACTTCAATAAGGTTGTTTTCAATTGATTTTTCAAGTCAACAACCTCAATAAGCTTTCTTTGTAATTTGTTTGTGCAAGTTTCTTTCAACTGGCTGTTTGGACCAATTTGGTAGTGAAAAAAACATTATTTTCTGGAGCAACTTGCTTTATGCAACGTTTTCTAAACTTCATATTCTCATGTTTTGCATGATCACCGTGACTGAATTTAACATAGTGCTGCAACTAAAATAAATGCTATGATAAGACATGCATATGCATATAGTAGACAGAACAGAACAATGAACTTGTATTCTATTATTACAATAAACCTCGTCAAAACAATGGTTACAGTAGGATCCACTCCTAACTTGAACCTGTCTTTGCAGCATCATGAACTCAAACAAAAACACAAAATCACACCAATTCAATTGCCTCTTTCCCAGTGTCCATTTCCAGTTAAAAGGTCCGGGGACTGCTCATCTAAATTCACACATAAGGGTCCAAATTTCATTCAGATCCTTGGTTTGGTTTCATATTCACCTACCTAGCTAGCTACTCATCAATAATTTACACAACTCTTTGACACTCATTACTCAACCTAACCAACTACCTTTAACTTTACCTATAATAACTTAACTCCTTTTATTATGCATTCCTTTTTCTTGTGGTTTAAGTAACTGCACACTACACGTGAAAGGGCCTTTCCTTAACCAATTAACCCCTCCAATTCGTAGTATCTGGAGCGCAGACAGCTTCAACGGACAACTGTTTCATCACCCTTGGACACGGGTCTTGCCCGAAATTACTGTTTGATACGGTAACTACGCATCTTGGCTTCCCTAAACATTTCTGTGAAAAAGATGCAATAGTCAATGTATAATTCAAAATAGATACTTACTAAGAGTAAGTCAATGTAGTGGATTGTGAAATCATTTCGAAGTTACCTTCTCTAAAATGGCATAGGATGTAGGGGAATGGCAAGCTCCTTGCTCATAATTCCCGCAAGTCCCAAGAGGAGTTCCGAAGCTTGCAAATTTGATGGAAGAGATGGTCTGGCCAGGGCTACAATGCAAGTGTACCTTTGGTGCATGGAATTCTTCTGACTTACCATAGCTGTCGATGTGCCAATTCTTAATATTTGGATGGTACTCTGACACATCGGCACAGACACTGCCCACTGATCTCTTTACAAGTGAAATCTTTGAAGGATTTCCCCCGAGTTCCTCGAAAATAACCAATAGATTTTGAGTTGGCTTCAACCATGATCGAGGGACATGGTACCTGAAATAAATAGAGGAGAATATATAAGTATGCATATTTTACATGAAAGTAATAAGAAAGAAATTAACACATATCTTAAATAATATTGTTTAACAAACTTTTAAATATTCTGATTCTATATTGCATACATTTATACATTAACCGACGCCGCACGACCCCGTGCACATGCAGGAGTATTTTACTAGTTTTATACGAAATATTAAGTTATCAAATTGAGATGAACATCTCAGATTTTGAGTTTGATATTAAATTTTTTCAAGTTACCAATCTTGAAATCTAAATCATTTGACCAGACAATACTGACTGACTAGCTAACTGCGTGAGTGACTGCAGAGAATCTGAATCCTATTTTGTGCTTGACAATATGATAACGATTACTGAAACTACAATTAGGGGTGGGAATAGGCCAGGTCAGGCCAGGCTTTGAAAGGCCTGAGTCTGGCCTACGATTAATTTTTTAGGCCTAAGTCTGGCCTACGGCCTATCATAGGCTTTTTTTTCAGCTTGAACTGGCCTTTTTAAAAATCTGGTGCAGCCTGAAAGCCTATTTAAAAGCCTTATTCACGTTAAAACATTTAAATGTTATATTTTATATTTTTTTTAAATAGGCTAAATTAGGCAGTTTATATAAGGAAAATTAATAAAATTATAATCAAATCTAATATAGTAAAATAATATTAAAATAACCTAGTTGATAGGCTTTAAAATAGGAAACAATAATATTAATAAATAAAATTAATAAATAATAAAATATATATATATATATATATACTTTAAAATAAGAAACAATAATATTAATAAATAATAATAAAAATAACATTAATAAATAATATATATATATGCTGGCCTGTCAGGCCTAATAGGCTTTTATATAAGTCTGAACCTGACCTATTTAAACATATAGACTTTAAAACTAGTCTGAACCTAGCCTTCTTGTTAAACAGGCCAGACCAGACTATAAGTAGGTCAGGCCATAGGCCCCTGACGGACAGCCTAGTCTATTTTCACCCCTAGCTACAATGTTAGCTATACTTACCATCGTTGGGTTGGTTGGCCACAACCAAGCTGGCACTTTTGAGGTCTAAATGACCCGGCATAGTTACAGTCATTGCAATTACCATTAGCAAACGCAGTCCAGTATCTTCCAATACTCTGTCCATTAATCCATATTTGACCTTTACCCATACCCTCCATATCCAACGCAAGTGGTTCGTCTCCTTCCGGTGCATCAAAATTAGTCTGCACATTATACAGACAAAACTTCATCTAATTTTGAACCTAATACTTTGTTTCCAGTCAAAAGTGGGCACATTTTTCTTTAGTTTTTACCTTGTGCCATGTCAATGGTTGATTTCTTTGTACAACTATTGTTGACTGCATCCACTCAACCGATGAGATACTATTAGGAGATGCAAGATTCATGGCCTCGCCTTTCAGTCCCACCTATTTATAAGCATTTCTTAGTAAGATTTACTTCTTTAAAGTATGTCAACATATGTTTGGATGGGTGGTGAGTTTGGCAAAATGACGGTCGTACCATAATTTTGTTGAAATTCAAAAGTTTAGCATTTAGCGAAATCGCAATGGCTCACCATGATTTTGCCAATTTCACCGTTAATCCAAACATGCACTAAAGTAAGAATATGCAACCTGATAAGTCCATTTCTGCTGGGACAAGTCCCATTTTCCTTGGTCGAGTCCATGGAGTGCAACCGGACCTAGGATTCCTGTGTTCCATGTCTCAAAATGTTCTCCCACATTCTTTGACAACAAAATATAGAAAATCATTCAGTCAATAATAGTAGTCAAGACTCTGAGCAAACCAAGAATCAAGGCATTAATATATTTTTTTTTTTTGGTTGCCAAATTAGCTGAATTTCAATCTTCAAGGACCTAGTTACTAGGCTTTCATAATCATACAAAAGTCAAAATGTAAAAGAACGAAGCAAAACTCACAGGAAGTCCAATGGCAACACTGAGCAGAGCTATTCTGTTTGTTCCGGCACGAAGACTTACTTTGCCAATATGCATGAATCTCCTATACTCTCTCGTTCCATAGGTCGAACCTGGTTTTAATCATGTATCGTGTTAACTTCAAGTAATCATCTAGAAAAAGGTACTAAACAGAAGACAAGTAGATTCACGTACCGGAAAGTTGACCATTGATGAAAACATGTACAGCATGGCCTGTGGATTGAACAATAAGAGTAGGGAGTTCACCTCCATGTAGAAATGATTCGGACGAACCTATATCAACACTGAAGAAACATAGAGATGAAATCATTTACAGAACAAGTATTTTAAAAATGGTTTTTAAGCATGAAACTAGTTATAAGGTTAATCAGGCTTACCTAGTTATATACCAAAGATAATCACTCGCATCTCGTGTTACATTAATCTGTTCCAGGAGACCAGGAGCAGTTAGTGTGGAGCTATCATCTGAAGAAGAAGTATCTTCATCAAAACTCTCCCATGAGAACATTTGAGTATTTGTTGGTAACATTTGCATTTCAGATGTTTGCACTCCAACCTAAAAGAAAGGAGTTCTATTATTAAATCATATTAAATGGACGCGTCAAAGGTGAAGAATTGTTATTTAACATAAAACAGGATGATGTTAAAAATGGGAGACATTTGTTACATACTTTTGCTGTATTAAAGACAGCGTTTCTACAATCGGGGAGGATGCTGACAGACCAAGGGGGCAAATTATAATGCATATTATTGAAAAGCACTCTAGCAGCGGATTTTGAATCATAGTTTGAGAGAAAAGCAGCACAATCTCCAGATTCTGTTGAGTAAACATGAGCCTGGAAAAGTTACAGATATCTTAGGATCAGTAAATAAGCTAAACATGTGTGGATAACAAAATAACTTTGAATTGAGTTAAAACCTGTTGGGAGCTCCCTAATGAAGTAACAATTGGGTCGGTTGAAACCAAAGCTCGTTCGCACATCTTGATAGCTCTATGAAGCTCCTTTAGATGACCATATTTTGGCTGCCTAATCAAACCTGCATTGTTTTATAAGCGAAAACAGAACTAAGTGTAAGCATTTGAGATATAGTAATCTGTCTTTTTTATTGTAGTGACAGACTAATGAGTTTTTGGACCTAAAAATTGTTAAATTCATGCTTATGAATTTACTAAAGAGAAAAAAAGTGTAATGATCGTATTTAGTTACTCTGCATACAACGATCTGCAATAATTCATGAAAGATTTTGGTTGACACGGTGTCATAAATACTATAACTAACATAAAAGTTGAGTTTGAAGGTAAAGAATATTCAGTTCTCACCATATTCATCTAGTGGAGCATCATAGTCATAACTGGTAGCTATGAAAGGGCCTCCAGCTGTTCGTCCGAAATTTGTTCCTCCATGATACTACAGATAAATGCAAGACAAATTAGGCTAGTTACACTTATAATAGTAAGTTCCAGTATTATTTTGAAGTCATTTTGTTAAAAAGAAACTAACCATGTAGTAGTTTACAAATGAACCTCCTCTTGTTACGAATCGAGCAACTGCAAATGCCAAATCCTGGACAGGTCTTTTGTGAATTGGGCCTCCAAATTCTGTAAACCTTCATATTTAACAAAAAAAAGTTATTAAGGATGTTTGTTTCTTTTATTTACAATTTTTAGTGTAATGTGTGGTGATAATGAAAAAGCTTACCAGCCACTCCAAGCTTCAGTCCACATTGTAGGCTTATAAGGTCTATTTGGAGTAAACTTGTCACAATAGAAGCCATTACATGTATTTATCTGTTACCACATAAACAAAACATATTAGTTAGCCAACACATTAGTTTAATAGAAGAAGAAATGAACCATAACTAATCATTGCAATATTTCTTTTTATAATCTTCGCCAAGAAACATGTTGGACACACAACATGGGTTCTCCCCTCCCAACTGAATTTTCTCCATACGCAACAGTCACGGATCGAACTTTTGACCACTTGCTTAAGGTGTCTGAGTCCTTTACCACTTAGATCAACCACATGTTGGTTCACTGTTGTTATATACTCCCTATGGCCTTAAATATAAGCAATAAAGTGCATGTCTATAGTCCGAAATTTGGACCAAATACAAGTATTTTTTTGCTTATATTTAAGGCTGGAGGGAATATTATTTGATGTTATATCTCTGAAAATTAAAATAATATAATAGAATAATAACCAAGTGGTATGATAGGAATGTGTAATGTGTTTAATTTCATGTTAAACAACCTTCAAGATGAAGACTAACATTACTATACTCACCACTGGATCTGGTGCATCATCTTCCTTGCACATAACCCAAGGGACTCCAGTTCCCATCTCTACAGCCATTTTTGCTGCCCAATTCATATAATTTTGGCCAGCAGCTCCTTGTAACTTACTCTGTGCACCATACTCATTCTCAATCTGAAACAACACATTGTGAAAATATCATCATTATTGCTAGATCTAGACTGACAAATTTTTAGTCACTCAACCCTACAAAACTGGTTTACAAGGTGAGAGATATGTCTCAGTTATAAAAAAATTTCAGGCTGTATCTCATCAAATGTGGAACTCTCAACAACAGTCGTTGAATAAGCCCTCAACAATTGAATAAAATGTGGTAGCTTTAAAATATAAATACATAAATAAATAAATAAAAAGAGTAACCTCAGAAAATTCACCTGAGAGAGAATGATAGGGCCACCCTGTGATTCAAAGAGGTGCTCACTCTTCATCATTCCCACAATCTTCTCAGTGAACCCTTGCATAGCCCTCTACATCACAATTTGTAGGTCATAATCTAATAAAAAGTACATATTTTTGGAAATTTTGATATAAATTATATATATCGTAATTGTGTATGTGAAAAGTGAAGAAAACCTTGAAAGGTTCATTGTCAGTTCTAAAGCTTATTCCTGGAACATACTTCAACCAAACTGGAAATCCACTGCAAACAACAAGAACACATAATCACAAGACACTCTAAAAAAGGCACATAAAATAGATTTTGTAAATAGTGAATGTACTGATAATGAGGAATTAAAATATTGTATAAAATATATAGTTAAGATTTGAAGTACATCTAAAATAGTAAAGGTACATTCAAAAGAAACAAAAAAATAAGTTAAAAAATGGAAGGTACCCAAAATTCCATTCAGCACAAACATAAGGTCCAATGCGAAGATGAGCATAGAGTCCTGCTTTCTGAATTGTCTTTATGAATTTCACTAGATCATATCTTCCTTCAAAATTGTACTAAATTTGATTGCATGCAAAAAAAAAAAAAAACTCAAATCAGAAAAGAAACTAATGTTGAAAACAAAAACAAAACAAAACAAACAGAATAAAGCAATTGAAGTACATTGCCAGGAGATGGTTCATGAACATTCCAGAAAACATATGTTTCAATCACATCAAGACCACCATCTTTAGCCTTTTGAATCAGATCTTCCCACATCTACAAAAAAAATAAAAAATCAGAAACTATTGTAAAGTTACAATTTTGATTTTGTTTTGAAGAAGAAAAACAAGAGCTTTACATCAGGGGTACTTCTGGGATAATGAATTGAACCAGAGAAAAGGATTCTCCTTTGTCCATTGATGAGAATGGCTTTTCTATCATAAGTAACAGTTGAGTGAATTATGTGAGAAACCAAACACAAAACAAAGCAAAATGTGAAGAACCATTTGGAAAACGAGTTTGTTTCCATGTTGTTTAGATGGGAGGTAAGAAAAGAGAAATGAATGAATGAATGAATGAATGAATGAAGTAGTGTGATTTTGTTGTGATTATGAGAGATAGCTAACTAACTAATTTATAAGTAGTAGTACTGTCATAATAATGCGTGGCTGCGAGTTTACTACCAAGTGTGTACTGCTATGGTATCTAACCTGTCACACACTCTGTATGTTACTTAGTGTGTCTCTGCGAGAGAGAGAGAGAGAGAGAGAGGCAGTAAAAATGTGAAAACTATTTATGGAGTTTGCCAGCATTCAGTGATAACAGAAAAATGAATGGTGAATACTGAAATAGCTTCACGTGAAGGTAATAAAAGTAGAAACCAAATTAATTAAAGGAAAAGAGTGTATTTATCATACTAAAACTGTAAACTTACATATTTTCATCATTATAATTTATAATGAAAAATATTGGTTAGGCCTAAAAGTATTTTAAACTGTTAATCGAAAATAATTTATTGTCGAGCTTAGAGTTAGTGTCGCAGGGGTGTACAAAGGCCTGATGTGTTCCTTACCCATTCTTAGAATTAGGTTGCATTAAATGAATATAATGACCATATAAAGACAAAATTAAATTAGTCTCAAGATAACTTCTGTGGGGTATTTTTCAACTACACAAGAATAAATTTAGTCGTTCGTTGTAAAGAAAGGAGTAAGTACAAATCACTATTTTTTTAGTAGACAGCACTACAAGAAAAAATATATAATATACACATACATAACCGTGAGAATGTTAAGTGAGTATTAGTAGATCATGATCTCAAATACGATTATATGAATTTAATTTTAGTTGGTTATGATCATAGAAGTAGGCTCTAAACATTTATCTATAATTACCACTTTTAAATCTTATTTTAGATACACCTTAATCAATTTAAGACTAATTTTACTCATAATTTATCATCTCACCAAAAGATTTTGGAGTAGTTGAAAAATCTACCGTCTAAAAAACAAAGTTTCTATCTTAACGAAATCATTTAAAAAAAGCTATTAATCGATAATTTTGACTGAGATTCAAGTTTTTAAAAACAAATATTAGTGAGTGTTCTATTAATAAGAACATGGCATATCAATATAGTGTGATATACATTTCATAGATAGCTAAGATTCTTTATGTGGTAAAAAATTCACTATTTTTTTTGTTAAAAGTCTAAATAATATAAAAAAAAATGAATTTCATTATTTCAGATATTAGATTGCTGCATCTTAAGCTAGATCTAGAATACTAAGTTGTATGTTAAAATAAAATTAAAACACCGACACGTTTAACAAAACTAAGTCAAACGAAATAGTATATGACAAATCCGAGTGGAGTATAAAAAGAGACTATATCGGTAATATACACATTTTCATCGATAATTTTTTTTTAATTTGTTTATCTATATATATATATATATATATATATATATATATATATATATATATATATATATATATATATATTAATATAATTTTTATTAAAATTGATTAAATTAAAATTTTTAATACATTTATTTATTTAATTTTAACTTTACTAATAAAATAAATGATTTTATAATTAAAATTAAATTTTTTTATTTTAATTAAAATTATAAATAAAAAATTCATAACATGTTTTTATTATATTTTCATGAAGACTGTGAACACAATCCAACAAACAATTACCGTACATTAAAAGTAAATTGTAAAAACTAATTTGAATATTAACTTAGATTAGTTCTTACATCTACACTACGAAAATATATTGTTCACTTTCAATTAAGCGCATAATTAAAATTAATTTAGAGATGCATTAAAGACGGAGAATACGGATAGGAGATAACAATTAGAAATGGTGAAGGCAAATTGTAGATGAAAAACAACATATGAGAAGAGTTAATGGTAAGATATTGATGTTCTACCAAACATAGATTAGATAAGATGAAGAATGACGAAGAGAGATTATGTAGAATGACAAAGGAAGATGGTGCATAATGACATATAGAGACGGAGTGGAACGACAAAGAGAGACGGTGTAGAATAGTGGAAAGAGACGGTGCAACGGCGGAGTCAGAGGAGACTTGGTTTATTTTTTATAAGTCTTGGTTCATTTTTTACAAGAAATTTTGGTTCATTTTTCTTTATAGTTTAATAAATAAATATTAGTTATTTTAAAATAAACTCAAAAAATAAAATTTAAAAATTTGGTTATGTTAAATTTAAAATATCATTTACTTTATTCATAAATGACATATCATTCAACTTTTAATAATTTAACTTAATAGTATCAAAATATATTAATTTTTAAATATACTATAAAAATTATCATCGTATACATCACATTTCACATTAGTAACAACTAAAATAATTATTTAAAAAAAAAAAGTAAACAACGAAAACAATTGCTATAATAACTGTTATGGTTTTTGTGCTTTTAACCGAGATACGTTTGGAGTGTTTGGGAATGAGTATCATATTTCAAAATTTAGTTTGGACTTGCTTAGGTTTTGTTGAGAAATGAGTGTCTAAAAAATAATACTATATGATTAAATTAACATTTTTATGTAAATGTAAAAGAATTTTTTTAAAAAAATTTCTTTTAATTTTTATCCTCTTTACTTTACAATTGTTGTTTTAATTTGTTAATAAAAAGAAAATCAACTTTAGATATATAATATTAATTAAATTAAATTTTCATAAAAAAAAATATATATCTAGAAAACTTAGATACTACAGAATTCTCTCTTTTATTCCTTGTTATCTTTTTTACACTTCTACTTTTTTAAAGTTAAATTAGTTTATTTATTTTGATCTTTCTCATTTTATATTGATTTGACACTTTACTTTTGTCCTTTTATTATTTTTTAAAAATAAGAATGTCTGTTTTTCTTTTTTTTTTCTTCTACTTTTCTTTATCCAATAGATTGTAAATTGTATCCTTAGTTTTTATAGGTTCAATTAGATGATTAAAATTAAGTTAAATTAGTGTTTTAGTTCATCAACTTATTTTCTAGTTTCATTTTAGTCATGTAATTATTTTTTGTTTTGTTTTGATCCTTTAATTATACATTTGTTAGTCAATTTAGTCATTTATGTTAATTTTGTTATCTTTTTTATCTCACTCATATTCAAACCTATAAATTCATAAATTTATAACCTCCTTCAATCTAAAAACTATGAAAATTCATCAAAAAATTTACTTTCAAATTCAAACAATTCAAATCCATAACTTATGAATTTAATTTCATAACCTTTCAAACTTAGAAAAATGTAAAATCCTCAAACTTATTATTTATCCAAAGAGATATTTTCTATAAGCTTGTAAAATTATATTTCCATCAAATAGTTCAGAATCTCAATTGCAATTTTCTTGATCTTTAACCTTTCAAAAAAAAAAATCTTAATCATTTTTTTTACTAAAAGAAACCATATTCATTGATTCGAAATGTAGAATACATTGATGTAATACAAATTCAAATTTGCTAAAAACAGAAAAGACGAATCTGCATAAAATGGCAACATACCTGCAAATGTGACAAAGTTCAAGTGTACGAAGCCTCCAAATCTGTAACATTGATGACATCAAAGTCATTGATTGAAATTTGTAATGGATTCAACTTATTATGTCAATTTGAACCAAAACGAAGACCGCGCCATGATGGAAAAAACCAAAAAGTGTCGTACCAAGATGGGAAAACCCATAAGCGTTAGACGACGAAATCACAAAAAAAAATATGAAATAAAAATTAAATTTGTATAAAAAATGGTCTTAAACCACCTCTCTCTATTGGAAGAAGATGAAAATAAACTAGGGTTAATTTGGGAGAGGCTAATGAAATAAGAGTATACTTTCTCTCGAGGTTAAATTCACCCTTTTAAGAAATGAATTTATCTCAATTTTCACATAGAACCCATAATCTTTAGGTAAAAGAGAAACAGGTGAAAAAATATATCAATACTAAAGGAATCAAAGATAAGATTTGAAACTATTTTTGCTAAAACTGTTAAAATTAGATTGAAAAAAAAAATCAAATATGGGCAAATGGTTTGCTTGATCTAATTCTCAAGAAACATAAACAAGATTGTGATCCAAAATAAATAAACAAATTGTCTCTTGTATGAAAGAGAAATAGAATGATTGATTTAAGAAAAAAGGAAGAGATAATGCAAAAAAATTGTACTTAAAAGTGAAGAGATGATGAAGGTATGAAAAATGAATTTGAGGATTTTTCATTTTTCTTAGTTTGAAATACTATAGATTTGGATTTCTAAGTTATGAATTTAAAATGTTATGAGTTTGAAGGTATGATTTGTCTAGGTTGTTAGGTCAAAGTAGATCATACAAATTTAGATTTATGAGTTTGAAGATGAGTGAGATGAAGAAAATAACATAACTTAACGGAAATGACTAATTTGACTAACGAAAATATAGTTAAGTGACCAAAATAGAACAAAAAATAATTAGGAAACTATAGTGAAATAACAAAATAAGTTAAGAGACTAAAAGACTAATTTAGCCTTAAAATTATCATACACATGACAAATTATCATTTATGATACACGAGACAAATTCTCGTTCATAAAAATATCAAACTAATTGTCATACACGAGACAAAGTCTCACGTACGAGATTGAATTATTATACACGCGACAAGTTCTCACTAATTAAAAATTGCAAATTAATAGCTATACATGAGACAAATTATCGCTCATAAAAATTTCAAAATAACTTCTATACACCAGACAATTTGCCACTTACAAGGGAAAATGTATTTTTCACTAATCAATTAGTTTAATTTAGTATTTACTGAATATCTTCTAAATATAAATGAGAACAATTATAAAATTCTAATTGTAATTTATTATAAAATCATACGCAAGATAAATATATGTTCTTAAAAAATTAGTTAAAATTAATTTTTTTTTAATATTGTTGACGTAAAAATGAAAACAATTATAATATACTAACTATAACTTTTCACACATCAACTTTTTGACATTGTTTTTATTGAAATTAAGTCAATAAAAAAGCAGTTGGAGCGTACCATTTATCCCCGGGATAAATTATTCTCACTAACAAATTGGTTTAATTTAATATATTTTTCATACCTTCTAAATTTAAAATGCAAATAATTATAATATATTAATTATAATTTATTATACCACCTTACACGGGATAAACATTTCTCACTAAATATAATGTTAGAATTATTGTTTTTATTATCGTCGACATAAAAATGAGAATAATTATAATACACTAATTATAATTTTTCAAACATTAATTAATTTTTATTTTTACATTCTTTTCATAAAAATGAGTCACTAAAGAAGCAGTTGTAGAGTACAATTCATACACGAGACAAATATTTTTCACTTATATGTTTAATTTAGTATTTTCTAAATATTGTATAAATATAAATGAAAATGATTATAATATATCAATTATAATTTATTATAAAAATCATACCTAAAACAAATATTTGTCTCTAAAAGTTAAAAAAGAAACACGTGATAAATATTAATCATTGATAAATATAAAAAATACATAAGACTAATATATATTATTGATTATAATATATCAATTATAATATCCAAAGTATAATTTATTATTAAAACAATACTCAAGACAACTATTTATCATTAAAAAATTATCTAAAATCAGTATTTTTTTTAACAGCGTTTATGTAAAAACAAAAACAGTTATAGATACTAATTATAAAAAATTATACATGATACATCTGAAACTAAAAAATTATATGCTTCTACATGCGTCTCTCTTATTAGTAAAAAAGATGAGAGTAATTCTAAAAATATAAATGAATTATGTTTTCAATGAAAAAAAGAAATTACTCTGGAATTTTTACGTGACGGGTACATTCGGGAATTCTGACAATCAAGGCAGCGGTGCAGTACAAAACAATAAACAAATAATGCAGGGTTTGACCATCAACATTTAAAAAAAAGTAATAAGTAACGTGATTGGAATACAATTTTTACATAAAATAAAATATTAATATAATGTTTTAATATTTTATAATATATACAATTAATTTTATTGTATTTTATATAAATATTTATGTCTCATTTTTTATATTAAATTTTATATTCTTATAACATTTATTTTAAACAAAAACTTCCAAGGCATTTGTGCCTGCCTACATTGCAGATTTCATGTGAATTACTTCCAAATTGAGTCTTAACTTTTTGGATTATTACTTGGACATATGAAGGTGAGTTTTCTTAAAAGAAACTAAAAGATACTAATTATAGAGAACCGAAGGATCTTATGTTCTAACTCACCTATAAGATATTAAATGTCTTTGTAGCTATAATATCAAATACTACATTCATATTAAAATATAGGATTTTATTTATTAAATCATGAAAATTAAAAAAAGTTGACAATAATATTAAATTTATTGACAATTGATAATGCTTTTGTAATATGATTCTTCAAAAAGAGAGAATTAGTTAATGTTTTTTTATATTATTTATTGTTGGTTGAAAAAAAAATTAATTAATTAAGAGTAAGTTAATAAATACATAATTAATTAATGCAGTTGAAAATAATGTCTTATAAAAATGAAATTTTTTTATCGAATCATATATTTAAAGACGAAGATAGTAATATTCTCGATCATAACATAAATATTATTTTAGCAAAAATATATTTTTAAAACATAAGTACTTCTATCATTTTATTTTTTACCTGTTTTATAAATCATTTTATTTTAATTTGATTTTAGGTTAATATTGTATGCATCAATTTTAACTAATTATATTTACTGTGCTTTTTTATTTTATTGAAATATCTACTATGCTTATAACACAATAGTTAATAAAATTAATTTTATAAAATTATTAACTTTTTTATATATAATGAGGAATAAAAGAGGAAAATTAAGGTACCAAAGGAGGGAAAGCTATCCCTCCAAAATTATTAGATAACAAGGACGGAATAAAGCCTAACATTTTTTTATATTCTTTGAAGCATTTGAGAACAATGGGAGAAAGAAAAATCACTTTAAGAATGAACTAAAGAACCCTGGTCCAACACAATAAAGCCTAACCTTTTTTGTATTCTTTGGAGTATTAGGGTAACACTAACTCTTGCCTCTTCCTTCTTTTTTTTCTTCCCTCTTCACCTTATGCCTATCATCACCAACAACAATAAATAAATAAAATAATAAAAGAATTCTTATTTTTTTCTTCAATGCAAATTAATTTTTCTACACTCGGGGCATAAATAAATATTCTAATTTTTTTTTTATCTTGAAATATTCTGATTTTTAATGACAACTTTCTTAATTTTTTTATGATCGAATTTTTTACCTTTACTTATGCCCCATTTGTTCTACAATAATGAATTTGACCATTCCATCTATGATCAAAGAAGTGTATAAAAAACATTGATTTATTTATTATTATCATAAAATTAAAGTAAAAGATATTGATATATTTATTATTATCATAAAATTAAAGTAAAAGATATTGATTTAAAAGTGATACATTTAATATTAATTAAAAATACACTTAGAAAAAAAATATAATATTGTCTTAACATTTAAAAGTATCAATTTTTTATTTATAAATATATAGATCGATTACTGTAAGATGGATAGACAAATGAACTTTGTCCTTCTCCATAAAAAAATGGTATTTTGTACCATTAGAGTGAAAAGTTCACCATAATTATATTAATTGAAAAACATGAGAAATAAAATAAGAGAGAAATAAGAGTAATATAAAAGATAAATTATTATTATGATTAAATAATATTTGCATTAATAATTTTTCCACCTTAATTAAAAAGGTAGAGGATTCATGTCATGTGAATAAGATGTGAAACCATCTTTCTAAACTCCCTTTGTGTGCATAGTTATTGGAACCATAAGATGTATTTTCTTGCATCTAGTAGTACACAAGTACTAGCTGTCTGTCCTTTATTTTTGTTTGGATACTACCAGTCTATGTGACCAATATAGCAATATTCAAATCAAACCATGTACCAGAAAAGATCAGATTAAGATTGATTCAATGTGTTTGTACAAAAAACAAATTATTCAATGTGTGTAACTCTATCATTAATTAATCTCCACCTTTCCATCTGTACTTTATTTTTTTTGTCTCTTTGTTTCATCTGAATTTTTTTACTTAAACCACAACCTGAATGTTGAAATAAAATGTAAAATTAACCGCATGAGTTTATTTACACAACTGATTAATTATACACGTCTCCTTGAATTAAACTAATCGGAATAAGTGTCCGTACTTCACATGCGCACACTTCTACAAGAAAAATATTACTTATTTTGTGTGTGGCCAAACATTTTTAATTTGAGGTAGTGTTTATGTAAGACTTGCTATTGTACAATTAGCTAGCCCACTTTTGTTCTTTAAATGAATATGCATATGCAATTTTTTGTCATTGTCATTTTATTCTTCTAGTCCTAGGTGTGGTATGGTGAATAATATGTATATTACTACCTTCTGTAAAAAAAAAAGTATATTATTACCTCATTCTTTATCCTTATCTGACAATTTCAGTACATATATATAATTATTAATAATAATGATTTTAATGATCATTTATAATAATTTCATATTTAAATATTATTAATTAATATTTTATTTAAATAGTTTCTAATTATTTTAGAAATAATTATATACAACATCTATCGATTTTGCAAATAAAATGTATATGTAGTGCACTTTTTTCTTCAAATAAAACTTATATTTAGAGTTTTGTATACTATTTTTTTTACTAAGTTATGTATACGATGTACCTTAGTTTAAGGTAAAGTTTTTTTTGGTACTCATGTTAAAGGTAAAGTTAGTTAGCGAATTTGTACCCAAAAATAGTTAGTTAGAGAATCTCCACTTTTTTCAATAACGGTAAAAAAAAGCCAAAATTAAGAAAAGAGTAAGTATCCTACACTGATGACTGATGAGTAGTATATTAGTTTACTTATAAACATCGTATCATATTTTACGCTAGATCTGTCCGTTAATTAATCACTTTCAATTAATGAAGTCGCTGATCACTAGTATTTACGCATAATGTGGTTGTTGGTCATAAATTCATAATATCTGTCGAGAAGCACCCACATGGCCATCTTTTTTTTTTTTTGTTAGTTATATTGGTTGAACGAGACTTAATAATTTTTAATAATTTAAAGTTTAACAGAAAGATAATAAAATCGACTAAAAATAATTTTAATTAAAATTTATTAACTACTCGAATCTAGTTTCCAATATTTCTTCTTCATAATAGTGTTCAAATTCTAATGATTTCTTAACTAGTACATTATTATATAGATTTCTTTATCTTTTTTTCTCTTAATTTGAGCTTTCTCTAGCGTGCAATTACGGCGGAAATAACGGAAGGTCACCCACTCACACTCTGCTTCATATAAATTGTTTGGTCACCCACTCCATGTTTATTAATGTTTCATTTTCCATGTAATGGTTGATTATGTCTATTTGGGAGCGCATAAAAAACTTTTCACGTAATTCTCGAGTAATACATGAAATCTTTTTCCATTTGTCGGTTCATTTACAGTGCAAAAAACTTTAGGACAATGATTTCATATTTTTTTAGGATAAACAATATTGAGGGAACCTTATTCTGCAAGGTTACAACTTTCTTGATAATAAGATTGTAGGAGAGTTGATTAAAGGTGGTTATTCGACGAAGAATATTAATTAACTTTAATTAACAAAGTTAATGGATATTTTGCATCAATAAAAAAAATAGTCTTCTTTGCCAAGTTATTAGTTGTATTATTGTCCTACATATTTCGTCAAGAAACTAAAATAAAAGATGCTATAATTTTTTTTTCTTATAACATGAAATACCTAATATTTACAAATGGCTCGAATCAGGGAGGATCTTGAGGGTGTGTAGCCCATGGCACAATGCTTTAGATTTTTTTTTTTTAATAACTTTATATATTAAAATAAAAAATTTATATATTTCATTAGGAGACTATTTTTTAGAGTCATGTATCTAATTAAAAAAATATATTTTATTGTCTTGTATTATTCTTTTGTGTTTAAACTTATATTGATTTTTTTTTACATTTTGTACATTATAAAGTTTCAACTTAAATTTTAGACATTCTAAAATATAAATTCTATAAAGGAAACTAAAAAAAGAAATTAAAAAATGGTCATTTAGAAACAAAGGAAACGATAGAGATTTCTGGCTACAAAAGAAAACAAAAAAAGGGAAACAAAAATCTTGAAACGCAAAATTACGGTTTCTTTGTGTTTCCGATTCCAAATTGTGGTTTTTTTTCTTTACCGTGATGATTTCGTTTCCTTTTCGTAGATACTAACTATACACTACAACATTTTTGTTTTTCAACAACGTTTAAAAAATGTTGTCAAAATAAGGAAAAATGTTGCCAAAGAGAATAAACAACATTTTTCACGCGTCTCATATGCGAGCGTTGCCTATTACATTTGACAACATTTTTCTTGCACTTTTGGACACACTATTTATAAATGTTGCCTAAACTATAAGAATAGGGAACAATTTTTAAACGCACTTAAGACAACATTTTTTAATTGTTGTCATAGCTGACAACAATTGATAAATGTTGCCTTAAAGAAATTAAATGACAACATTAATAAAATGTTGCTAGAGCTTATAGGCAACAATTTTAAATTGTATTCATATTATGTAGATAAAAATTTTATTTTTCTATTATTTTAATACAAATCATAAACTAGAAATTTAATTTGCTATTATTTTATAATAAATTATTTTGTAAACATAATAATTTAATTACATACACAACTCATTCAATTTTAAATCTCCTCTTTTATTTTATTTATAACAATTATACATAACTCAAAAGATTTGAATCAAAGAAAATATAATGAAAATTTAACACACGTTGTTAACTAAACTGTATTCAAATACACAGTAGTAATCAAAATGTCATAACATAATTTATAAAGTTTAACACTTTAAAGTACAAGTCTAGCAAAATGATAAAATATAGTTTGTTGAAGTTTTGATGCTTCAATTAAGTACATGCCTAACAAAAAACATCATCCAAAATTATCATCTATAAATTTGTCATCCAAATAATTCCAATGCATATTCTTCATATTCATTATCGACATCATACATTTCAAATTTATCATCTTGAAATAATTCATTATCATTTTCATCATCTCCATTGATACCTTGCTGCATAAAAAAAATAAAAACGAAATAGATAATGAAACAAAACTTGCAAAAAGAAATAGACGCGAAACACACATAGAAAAACGCAAAACACACAAACGGAATCGCAAATAGAAACATAAAAATGCACACAAAACTAAATCTCATTAAACACATACTGAAACAGAATTGGGCAAAACAACGGGCAAAACACACAAACATAACCGCAAACAAAAACATATTTCAGTAGGGAATCAGTTTTCAACTCAATGGTGAAACAAAAACGAAACCAAAATTCAGAATATGTTTTCAAAATCACCACCAACATCGATAAGTTTATCATTAATGTTTTATACTTATAATCATTCAAACTAGTAGCATCACAATCACTATTTATTTATTTTTGAATAACATCACAATCACTATTAGACCAAAAGTAAGATGTGCTATTAGACTCCAAGATAAGGTTCCTTATAGATTAAGTTCAAATGCACATTTTTTTCTCAATTTCACTTTTATAACAACAAGAATTTAGATCAAACTCAATTACAACAACAATAATAACAATTGCTATATATGATTACCTTTTCAAGGCAAGGAGCATGAGCTGATGTAGAGGAATACATTTGTGTTGCAGTCTCCTTTGGGGCACCATAAGCATCACCATGAGAAAATCCTAACAAATCTTCTATTGATTCCATATTAATTTGAGGATTGCAATGTTGCATTAGAGTTTTGAAAGTATGTTGCAATTTACCAATCTTATCTTCAAAATTTTCCACCAAGGTTGAGACCTCTTCATTGTGTGCTTTTTCAAAGAATTTATTTCCTCTTTTCGCTTTAAGGAAGTTTTAGTTACGTTTCTCCCGTAACAACGTACCATGCCAGGACGCTCATTTCCAAAAATAGCTTCAAACGCTTCTGTATCACTTTCCTTATTTTCAACCATTTCTTGAAGTTGGGTCTAGCAAAAATTACAAGTAATTATTATCTTCTATTATAATCAATATTTTATGAAAAAAATTAAGTATATATAAATTATTGTAACGATATATTTTAACATACAATCACTTTTTCAGTTTCTACATCCAACGGTTTTCCTTTATTTCCTTTATGAGTTTCAACAAAAATTTCTGCTTGAGTATGCTCTTTTTGTTCCTTTGCAAGCTGCACAAATAAAAATAATTCCAAAACAAAACAGCCCATGAATTAACACAACAAAATTTGAAACTATATATACCATAAATAAAGGATGAAAAAAATTTACAAATTTTTTACGAGCTAAATAGAATTTCTTGGGACCCATTCGATGCACCCATTTTAGTTGAGCTCTATTTCTAGTGTTCCTTTCACTGATTTCCTGTATTTATAGTTGAAGGCATATTATATAAGAAAATTATTAATCTTACTTGTATAGGTTTCGAATTCCAATATTCACAAAGCTTCCTAAAATGAGATTCTAGCACCTTTTGAGGACGATGTTTGAGTCTTTCGGTCATGCTGGAATACTTCAAAAAATAATCCTTCTTAATTTTGTGCTTATATCTTCTCCATGAATCTCTAACAGTAGTCTCAACCCAATCTCGTTCTTCAACCAGCAAGACAAACTTTTGCTACAAAAATTATAAGATTAAAAACATCATGAACTCAAATATTTTTTTGGCTAAATAGCACTTGTGGTCCCTTAACTTAATTTCAGTTAACGTTTTAGTAATTTATCTTTTTTTTCTTCCCGATTTGGTCCTTTATTTTAATTTTAAGTGACAATTTGATCTTTTATGTTTTAAAATGTCAACAATGTTATCCTTTTTTCTACAAAAATTCAAAAAATTCATCAAAATTTTCAACCAAAATCCATAAAATTATTTATATTATTCAATATAATACAAATTTCATCAAATTCGAAACTCAAATCTTCAAATAAACTCATATTTCCATTTTTAACAACATCAAATAAAGAATGAAATTTGATGAAATTTTTGTATGAGTTTATTTGAAGATTTGAGTTACGAATTTGATGAAATTTGTATTATATTAAAGAATATAATTAATTTTATAGGTTTTGGTTGAAAATTTTGATGAGTTTTTTGAATTTTTGTAAAAAAAAAGGATAATATTGTTGACATTTTAAAACATAAAAGATCAAATTGTCACTTAAAATTAAAATAAAGGACCAAATCGGGAAAAAAAAAAGATAAAAGACTAAAACGTTAATTGAAATTAAGTTAAGAGACCACAGGTGCTATTTAGCCTTTTTTTTTTTTAATAATTAGACATTCAAATTCACACATATATTAGTATATCTCCATAAGTGTCTTATATTTATATCTGGCATTCCTGACCAATTTGTGTATATCAGAGGACAAAATGTTGAGTTCCTAGCCAATGTTCCTAAAAAAAGGCTCAAGTCAGATACTACTTTATCACTAGGCCCAATAGGTTGACCATCCTCATTAAAGGTCACTTCTTCTCTCTCTTCCAAAGTTCTTCCATGAATCCTTTTGCATAAGGTTTTCCCGCGAGTTTATCTTTTTGATGTTCCTATATCACATATTTGTTACCATTATATACATGACATATATATAAAACCATTATCATGAAATAATATTCTTGCACTTCATCACAATTGAATAATATGTAATCATGAGCTTCGTTTTGTGACTTGTGATCAAGAGAAATTAGTTTCTGCCCCCAATTGGATGGCCTATGCTTGGAATGCCATCGTTATTTCGTGTCGTTCTATTCATCCTTTTATTTACACCACTAGACAAATATCTTGAACAAAATGTTAGCGATTCTTTAACCAAATATGCTTCAGCGATAAAACCCTCTGGACCACTTCTAGTACGAACAAAAGATTTTAAATCACCCAAATATCTTTCCATATAATACATCCATCGAAATTGAACCGGTCCACGTAATCTAACTTCATTTGCAACGTGAATTGGTAAGTGGACCATTATGTCAAAGAAACTTGGAGGGAAGATACATTCCAATTGACAAAGTGTTTCAGCAATCTCTACTTCCAAGTGATCCAAAGTTTTGACCTCTATAACCTTTTGGCATAAACACCAAAAAAAGGAACAAAGTCGAATCAAAGGAACGCTAACTTGATTAGGGGTAATCCCTATTATTGCTACTTGCAACAAGTAATGTAGTATAATATGAGCATCATGACTCTTGTACCCATGAATTTTTCCCTCATCAAATTGAACACAACGAGAAATATTAGAAGCAAGGCCATCAAGAAGTTTTACTGCCTTAAAAACACCACAAAAAATAGATTTCTCATGCTTTTTTAGGGAGAAACATGCTTTAGGGATTTGAGTTTTCTTACCATCATTTGTTGCCTTCAAGTGGAGTTTTTTTTCTAATTCCCATGTCTTGTAGGTCCAATCAAGCATTTTCATGATCCTTTTTCTTCCCTTCAATCTCCAAGAGAGTCCCGATTATATTATCACAAATGTTATTCTCAATGTGCATTACATCTAAATTATGGCGTAGAGAATTATCCTTCTAATATGGTAATTGCCAAAAGATGGATTTTTTCTTCCATGGACCAAACCTTTTTTTCATTTCTTTCTTCTCACCCAATACATCAGGAATGTCTTGTAAGTCTTTTAAAATTCTTGTTGTATCTAACAAGGAGGATGGATACCTATATTCTGGTTTTCCATCAAAAGAAACTGCATTTGATCTCCAAACATGATTTGAATCCAAAAAGACTCGATGACCCATATAACACATCTTTCGACTATGTTTTAAGAAAGTTGAAGAAGTCTCATGATTACAAGTTGGGCAAGAAAACTTTCCTTTAGTGCTCCAACCAGATAACATAGCATATGCAAGGAAGTCGTTAACAATCCACAAAAGAGCTGCACGCATTTGAAATGATTGATTTCTTGAAATGTCATATGTTTCTACACCAACATCCCATAATATTTTAGCTCCTCAATAAGTGGTTGCATATACACATGAATTGCATTTTCAAGTGATCTTGGTCTAGGAATGAGTAGCGACATCATACAATTTTTTGCCTTCAAGCATAAATTTGGCGGATAATTATACATAGTTAATATGACAGGCCATGTGCTATGTGAAAGACTCATAGTCCTAAATGGATTAAACCCATCACTCGCCAACCCAAGCCTAATGTTACGAGTTTCAAGAGCAAATTCTTTCCATGCTTGGCCATCGGGTGGATGCCTTAACCTACCATCCCTTGAACGCCTTCAGTATGCCACCTCAATGTGTCAGCTGTGTTTGAACATATAAAGAGTTTTTTCATTCTTAGAATCAAAGGAAAATGTCTTAGAACTTTAGCAGGAACCTTGTTAGCTTTTTTAGATTCTTCAAGATCCTTATCAACTTCAGGATACTCAATCCACCTTGATGCTCCACAATGATGACACGAGTAATCTTTCTTGCGCTCTTTCCAAAACAACATGCAATTGTTGGGACATGCATCAAACTTTTTATAGTCTAACCCCAAATCTTTTATCATAGATTTGGTTTTATTGAAAGATATTGGGATGTTCAAATCTGGCATAGCCTCTTTCAACAACTCTAAAAGAGCAGTGAACGATGCATTGCTCCACCCATGGATACATTTCAACAAGTACATTCGAATAGTGAATGATAATGTAGATAATTTTTTACAACTAGGATACAACTCTTGATTTGCATCATCAACGAGTTTGTAAAATTTCTTAGCATCTTCATTTGGTCCTTCGTGTACTCCGTCTATTTCAGCAACATTTCTAAATGTCTCAAACAACAAGCCATCAATATCATCAGATGGTGTTTCACCATTAGTATCACTATTAACATCCATAAGACTTTTATCGTCACCATGGTAAATCCATTATGCGTATCCCTTTATAAATCCTTTGCTACATAAATGGTCATACACTATAGCTCTTTTTTCCAACTATCATTGCAACACAAAGCACAAAGGCATAAAATATGGCCTCCTTCAACCATTCCTTTGGTGAATGCAATATCCAAAAAGTAATTAACGTCATCCTTGTAACCTTGACTATGTGGAGGCAAGTCCATCCAATCCTTGTTTATCATGTTTGGTTTACTAAAAAGATATTAATGTATTACTATAAGTATATAAGGGAATATGTATTTTAAAGAAATATAAGGGGCGTATTGATCATAATACATCCCCCTAAAGATAAGATTATATACATTTAAAGGAGGTTACAGGTAAACAATTGGAAGGATGAACTTAAATGATCATGAAAGTAACAATTAACCAATACTTATAGGATAAAATTACTATTACATAAAAGGAATATAGAAAGAATTACACTAAAACATAACATATGCTAATATTAATATATTGAGTTTTTTAAGCATGTGATTAGGGATGTTATTATTAATCAATGCAAAGGAAATAATATATGAAAAAGATCAACTTTATCCTTAACACATTCATTAAATAACTTCAAACTCTTATTTCATTTCCTATCAAATTTCAATTAGCATTAACCTTGAATTACAAGTTAATAGCATAGGTCACAATAATAATTAGTAAGGAGAAAAGGTTAAAATTGATACAAAGACGTTTCAAAATTGTTCCCATATATATTTTAGGGAACATTTATACAGTGTTGCCCCATAGATATTTTAGATAACATTTAGAGTGTTGCAAGAACAGTGATGACAATAGACATAAAATGTTGCCTTATCCACTTTTAAACAACATTTTATACATGTTTAAAAAAGTGTTGCTAGATACCACATTTGTTGTAGTGACATGACATGTGAATTGTCACATAATTTAATCACAGTTTAAAAATGAATAAAAAATTTTGGAAAAAATTGACAGAATGACTAATATGTCCCATTTTATTTTTGTTAGGAACTAAAAATGACCTTATTGTATGAAGAATAATATGTGTCTGATATTTTTTGTGAAGGACCAAAATGTCCCTTCATTCATAATTTTATTTTATTTTAATGTTGATGAAATATGAATAGGATATTAAAAAACACGATGAATATTGATGTATTAATTTTTCTGATTTGAAGAACCAAAAAAATTAAATTTGGTTCTTTATTAAAAAATTATTAATAGTAATACTACATGGACTTGTCATTCAATATTTTCGATGACACATCAATATTTTTAAAGGACAACTTTGTAAACATATTAAAAAATAAATTATCTAAACGAGAGAAGAAAAAAGTAAATGATAATTTTTTTATAAACGTTTTAAAAATAAAAATAAAAAAACCCAAGTCTTATACGTAAGTAAATAAGATATAGAACATGTAATGTAATTTTGGTTAAAATCAACTACCACAAAACAAAAATAATTTAAAATTAAATTTATTTAAACATTAATTAAATATAAATAAGTGATGTCACATTAAATTTTTAGATATTAGGTAATATATATATATATATATATATATATATATATATGAATGAGTTTGGTTCAAATTTATCAATTCAAACCAAAATCGGTTGTGGCATATCATGATCTAATTTCGATCAATTATGTCAATAGTTAGAGTGGATTATGGGTAAAATGATTTAGTGGGCCACAAAGGTGGATTAGATCGGGTTATTGACTCTTGATTGAGTTATTTTTTATAGAATTTTTTCAGTCGATTTCATCTATTTTTTAGTCAATTTTTCAGAAGGGTGGATTTTATTTATTTTTTAGTCGATTTTACATGGAATTTTTTAATGTAAAAAAATTGTTACACATTTTTTTTGTTAGTTTCTAATAAGCTTTTTTTTTCTTTCCAAAATGACTCATTGTTCGAGCAAGATAACTAAATGTAATTGAGAGACATTGAATAATTTGATTTTTCATAAACAAATATATGAAGAAAAGGTACTAAGTAAGTAAAACTATAAATAACCCTTGATCGGTTGGGGTCTTATACTAAGCACCCCTACCCCTAAACCTCCCACCCCCAATTTTTTTAAAATGCCTAAAATATCCTATTTTCTAATTATAAATTTATTTGTGAAAAATTAAAAATCACTTTTTAAACTCGGAACTTTAGGATTTTATTGTATAAGTCGAATCTTTCAAATTTTCGAAGGTATTTTTGTAAAAATTTCGAAAATTTCATAGATGTTGAAATATTCGGAGTGAAAATTTCGAAACTTTTGTTGAAACTGAAAAGTTCGAAAATTTTCAAAAGTTTCAATTCGAAGGCAAAGTTCCGAAGAGCATTCGGAAGTTTCATTTTGGGTAAAGTTTCGAACATATTCGAAGGTTTCATTTTTGGGAAAACTTTCGAATACTTTTCAGAAGTTTCAGGTTTGCCAAAGTTTCGAAGGTTTTATTTTGAAAAACTTTTACTTTATTTTTTAAATATGTATTAATATTATTATTATTAATTAAATAGAGTAAACTTTTTAGAATCAGGTATGAGTAGAGTTGAGGTTCCTGCTACAACGGCGACTATAGATTCTATAGATAAATTTATCACTAATCAAGTATTGTTACCGCTAATTAAATTTAGAACTGATAAATTTAATGTATTAACATGTATTAATGTTTTATTTTAAATATTTATTTTATTCTGAAATTTTTATTTGAAATATATGTTTTGTAGATATTTCCTTCTCGAGAAGCTATATTTGAATGGGCAAAAAAAATTGGAATGCAAAATGGAATTTTAATTGTTACCATTCGATCAGATAAAGCAACGGGAAAGAGAGGCAGAAAAGACAAATTAATTTTGGGATGCGAAAGAGGCGGAAGATATAAATCAAAATCAAAATCAACAGTAACTTGTTCTCACAAGGAAAATTGTCCGTTTAAACTCAGATGTATACGATCGAGTTTGGATGAAGGCTGGAAAATTAGTGTTCGTTGTGGAACACACAATCACGATTTAGCCAATACTTTAGACAATCATTCATATTTGGGGCGTCTAAATGAAGAGGAGAAAAAATTTGTCAATGACATGACAAAGTATAAGCTTGCACCAAGGTTCATTTTGAATGCTTTGAAAGAGAAAAATAAAGATAATGTCACAATTTCCACTCAAATATATAAAGCAAGAAGTACTTATCGATCATCTTTGAGAGGTTCGTACACAGAAGTGCAACATCTGTTGAAGTTAATACAAAATGAAAATTATTTGCACTCGACAAGAAGACGGGATAATTCAGATGTTATAAGAGATATATTTTGGACGCATCCTGATTGTATAAAGCTGTTGAACACGTTTCATTTTGTTTTGATATGTGATAGCACATACAAAACAAATAGATATCGGTTACCGTTGCTTGAAGTTGTCGGTGTGACATCTACTGGTTTGACATTTTCGGTTGCATTTGCCTATTTAGAGCAAGAGCAACAAGATAACTTCATATGAGCATTTCAAAAGGTAAGACAATTGTTCGTATCTGAAAATTTAATTTCTAAAGTTATTGTGACGGATAGAGATCTTGCCATGATGAATGCTATTGGTGTTGTATTTCCTACTTCAATTCATTTGCTGTGTCATTTTCATATTGAAAAAAATGTTGGGGCAAGATGCAAACAATATGTGAGTAAGGATAGACAAGATGAAGTAATGGATTTATGGAAAAAAATTGTATTTTCGGCTAGTGTGGAGGAGTATGATCATCACTTGCAACACTTTGAGCTAGTGTGTGCGGATATTATTCTTTTTGTTGATTATGTTAAAGATTCATGGTTGACACCTTACAAAGAAAGATTTGTCATGGCTTGGACGAACAGAGTGATGCATTTAGGGAACACAACGACCAACAGGTATTTTTAAATAATGATTTGTATTGTTTTAGAAAAATGATTTAGTGATTTATGTGATTTGTTTTAATTTGTGTTATTTAATTTATTTGTAGAGCGGAGTCTGCTCATTGGAGATTAAAAAACATGTTGCAGACTAGTAAGGGAGACTTGTGTAAAAGTTGGGATGCTGTGAATATGATGTTGAAGAACCAATTGTGTAGCCTCAAATCAACTTTTCATAAATCTATTCTCGATGTGGAGCATGGGTATAATTCACCATTCTATCAGAGATTACATCATTGTGTGGCAAGGAAATGTTTTGAAATTATTGACAAACAATTGAAGAGGGTGAAGATTGTAGGTACTGACAAAATAAAATGTGGTTGCTCAATCAGAACAACTCATGGATTACCATGTGCTTGTGAGCTGGCAAAATTGCAGATGTCTGGTAATGTTATTCCCTTAGATAGCATTCATATTTTTTGGAGGAAATTAAGCATTGAGCAAGAATTGGAGGATGAAGAATCTTTATCAGATTATGATTTTTCAGAAGAGTTGGAAGCAATGAAGGCATACATGAAGAAACAAGATATTGTTGGTCAAAGAATATTCAGAGCAAAGGTGCGTGAACTTGTATTTCCACAAACAACAACAATGGTTCCACCACCTGATAAAGTGAGAACCAAAGGAGGTACTAAAAGGAGAAAAGAATTTGATAGTCCTCGTGATCCATCATATTGGGAGTATGTCGATGCATCTCATGGATCTCCAAATCAATCATCACAGCGTTCTGCGGGGCAATCATCACAACGTCCTGCAACTCAATCATCACAACGTCCTGCAACTCAATCATCACAACGTTCTGCAAGTCAATCATCACAGCGTCCTGTAAGTCAATCATCACAGCATCCTGCAAGTCAATCATCACAGCGTCCTGCAAGGCAATTATCTAAGATACATTTTCCTACATTCATTCATCCATATATCGAGGACATAATAGATGTTGAGCCTGATGGAAATTGTGGGTATCGCGTCGTTGGAGCGTTGTTAGGTTGGACAGAAGAATCTTGGCCTTTAGTTCGAACACAATTGGAGAAAGAGATTAATTTACATAAAGACATTTATTCCAAAGTTTTCGATGACAACGTTGAAACCGTGCAGAAGTTGTTGATGATTTCTAGATTGGGTGCTCAAGGAAAAGATAAGTGGATGACTATACCAGATTTAAGTTATGTGATTGCAACAAGATATAATGTCATATTGGTATCGTTGTCGCGTAATCTGAATAGCACAACCAATGCAGCAGCACCCCATGCAAAATCCCCGCAACGATCTAAATCAGCAAACAAACTAACATATTTTGCTTCCACACGAGTGTGTGTTTTGTCAGCAAAAATGGTGCTACCAACTAAATACAATAGATAAGTTCTGGCAGCACACTCATACATGTTAGCTTGAATTAAAGCTGATATAAATCACGCAACCACTGCAATCTATATTGTGCACACTTGTTGTAGTTGATCTCAGCAGCAGCTTCCTCCCAATTGGCTCCTAGTAACTCATGTGCAGCCATCATAGCATTATTAGTATTCATATTCAGTGGTGCATCAAAAAAATTACCACATGGTTTGACATGAAGGAGAGTGGCGACGTCGTCTAACGTGATGGTCATCTCTCCGAATGGCAAATGAAACGAGCTGGTCTCCCTATGCCACCTTTCCACAAAGGCGGATATCAGACCGGCATCAGCCATCGTCAAGTAAGCGGAAGACAAATGTAACAGCCCAGATTCTCCTATCCAATGTTGTACAGCTTCTGGTATATGAACTTCTGCAAACCTTTTCAGTTTCAAACCATGGGTAATCACTTTCAACGAGCCACGATCCTACAAGTAATTAAATAAATAACATATCAATAAATATTTATTGATAATTAATGAAGTAATGTACCGAGTATAAAAAATAATTATACTTAGTTAAAACATTAATTAATTAATTAACATTTACCTCTCCTTCCCATATCTTACGTGCCACGTGGTGTTCGTACTGTGTCAGCACAGATGTATCCACCGGTCCTCCAGGGAAACCGGAGTGCTGATCCTCATCAGCACCAACCTCATGTTCAGCAGGCTCATACTCCAAATGTGCATGCTCATCTTCCTGAACATGCTCAGGCTCAGGGACATCCTATTGAACATCCTCGCGTCTACTACGACGGTTGGCTTCATTCCGTCGTCTGTGTGATGCTGTAGGCGGAATTCTATCCGCAATACTGCGAATAATTTTTCCAAACGCACCTCTGGTTCTAGGCACTGCAAAATTTAGTTAATGTTATATGGGCAAAAAAATATGTGGAAATTTTGGATGAACAATCTGGAAAATATTTGGATGAACAATCTGGAAAGTCTGGAAAATATAAAAAATCTGGAAAAAACTGGAAAATTTTCGAAACTTTCGATGAACGCCAAACCTTCAAAGTGCAAAATCTGGAAAAGCTTCGAAAGTTTGGATGAACACCAAACCTTCCAAGTGCAAATTCTGGAAATTCTTCGGAAGTTTGGATGAACACCAAACCTTCGAAGTGCAAATTCTGGAAACATTTCGAAACTTTTAATGAACACCAAACCTTCGATGTGATAATTCTGAAAAAGATTCGAAAGTTTGGATGAACACCAAACCTTCGAAGTTTAAATTCTGGAAAAATTTCGAATGTTTGGACGAACATCAAACCTTCGAGGTTCATAATCTGGAAATCCTCATACAAATTCAAAAAGTTTCGAATGTTTATATGAATACAAAAGTTTCGAGGACTCGAATGTTTGGTTGAATGCCAAACTTTCGAGGTTTAGATCTGTAAAATCAGAAAACTTTCGAAACTTTCGCTGATTCTGAAATTTTCGAAGGTGGTAAAATCTGGAAATATTCAAACTATTCAAAACTTTGGATGAATCCCAAAGTTTCAAAGCTTAAAAAACTAGAAATAAATGATTCGAAACTGTGTAAAAAATCAGAAAATGTTACTTACTTTTCGGGGTTAAAGAAGATGGAAAGAGACAAAGTTAAACTTCACCAGGTATCACAGAAACAGCAAAGCTTTGAAGGTATCAAAGAAACAAACAGTGCAAGATCAATGTTCCGAATCTACTAGTTTGAAAAAGAGGAAAGTTCCGAATCTGGTTGCTATTTTGGAAAACTGAAATTTGGGGGGTGGGAGGATTAGGGTTATAGTGAATATATAAAGGGGTATTTTGGACATTTTACATCAAATGGGGGGGGTGAGAGGTTTAGGGGTAGGGGTGCTTGGTATAAAACCCGATCGGTTGGGGTCAGTTATCCGTGGGCCAAATTTTCCGATACTGCAATCAACATAAATAACCCATGCAAAACCGTTTTGATCACAACACCCGTTCATACCTGACCTTATGGACCCACCCAAAAAAACCACGAAATTAGTTGGGTTTTTGTCAGGGTAAACCCAACTTGCTCACCCTAATACTAATTAGAGTTGAGATGTGAATCCAACCAACCTGAATCAAATAGAAAAGGTTAATTTTTGCTACTCTTGAGAAATTGGTCGATAGTGGTATATACGAGACAAAATAAATATAAAATTTAAATTACTTAAAATAAATAAATATAAACAATGATGTGTCTTCATCCATAAATAGCATTTCATCTTCTCAGTAGTCCACTTCATAGATATCAAATCTTATTAAGAAGTTAAAATTAAAACAAACTTTAAAAAATAAAATAAAAATTAATTTTAAATAGTAAACGAGATCTAATGAAGTCAACTTCATAAATCTAAGGTGTAAATATTCTTCTTGGTTTGGTTTTTAGGAAAACAAATTTGAACATTATAAAAAATAATTGATTTGATTTAAATTTTACAATATATTTTCATTAAATCAAAAACCAAACGAAACCGATTGATGAAGAACAATATGGTTTTGTTCGATTGCATTGAATTAACAATTTTAAAGGTTTAAGAATCTTATTTAAATTTTTTTTATCAAATACTATAAATTTTGTATGCTATCAAAATAAATGCATACGTTTTTTATTATACATTTACTAAAAGATTTATATTTGTTTTTCTCTAATAACACTAATATAATTTAAACATTCAATTTATAGATTTAATGTCTATTTTATCACTAGACCAAATCATTAAAACATAAATGTATAAATTACAATGAAATAAATAATATATATAATGATTAAAAAAATATATTAACACAACATATTTTTTTAATATAACATTACTAATACAGTGCGATATAAAAAAATAAAAATCAATTGTTTGATCTGAGTACCTGAGAATCTATTTCAATTGAAAACAAAATATAGAAAACCATCGAATGATTGATTCAGTCTTATATCCTTAAAGACACCCTTCTCATAAACCTTCTTGCAATTACTTCACCGAGACAAGAGAATCTAGAGAATATTATTTTATTTTAAAGTCAAGACTTATAGTAAATCTTAAAAAAAAAGTGTAATAATATTTTTTTTTTTTAAATCTTAAAAAAAAAGTGCAACAATGCTTTTGTTGTTGATGAAAATGGAATTAAAATTAATAATATGCTAGAGGACCAAAAAAAGCCCTACAGTTAGCAAATAGTAAAGAGTCTAGTCGAGGACATGAAAACTCTAACAAAGAGTCCACCCTTGCAGATCATAGAAGATAACTGATCCCCCATGCTTGACTCTTGATATATAGTTGTTGACATCTGACCATACTTTGTAGATTGTGTTTACCCCTACAAGCACTAAGTTTCGAAACAAGTTTATAGATGATGTAGGCTTGGTTTAAAGCTCTCAAGCAACAGAATCCAAGCCAAGAGATAAATCTGTAGGTGTACAAATCTTCTCCCAAGAGACAAGGTGTAACACTAAATGATCTGGTGTAACACTAAATTCTCAATGTTTACGTCAAAGATAGGAATATTATTATATACTTCGAGATTATGCGATTATTAGTTAATCTCTTTTTTTTTATGTGAATATGATTTAATGATTAATTAACCTTTACATATAATTTTTTGTTTGATTATATTGATCTCTACAAAAACCTTCATTATTGTCTTTTTATGTTTAATCATTTGAAATTGATGTCGCTCCCTCCATTTATTTATTTTTTTAAAAAAGCCAAAATATATATAATATAAATAAGATTATTCAATTACAAGATGTGCTTAATTAAAAAAAAATCATGTGCCAATTTATTTCTTTGGAACATAGCGAGAATCATATATTGTTGCATATAGTAAAGTCCAAATTAAAAATAATTATCATATATAAAGACAAAAAATATATTATATCTAAATTTTTGTTGATATTTATTTTTAATCAATTTACTCTCCTCCAATAATAATAGTAGTAGACGGTGAAAATTAATTAAAAAGAATACATATAAAATTCTATAAAATATATATTTGTAATCTTAAAAGATATAATTCAAAGTATAAAATAATTTTATATTATTATTATTATTATTATTATTAATTTTTTATTTTTTTATTTTAAAAATATATATTTATCTGTAAATAAAAAACATGTATGTATGGATTGTGATTCTACAGAAGTACGGGATGTAGATGTTGGAACCAAGTTGGTTCTATACTTAGAATTTTTATGTTTACAAAAGTACTTTTATGTAATCTTATTTTTGACTTAGAATAATAATGAAAAATGTCACCAGAAGATGACGTCACCAGAGGCAAAAAATCACGTCACCAGAAGATGAAATCAGAAGCAAAAGTTGACGACACCAGAAGATAAAATAAGAGAATGACACCAGAGGATACACCTCCAGAAGATATCAGAGGATGTCATCAAAGGCAAAACATCAAAGGAAAAATAACATCATCAGATGATATCTTTCTTGGTCCAGATCAAAAGGAAGCAGAGTCCAGAAGGAGACCTGGTCCAGACCAGATGGAAGCTTGTCAGAGGGAGACTTGGTCCAGACCAGAAGGAAACATAAGTCAAACTTGGTCCAGACTTAATCCTGACTAGAAGATAGCATGGTCCAGAACATAAAACTCAGTCCAGATCAGAAGATTTGATTGTCCAGAACATAAGACTTAGTCCATATTTAATCCAGACTTAGTTCAAACTTGATCCAGATTTAATCCAGATCAGAGGATAAATGTCCAGATTACAAGATCAATGGTCCAGATTAAAATATCATAAGTCCAGATTTAATTCAGATTCAATCCAGACTCAGTCCAAACTTGGTCCAGATCAGAGGGTAAATGTTCAGATTAAAAGATCAATGGTCCAGATTAAAGTATCATGATCCAGTTCTGGTTGAGATCAAAGGATCACAGAATTGCCGCAAATCAGATTACATAGTCCAGAGTTGGTTGAGATCAGAGGATCATACGGTCCAGATTTTAATCATGATAAAAATCAATGAAGACTTGATTAAAATTCGAAAAAGACTTGATTAAATTTTGATAAAAATTTGATCAAAGTATTAAGGGGATTTGATACAAAAATAAATTGAAGTCTTGGAGGGAATTTAAAAGCAATTGGAGGGAAGAAAGATACGGTCCAAAATTAAACAAGAACAGGATTGGCCAAAGTTATTTTCAGAACAAATCTGAAGCAAAAAGGTTCGGATCAAGCATAAAGCTCAAACCCGATTGGCCAAGTTATTTTTGCAAGAGAATCTGGACAGATACAGCTCAAATTTGATCATGGAAGAAACCCGAATTTTCATCTATAAAAGAAGGCTCAATGCAGAAGACTTTGTCATCGAAAATCAGAAAAAGAGTCATAAACTTCCATAGGCAAACACTCGAGTTTTCAGAGGTTAATTGTGAGTTTCATATTTCCAGAAGCAAGTACTCTTGTTTTTTGTTCCCTTGTGTCAGATCTATATTGTTGAAGTAGAGTCTACAATCTAAAGAGTTTGAAGAAGTAGCAGGTGACTTAGCAATTAGATTCAAGGTGTTGAAATCCCTTCTGCAATCTGGGGTTGTCAGATTGGTACGAGAAGACTTGACTTGTGAAGTCAAGGTGCTGTGTTCCTCAAAAGTCTAGGATTGTTAGACATTTTGGAAAGACTGCCTTGGAGGGTCAGTAGTGCTATTGTAATTCAGAGATTCTGAATTAGTGGAAAAATCCTTCAAGGTGAAGGGACTGGATGTAGCCTAGTTAATGGTGAACCAGGATAAATTTTTGTGTTGATTATTTTACTTTATCCGCTACTAATTTTGCTTGCTTATATATCAGATTTTAAATAATCATCAAAAATAGAAAAAGAATTCAAGTATTACAAACACAATTCAACCCCCCTTCTCGTGTTTGCACCTTCAATTGGCATCAGAGCTCGGTCTCAAGGCTGAGCACTTAACAGTGTTTGAGGAAAGGTCTAAGGGGGTTCAACATGTCAGAATCCAAAGAAGAATTTGGAGGCAACATCAACAAGCCACCACTGTTTGATGGAGATCACTTTGAACACTGGAAGGACAGAATGAGAAGCTTCTTCATCTCCCAAGATCCTGATCTCTGGACCTTGGTAGTCAAAGGCTACACTGCACCCACTATACCAGGATGAAACTGGTCAAGATATGGATGTAGCAGATATGAATCCCAACCAGAGGAAGTTATATAAGCTGCATCAGAAGTCCAGAACCATCATAATCAATGTTATCACATTTAAAGAATTTAACAGATGCACCAACAAGGAAACAGCAAAAAGCATCTATGACAGTCTGGTTCTGACCTATGAAGGAAGTCAACAGGTTCAAGAGGCAAAGGCAAACATACTGGTCAAACAGTACGAGCTGTTCAAGATGGAAGAGGATGAAGACATTGAAGCAATGTTCTGCAGATTCCAGATTCTAGTATCAGGTTTAAAAGTATTAAAGAAAAGCTACACCACTGCAGATCATGTAAAGAAGATCCTCAGAAGCTTACCAGCCAAATGGAGACCAAAGGTTACTGCAGTACAGGATGCCAGAGATCTGAAGACCTTGAGGCTTGAAGGTCTGATCAGCCTCCTCAAGTCTTATGAAATAGAGCTGAAAGCAGATGAACCAAAGAAGAATAAGACTTTAGCCCTTAAGTCAAAACAGAAGAAAGCTGCAAAGGTTGTATCAGAATCAGAGAATAGTGATTGTGAAGATGATGATCTTGCTTACATAACCAAGCAGATTGCAAAGATTTGGCAAAACAGAAAGAAGAAAGCTCCCAGGAAAAATGGAAAATACTCCAACAGAGGAAGAGAAGAAGCTGACAAGAAAAGCATCATCTGCTATGGATGCAATGAACCTGGACATATCAAGTCAAAATGTCCAAACACGGAGAAAGGAAAGCATCACAAGAAAGGTTTCAGATTCAAGAAGAAGGGTTTGATGGCAGCATGGGATGCATCTGACTCAGAAGAGGAATCATCTGATGATGAAGAGGCAAAAACAGCTATGATGGCTCACATCAAGTTTGCCTCTGGACTCCATAAAGGTACTAGCTCTAGAAGAAAAACATAAGGTAAGAAGAATGGACAAATCATTCATTCCAGCAAGTCTAGAAGCACATCAGAGGAAGCAGTATTGGCTCTGATGGCACATACCAACTCAAGTTTTGGATCCAGCACAAACTCTGGAACTGATTCAGAAGATGAAAACAAAGAGGTATTCTCTGATCTTACTAAATCTGAATTAATTACTGCTCTTAAAGACTTTCTAAATGTCAACAACAAGATGTCTTTAAAACTGAAAACTCTTAGGGAAGAAAAGAATATTCTAACCAAAGAAGTACAAATTTTAAAGAATCAGAATGATGAGTTTCCAACTGAAAACACTAATTTTAAAACTGAAGTTGTCAGACTCAATTCTGAAAATCTAACTCTCAAAAGTAATATTTTCTCTACTTCCAATACTATTTGTGAATCTGATATGCATGAACAAGCTTTTCAAAACTTTATTGCAAATGGTATGGAAAGAAGTAAGTATGCTTCCATGATTTGTGAAATCAGTAACAATGGTAAGAGAGGAATAGGTTTTACTAAATCTGTTGCAAAAATTAAATCTGCTCATTCTAATGTTCTTTGTATTATTTGTGCTAAAAAGGATCATTCTAAATTGTCTTGTCCTATGATAAAATCTGGGAAAGAAAAGAGACCTATTAAGTCTAACAAACCTTGACCCAACCAGTTTTGGGTACCAAAGAACAAAATTGTTTATGTTGCAGATATTATGAGCAACCAGAAGGAAACAATGGTAAGAGAGGAATAGGTTTTACTAAATCTGTTGCAAAAATTAAATCTGCTCATTCTAATGTTCTTTGTATTATTTGTGCTAAAAAGGATCATTCTAAATTGTCTTGTCCTATGATAAAATCTGGGAAAGAAAAGAGACCTATTAAGTCTAACAAACCTTGACCCAACCAGTTTTGGGTACCAAAGAACAAAATTGTTTATGTTGCAGATATTATGAGCAACCAGAAGGAAACACCAATCATGGTGTCTGGTCAATGGATGCTGGCAATGCACAAACAGAAAAAGGTGTATGTTCCAATTTCCACCAGACAGAAGCAAAATGAGTCTGATGAAATAAGGTTTGGTCAATACAATTCACACCAGAATCAGAACCAAAACCCGAACCAAAACCAGAACCAGAACCAGTATCAGTATCAGAATCAGAGGTTCAGCCACAAACAGCAGAATCACACACATCAGCTTCAGTATTATCAAAAGAAGCAGAATTACCGGAATCACCAGAGGAACATGGTGTATCAGCCGAAGCAGAATCAAGGGAACAGTTCAACCAGTCTGAACAAGCCAAAAACAAAACTGGCTCTGAAGGCTCGTACAAAATCTGATTACAGCATTGAGTCTGACTTTGACGGTGAAGTATCAGAAGAAGAAAGGTTTGATTTGCAACACAAAGCATGGTATCTGGACAATGGATGCTCCAAGCAATGACTGGAGACAGATCAATGTTCCAGAAGCTGATTCTGAAGAAATGAGGCAAGGTTTCTTTGGAGGAAACCAGAAAGGTCAGATCATTGGTACAAGCATAGTTGGTAACAGTTCTTCTTCCTTATCTATTAAAAATATTTTATTAGTTAAAGATCTGAATCACAATCTGTTAAGCATTAGTCAGCTAAGTGACTGCAAGTATGATGTTGTGTTTAATTAGAAAACCTGCAAGGCTGTTAGTCAAAAAGATGGATCCGTTTTGTTCACTGGTGTTAGGCAGAATAATGTCTATAAGATAGATCTGTTTAGTCTAGTTAAACAGAAAGTTAAGTGTCTTTTATCTGTTAGGGAGGAAAATCTGATTTGGCACAAAAGGTTAGGCCATGCAAACCCTAGGATGGTTTCGGAGTTAAGTAAACTTCAGCTAGTGAGAGGTCTCCCCAAACTAAGTACCAAATCTGAGATTCTGTGTGAAACATGTCAAAAAGGTAAACAGACCAAAAGCTCTTTTAAACCTAAAAACTGTATTTCTACTTCACAACCTCTTGAACTGCTTCATTTAGATTTGTTTAGTCCTGTTCAAATTGTATCCCTTAGTAGTAAGAAGTATGGGTTTGTCATAGTTGATGATTACTCAAGGTGGACTTAGGTAAAGTTTCTGAGAAACAAAGATGAAACCCATAAGGTATTTATTTCTTTCTGCAAGCAAGTTATGAATGAAAAAGGTTTTAAAATCATAACTATTAGAAGTGATCATGGAGGTGAGTTTGAGAACAGGTACTTTGAAGAATTTTGTGATGAGAATGGTATCTCTCACAACTTCTCATCCCCCAGAACACCTCAACAAAATGCAGTTGTTGAAAGGAAGAACAGGTCACTGCAAGAGATGGCCAGAACCATGCTGAATGCCATGAATGTTGCTACCTACCTATGGGCAGAAGCTGTCAACACTGCATGCTACATCCAGAACAAAGTTTACATCAGGTCTATTCTAAACAAAACTCCATATGAACTGTGGAAAGGTTTATCAGAAGCACAGGAAGTAGAAGCAGATCAAACAACAGAACTAGAGAAAGAAAAGGATGAAAGCAAATTCGAAGATAATGCTGAACCTGAAGACAAGTTAGAAGGAAAAAATGGGTGGAAGTACAAGTCTTCACATCTAAAAACACTGATTATTGGAAGCGCAGCTGAACCATTGAAAACCAGATCATCACTTAAAGAAACAAGTCTGTTTGGTTTACTTTCTACCATTGAACCAACTACTGATGATGAAGCACTGGCAGAAGAATGATGGATTCTTGCAATGCAAGAAGAGTTGAATGAGTTTGAAAGGAATGATGTTTGGGATTTAGTGTCCAAACCACACAAAAATATCATTGGAACCAAGTGGATGTTCAGGAACAAACTCAATGAAAAAGGTGAAGTAGTCAGGAATAAAGCTAGGCTGGGGGCACAAGGATACAGTCAGCAAGAAGGCATTGATTACACTGAGACTTTTGCTCCAGTGGCCAGGTTAGAAGCAATTAGTATCCTACTCTCTTTTGCTGCAAATCATGATATTACTTTGTATCAAATGGATGTTAAAAGTGCTTTCTTCAATGGTTATATAATTGAAGAAGTCTATGTCAAACATCCCCCAGGTTTTGAAAGTTCTAATTTTCCAAACCATATTTTTAAACTTAAAAAATCTCTATATGGTTTAAAACAAGCACCTATGGCATGGTATGACAGACTTAGCAATTTCTTACTTAAAAATCAGTTTGATAGAGGCCAAATAGATAACACTTTGTTTAGAAAATCCATCAAAGATGATATTCTGATCATTCAAGTTTATGTTGATGATATTATCTTTGGATCCACTAATGACACTCTCTGCCAAGAGTTTTCTTATTTGATGCCGCAAGAGTTTCAGATGAGCATGATGGGAGAACTTAAGTTCTTCCTAGGAATTCAGATTCAGCAAGGCAAAACAAGTATACTCATTCACCAATCTAAGTACACTAAAGAACTTCTCAAAAAGTTCAAGATGAGTGATTGTAAGCCTATGGCCACCCCCATGCACCTTACCTGCTCACTTGAAAAAGATGAATCCGGCCAAAAGGTAGACCAGAAAACATACAGATGTATGATTGGATCCCTTCTTTACTTAACTGCTTCTAGACCTGACATTTTGTTTAGTGTTTGTGTATGTGCTCCTTTTCAAGCTGACCCTAGGGAATCCCACTTAACTGATGTCAAAAGAATCCTTAGATACCTTAAAGGAACCACACATCTTACCTTTCTCTACAAGAAAACCCCATCTTACAAACTAAGTGGTTTTTGTGATTCTGATTATGCTGGAGACAAATTAGAGAGAAAAAGCACAAATGGCAACTGTACGTTGCTAGGTGATAATCTGATTTCTTGGTCAAGCAAAAGACAAAGCATCGTCGCCATGTCAACAGCAGAAGCTGAATACATATCAGCAGCAGGATGCAGTTCATAGTTAATCTGGATGAAACATCAGTTGGAAGACAACAACATCTTTGAAACCAACATCCCTTTGTTCTGTGACAATACTTCAGCCATAAACCTAACCAAGAACCCTATCCTACACTCTAGAGTCAAACACATTGAAATCAAGCATCACTTTATCAGAGACCATGTTCAAAAGGGAACAATAAGCATCCAGTTTGTAGATGCAGATCATCAATGGGTTGATATCTTCACCAAACCATTGCCTGAAGGTCGACTTGAGTTCATCAAGAAACATCTCAACATAATCTCCATATCTGACTAGATCAAGTAGTCTTTTTAGAGGATTATTTTTTAAATTTTTATTTTTTGTCTTTTATTTTCTGTTATTTATTTTTTTTGTACTCCAATAAAAAAACCTCTTTTTGGCTGATGACAAAAGGGGGGAGAGAAAGTAAGAGAGAAAAGGAGAAAAAGTTGAAAAGGAGAGGAGAAAAGAAGAGTGAAAAAGAAACAGTGAAATAAAGAAGGAGTTGAAAAGGAGAGTTAACAATGAGAGTGAAAAAGAAAGAGTGAAATAAAGAAGGAGTTGAAAAGGAGAGGTAACAAGGAGAGTGAAAAAGAAAGAGTGAAATAAAGAAGGAGTTGAAAAGGAGAGGAGAAAAGAAAGAGTGAAATAAAGAAAGAGTTGAAAAGGAGAAGAGATAAGAAGAAAAGAAAGAGTGACAAAAGAATGAGTTGAAAAGGAGAGGAAAAATATGGGGCATTAGACTTATGGGGATAAGCTTGATCTGAGGGGGAGCCTAACAAAATAAGTTATCACAAATACAAGGTTTTGTCATCATCAAAAAGGGGGAGATTGTTGGAACCAAGTTGGTTCTATACTTAGAATTTTGATGTTTACAAAAGTACTTTTATGTAATCTTATTTTTGACTTAGAATAATAATGAAAAACGCCACCAAAAGATGACGTCACCAGAGGCAGAAGATGACGTCACCAGAGGCAGAAGATGACGTCACCAGAAGATAAAATCAGAAGTTGAGGACACCAGAGGATAAAATCAGAGAATGACACCAGAGGATACACCTCCAGAAGATATCAGAGGAGTCATCAAAGGCAAAACATCAAAGGACAAATAACATCATCAGAGGATATCTTTCTTGGTCCAGATCAGAAGGAAGCAGAGTCCATAAGGAGACTTGGTCCAGACCATATGGAAGCTTGTCAGAGGGAGACTTGGTCCAAACTAGAAGGAAACATAAGTCAAACTTGGTCCAGACTTAATCCTGACCAGAAGATAGCATGGTTCAGAACATAAAACTCAGTCCAGATCAGAAGATTTGATTGTCCAGAACAAAAGACTCAGTCCAGATTTAATCCAGACTTAGTTCAGACTTGATCTAGATTTAATCCAGACTTGATCCAGATCAGAGGATAAATGTCCAGATTAAAAGATCAATGGTCCAAATTAAAATATCATAAGTCCAGATTTAATTCAGATTCAATCCAGACTCAGTCCAAACTTGGTCCATATTAGAGGGTAAATGTTCAGATTAAAAGATCAATGGTCCAGATTAAAGTATCCTGATCCAGTGTTGGCCAAGATCAGAGGATCACAGAATTGGTGCAGATCATATTACATAGTCCAGAATTGGTCGAGATCAAAAGATTATATGGTCCAGATTTTAATCATGATAAAAATCAGTGAAGACTTGATTAAAATTCGAAAAAGAATTGATTAAATTTTGATAGAAATTTGATCAAAGTATTAAGGGGATTTGATACAAAAATAAATTGAAGTCTTGGAGGGAATTTAAAAGTAATTGGAGGGAAGAAAGATACGGTCCAAAATTAAACAAGAACAGGATTGGCCAAAGTTATTTTCAGAACAAATCTGAAGCAAAAAGGTTCGAATCAAGCATAAAGCTCAAACCCGATTGGCCAAGTTATTTTTGCAAGAGAATCTGGACAGATACAGCTCGAATTTGATCATGGAAGAAACCATAATTGTCATCTATAAAAGGAGGCTCAAGGCAGAAGACTTTGTCATTGAAATCAGAAAAAGAGTCATAAACTTCCAGAGGCAAACACTCGAGTTTTCAGTGACGTTAATTGTGAGTATCAGCTTTCTAGAAGCAAGTACTCTTGTTTTTCATTCCCTTGTGTCAGATCTATATTGTTGAAGTAGAGTCTATAATCTGAAGAGTTAGAAGAAGTAGCAGGTGACTTAGCAATTAGATTCAAGGTGTTGAAATCCTCTCTGCAATCTGGGGTTGTCAGATTGGTAGGAGAAGACTTGACTTGTGAAGTCAAGGTGTTGTGTTCCTCAAAAGTCTAGGATTGTTACTGTAACACCCCGAGTTTAAAACACAGCGCGGGTGCATTTTTTTTTTATCAAATAAATATTAAAAATGAATTTTCCAAAATTAATTCGAAAGGAATTAACATAATTGCTTCATTCCGGAATTTTAATGATAAAGAATAAAACATTTTTGAAAGATAATAATATCATAGTATTCTCAAAAAGTCAATATCAGAGTGCGGAATTAAATAATACAACAATTGTTTTTCAAAATAAAAACAAAATACATATCCAGCTCAAATCCTAATACATCAAGTCTAACTGATCATGCGCTAAAGCTACAGTAGCATGGATTTCCTCCGCATCCCAAGCAAGTCCTCTCCGAATCTGCCGCTCGCCTCGACGTGACCTCCTCCTCCTCCTCATCATCCAGAGAGGGGTCGGTCTCCTCAGAAGTCAGGTCAATAACAAGTCTAGGTTGCTTCGGCGGCGCCGGAATCTCATAACAATCCTCGGAGATCCTGGACGGACCCGGAGTCTCAACGGCTACTGGCCTCAGCTCATCATTCTTCCCTTCAGCCTCAGACTCATGTACATCTCCTCCAATAATCGGGTTGGGAGTCACCACGCCTACGGTGGCCTCCGTCTTAACCCTTCCAACGGACTCCTCAGCATCGTCGAAAATTCCGTGTGCCTCCAACACCAGACGGGAAGGCACAGGAAAGTCTATACTCGCATGAGTGCGCTCCACAAAGTCCTCTACACCGTCGGTCCTGCTCGTCCGCTCCAACCGCCCCGTGTAAGTCGCTCTGCTTGAGATGGGGTCGAATTCCCAAGCAGTGCGCGAATAACGATCAAGGAAGTTCAACGACGTTTCCGTCGTTCGGGTACCCACGGGTGGCATGGGTTTGGGGGGCATCTGAGGGCAAAGCCCAAAGTCCACAATATAATAGCAAGGGTCACCGACTGAAATTAACAAATATTCACATAGCATATATTGCACAGCAACTATTATAATCATGGTATAGCATATGATGATGAGGAAAATAATAATGGTCATTTGAAATTTAATGACATATATGCCTTTTCAAAAACAGCAACCAATCATTATGAAATATGTGGTAAGTACAAGCAACATCTCAGTAAAACACAATCATTAAATCATAATTTCAGATTCTGGACAGTACTCACACACATTCAATTTTCCACTCATTCATCATATAATCAAACGTGACCCACCGGTCAATACCTCAATGCAATATGTATATGCTCATGTATACAGTTTCTTGGAATCACCAAGGTGCAGTCGCTCAACAGACCAGCACATTATGTTTGACTTTAACGGCCCTCAGACCAAGGTGCAATCGCTCAACAGATCAGCACCCAGTGCAGACGCTCAACAGTCCAGCACTCGTGCAGTCGCTCAACAGACCAGCACGTTTGACATATACCAAGGTACAATCGCTCAATAGATCAGTACCTAGTGCAGACGCTCAACAGTCCAGCACTCGTGCAATCGCTCAACAGATCAGCACGTGGCTGCGCATTTCAGGGTACAGACGCTCAACAGTCCAGCACTTATATACCAAAGTACAATCGCTCAACAGATCAGTACCTAGTGCAGACGCTCAACAGTCCAGCACTCGTGCAATCACTCAACAGATCAGCACGTGGTTGTGCATTACTCTATGGCCCATCGCGGGTACCACTTGACTATGCAATGCATGAATATGCAGTGTTTCACTTCTCTAGAAACAGAATGCAAAACAGAAAATTCATGCTTCTTATCATGTTTAAAATATTTCAGCACAGTCAGAATTAACATCATCACAATCATGATTAAACAATTCATTAATCATTAACACTTTGTAAGGTTTTCCCAGACTCTTAAAAATTCAATCACAGAGTTTAAAACTGAGGATTTCTGGAATTTTACGAATCTGTATTCCAATACAGCTCCTCTGTATTCGAATACATAAGCTAAAAACAGTACAAAATGACACTCAGTATTCGAATACAGCCCTCTGGTATTCGAATACAAAGACAATTTTTGTGCACACAACCTCATCTTTCATTACATTAGTAAAGTCTCAAAACTTCATCTTTACAACTTCAAAACATCACCAAAAGTTCCTTTTTGATCCACCACAACAATCCCAACATTTCCCAAAACACTCAGGAATTACAAACACTCTTGAAAACTTGGAATTTCTGGAAACTCGAATCTGTATTCGAATACAGACCCCTTGTATTCAAGACATTTTCCACTCTCCCACATAAACAGCACAACCTCAGTGCATTCAGCTCAAAACAGAAATCATCACAGAGTTTTTAAAACGTCAAAAATGCATTTTTTTTCCATTTCTTTCAAGCACAGGCAAACCAGTTTCAAAACAGTCATGAAAACACTAGTAATGCCATGAAATTTATGCACTTACAGCTCTAATGCAACTAGAAAGTGGAAGGTGCCCTTACCCTTGTTGCGTGTTCTGCTTCTGCTCAAGTGTGTGCGTCAAAACGGTGAAACTGCAACTGGTGTTTGCTGCTGCGAAACTGGGTTCTTTAACTCCGTAATGGTATGGGGATTAACTTTTGTACTGGGGTTTGGGTGTTTCAGTGTTTGGATGTTCTAGTAATGATACTTTGAAGAGTTCCCTCTCTTTTTCTTTTATAACCGTGACTGGAAATGGGAAGGCAGAAAACAGAGACAGAATGAGAGGGAAAAATGGGTTACTATTACATGCAATATGGACAGCAAGGAAGGATGGATGGTGTTCTGATTTCACCATCATGCACACTCCTATTTATAGGCTTTTGGTGGTGCCACCTCACCCCAAAATAATATTAAAATAAGGCTGGGTTCTTCAGCACTTAATTATCTTGTAATTAGTCACTAATCCTCAATTAATTGTCCAATTAATTTAATTACTCATAATTAAATTAATTTAATCTTCACCCAATAATTTTTATTTCATCCTCCAAAATAAATATTTATATATATATATATTCACTCAAACATTCATATATTAAATATTTTACTAATATCTCCAAAATGCCCTTAATATTAATTCCATAATTAATATTAAATTTAAGGGTCTTACAGTTAGACTGTTTGGGAAGACTGACTTGGAGGGTCAGTAGTGCTGTTGTAATTCAAAGGTTTTGAATTAGTGGAAAAATCCTTCAAGATGAAGGGACTGGATGTAGCCTAGTTAATGGTGAACCAGAATAAATATTTGAGTTGATTATTTTACTTTATTCGCTGCTAATTCTGCTTGCTTATATATTAGATTTTAAATAATCATCAAAAATAGAAAAAGAATTCAAGTATTACAAACACAATTCAACTCCCCCTTCTCGTATTTGTACTAGGGGTGGGAATAGGCCAGGCCAGGCTTTGAAAGGCCTGAGCCTGGCCTACGATTAATTTTTTAGGCCTAAGCCTGGCCTACGGCCTATCATAGGCTTTTTTTTTCGGCCTGGCCTGACCTTTTTAAAAATCTGGTCTGGCCTGAAAGCCTATTTAAAAGCCTTATTCACATTAAAATATTTAAATGTTATATTTTACATTTTTTTTAAATAGGCTAAATTAAAAAGTTTTATATAAGGAAAACTAATAAAATTATAATCAAATCTAATATAATAAAATAATATTAAAATAGCCTAATTGATAGACTTTAAAATAGGAAACAATAATATTAATAAATAACATTAATAAATAATAAGATATATATATATACATATACTTTAAAATAGGAAACTATAATATTAATAAATAATAATAAAAAATAACATTAATAAATAATATATATATATAGGCCGGCCTTTCAGGCTCAATAGGCTTTTATATAAGTCTGAACCTGACCTATTTAAAAAAATAGGTTTTAAAAATAACCTGAGTCTGACCTTCTTATTAAACAGGCCAGGTCATATGCCCCTGTCGGATGGCCTAACCTATTCTCATCTCTAATTTGTACCTTCAATAGATTCATGGTTGTACGAATTTTCACAAAATCAATGATAGATTTTCATTAAATAAACAAAGGAAGGAAGAAAGCAAATATTTTATTAATACTTTGCTTGGCTCATTTTTTATAAAAGTTAAAGAGTCTATTATATTATTATATTATTATATTACAGTAGATTTAACTCGACATTATACAATATACCTACCTTTAGATTGGTCTAGGTATTACTAGTGATGAAAAAAATTGGCACGTATATTTCCAGATAAAATCTGCTATGGACATTATACAAGTAGTTTAACGGATATATACAGATAAAATAAATAAATATTTTGATTAATATTCATTTATTAGTTAATAGTTACCGATACAAATTAATTTATATGTACTTGTATATTTCCGTATCTGATAATAAATTATTGAAATTAATATTATGTTGTAATGTTCTTTTGTTTATGTATTAATATATTAATATTTTTTATGATACATTTTATTCATGTGTTATTGTATTAATATTTTTATATGTTAATATTTGTTTGTGTAGATAAATATGGAGAAATTTTTTATATAATTACAACAAAAAATAATAATAATTTTTGTACGTAAATAATATTTTTTATTTAAAAATAAAATTCATAGATATCTACAAATACATGTAAATATCTAAAAATCCGTTAAATTAATACTCTTTAATCGGATATCTGTATTTCTATTATTTTTATTCAACAAGTAACATAGCATATCAGTATTATCTATAAGAGTGGATACTCGTTGCCATCCCTAAATGTTACTCCTTCTTGAATTATTTCAATTTGTAAATTATACAAATTATAATATATATATATATATATATATATATATATATATATATTAATTACAATCGTATAATACATATATATTATGCATAAATAAATAAAATTCTTGACAAAAAAAAAATTAAGCAAGGCCTATAGATGTGTTTGTTGTAATTTGTAAAGAGATTTTTAACATCTCTTAGTTGTGAGCATTGTATAGATTTTAAAGATATTTAATGAATGGCCCAGTCTCCTTATTATACATATACTATATAATCAAACAATAACAAAAATATAAAATAGAACTATTAATTTACTTTTTTTTAAACCATGAATATGATTTTCCATGGAAGGGAGATGGGAAGGGAGAAGACGATGAAGGAAAGAGATGACATGGGAGAAGAGAAGAAAGGAGATGAAGGAAGAAAGTGAATGAGAGAAGAAAGGTAACCCTAAACCAAACAAAAGAAACATAAACGTGAGAGAAAACCCAGGGAAAAGGAAAAGGAGGGGTAACTTTTTAACTTTTTTTGTAACGGAACCCCACTTAAAGGTTGAGGCTAAAATTATTTAAAAACATAAAGGACTAAAATGGGAAGAAAAAAAAAAGATAAATGACCAAATCGTTACCAAAAATTAAGTTAAGGGACCACGGGTGCTATTTAGTCTATATATATATATTAATTAGAATCGTATAATACATATATATTATGCATAAATAAATAAATAAATAAAATTTTTGACAAAAAAAAGCCTATAGACGTGTTTGTTGTAATTTGTAAAGAGATTTTTAACATGTCTTAGTTGTGAGCATTGTATAGATTTTAAAGATATTTAATGAATGGCCCAGTCTCCTTATTATACATATACTATATATAATCAAACAATAACAAAAATATAAAATAGAACTATTAATTTACTTTTTTATATAAAAAATAGTTTTTTAGGCCACTTCTAAAAAGAAAATAATAAATTCACGATTGTTAATTCATTATTTTAATTGTATCTTTTAATTTATATTACATACATAATTTTCAATTTAATATTGTTTACTTTACATTAATAATAATGATAGATACAGAATACTTGATAAATATATTTTAATAAAAATACTATAATCTTCTTTCCATTTCAAACTTAGATTTTTGTTAACTTACATAAAATGGTCAACTAAATTACTATTATGTGATAAAGGAAGTAGTTCATAATACATAGACTTCTCAAACTATAACATAAAGGAAGTAGTTCATAATACATAGACTTCTCAAACTATAACATTTCGTGTGTATATATATTATCTATAAATAGATTGGTAGTGGATTATCTCCTATTGAAAATCCCTTATGTAAAATATCTTAGCCCCATATGTTAAAGATAAAAAAATAAAGGAGTATAATGTTTTAAGAGTTATAGATTTGTGAGATGTAGTTTAAATATTTAATTTGAAAATTATGATATTAAAAGATGAGTAATAATTTTTTTAAAATATTATTCTCTAATTGTCTAGCTGTTATTAGACAACAACAGTAAAATTTAGAATTTTCACGTTATATTATTATATTTTTATTGTATTATTTTAATTTCACAATGCCTTTTTTTTTTTTTTTCAAGAGAATTTACCCTGCATGAAATCCATTCCCATAACATTCCATAAGAAATACAAGGTTACATAAATCGAGAATCTAATGTGAAAAAATAGGTTGGGAGTGTTGTAGATTATGTGAAATGAAAGGTAGAGGAAGTTGCGACAAGGCATGCATAGTTGGCTGGTCCATGTGAAGCAGGGTGGTTTTGGTTTGGGTATATTTTCGTGTGGGGTCCACCACTAATAAGCGTCGGTGCACATATCATGTATGATTTCTTACAGTACAGTTAGTTAACGGTAAGGATGCTGCGGCGTTAGCGTCGGTGATATACTCCGTTAGCATCCCATTTGGCCTTGCCTTATGTTCATAGAGAATGTATTTCCCACGAGATATGAGTGGTAAGGTGTTCTATGCTACCCATGCCATTGCCAAACTCATACTTAATTTGTCTCTTTATCATAACCAAATTAAGCCATCAAATATAGGAATAAATATGTCCATTGCCAATCAATTCTATTCTAGTATATTAATATTGTAGTATATTAATATTTTAGGGTTTAAATACACTAATATATTTTAGGATTTAGATTCCCTATTTTAACTTTTGTTTTTTTTAATTTTAATTTCACAATTTTGATTCATCTATTTCTTAAAATTGATATATTTTGTAAATCTAATAAATCACATATTTTATTTAATAAAATCTAATAATTTATATTTTACAAAATATATAATATTAAGAAAATATTATATATTTATTTAAAAAAATATTTTTATTACAAAAAAATTATTTAAAAAATGGTTTTTAATTATTTTAAAATTAATTGATTCTAAAAATAGTTTTGTTTATTATTTTTTTTAAAATGATTTCAAAATTTATTAGTAATAAAAATAATAATGAAAAATTCTTCTAATAACAATTTTTAAAATGATAAATTAAAATTTAAACAATTTATTCTGTTAATATGAAATTGTTGAATTCTAAAATAAAATTTAAACAATTTATTCATTCTTCAAAATAAATTAAAAATTCATGCCTTTTTTATTTTCAATTTTTGTATGATAGTAATGATCTATATTTTCAAGACCTTAACTCTAATTAATAAAGCTAGAAGTAAGTATGATAGTAATGAGTATTCAGGACGTCGTCGTATAACAATTCAAGAAATTTGATTTATATAATTGTATATCAAAATAAGTTAAAAAATAAGAATGTAGCAAAAATAATAGTTTTGACACTTGATTATAAGATTAACCGAACAAACATTAATTATAAAATTGTTATTTGATTATGCGTCAAAAGTTTTAATAAAGAATACAAGAGAAATGTATAATGAAATAGACACTTCCATCAAAAGTTTTAATAAACAATACAAAGCAATGTATAATGAAATAAACACTTCCATCATTGTTTTTAAGTTAAACATTAATTTGTTTAACATATAGGTTATCGATAAACTAGACGATAACGGAGATAACGAAAGCTTAATTATGACATAAATGTATAAATTGTAGAAAAAAGTTATTAAACAAAATAAATATTAAAAATCACAAAATATAAACTATCTACATTATGAATATTGTTATTCATATTAAAAAAAAAAAGTATATTTTTTTATTTATAACGTTAAGTTGTTGATTTTTAGAATGACTGCGTGACGTGAACCGTCACCCGATACAAACTTTTAAAATCAATTCCTCTCAAATTCAACCGTCCTTCTTGTTTAATCATTAACAAATGTAGTATTCATAAAATATTATTGAGTTTAGGGCCCAATTTGCTTTTGCAGCGGAATGAAGGAAGGGGAGGGGAAAGATCAAAGGATAATTTGTGACATGGTGAGTAAAAAATAAAGCTTAAACTAGATAAAACTATTTTTAATATAATAATTGATCGGTCTTTAAAGATTATAACAGAAAAAGAAGAGGGGAAAGACCACATTTAGACACATCTCAGTTGTCATACATTCCTTTATAAATGTTAGTATGTATTATGTTGAACTTTTTTATTTTTTTCAATTCATATCAACGGAATCTTACATTTTCATTGTCATTTTCAACATTTAGTCATTCTAATAAATAAAAATAAACTATTTTAAATCTTTTAATATTATTATTTTTAATATATTATTCATTTAATTCAAAAATATTTAATATAATAATTAAATATTTGACACTAAAAAAGCTAATTTAACATATATTTTATACTTGAATTTTTTAATATCAGTAATTCTTCTTTATAACAAGGGAGCATCTTTTATTAGTTGGTCACTATCTAATTTGGAAGTCTCCCCACACTAGTACAATATTATGCTCATTGGTCCATATTGTACATTTTTATGATGATGCAATGTGGCTTTATACACTAATGATGTCTTTTTGGTCCATCGAATTCATGTACTATTCTAGATTCAATAACCGTTCTAAAAGTGAACGGAACTACCATAGTTTTGCCACTTTATCGTTTTGGCTGGACCATGATGAAATGACTTTCCCTTAGCCGTTGGATGAATCAGCAAATGGCGCCACCAAACAAGGCTTTCACATGTCTCCAATTAGGGTGGTTGTCCCTTTTGTGAATTTGTGGGAGTTAGATAAAATTATGCGTGTCGTGTTTTTTTTCACGTGTAGATGAGATGATTATGACAATACATAGGTGACAGTTACATAAATAATTTTTTTTACTAAAACAATATATTCAATTAATAGTATACATTGCTATAATGTTAATTCAAAGTCGCTAAAAATAAAAAGAATTAATATGCAAATAAATTCACAACATTTAAATTAATATTATAAAATAGCAACATATCATAAGACAACATGTTGGGTTTAAGTATGAGTGATTAAGTCTCTTATTGACTAAGAATGACCTAAATGTTGGAGATGTGGTGACTCATATACCTAATACCTTAAAGTTTTGGATGGAGATGCAGTGTCAAAGTCTCTTGTGAATTTTGGAACATTTGGTCCAATGTTGCTTCCTGCGCTCCCCCAGACTCCCCAACAAATGGTATCAGAGTCAATGTTCGACTTGGTGGAAGAGCTAGAGTGGATCTTGGTGTGTTGGATCCTTGCATCAAAAGTCTTCATGACAATGTAACCAAGAGAAGAGTCATGTTAGTAATAACTGCGGTGCAAGTATATGATGTGAGAGACTCACACTTGAGGGGGTATATAAGAATGATGACTCATATACCTAACGTCTTAAGATTTTGAGTGGAGATGTGATGTCAAATCTTTTGTGGTTTTGAAGCATTTGATCTGTTGCTTTTCTTGCACCCTAGACTCCCCAGCACAACATGCCTACAAATATGACAAAATTTAAGTGTTTGGAAATTGAATACTACGACAAAGAAACTAAATCGGTATGGAAATAACTTTTTTAGATAAAATAATAGAAGAAACGATTTGGAGGGGTGATTTTTTGGACCGAAAAATGTCATAAACCACTTCTATATAATAGATGAAGAAGAAGAATCAACTTAAATGTACTTGAATGAGTTGCAGCTAGGTTGTCCCCTCAATTTTTTTCCACATGTTTCCTAGTGTGTTTGAATCTTCATCTTTATAAATTAACTTTTTTCTTCGTTCACTTTCTCTCACTCTTTCAATGGAGGGTGGGGATTTCGATTAATCTTCGTATCACATGAGATGATTTATTCTTGTAAAAAAAAATGACCAAAGAGATGATCTTAATTTTCAATCTTTTTGGTTACATTTCATTTTTTAAGGAGTATATGTTAGTCTTGTACTTCCTCCGTAATAAAATATAAATAAAAGTTAGTCAAAAAAAATTAATATATTTAACCCAAAATTTAAACTAAATATTATATATCAATTTTTTGCACTAAATACATTAACATTCTTCGATGAATTTTGATTTATATTTTGTTACGAAGTAATAATTGACTCTAATAAATATAACGTCCATGTTGATATTTACATATTTTCACTAAAATTTTCACATGCGCATTATTTATTATTTATTTTCCAACTCTAAAAATCATTTCTTACATATAAAAAGTAGTAGATAACATATCTATCAGTTGATAAGAGGTGAATTTATAGCAGATAAATGAACCAATAGTTAATAAGTTAGCACATTGAATTGAATTTGAATTGTTTGGTAAATTAGTGGTTGAACAAATAAATATAAAAAGATATTTTGAATTAATAATTAAAAAATCCACTTAAAATATCGAGTGTAAAAATAATAAGAAAAAAATATGATACACTATAAATTATATATTCAAATTCTATTTGACACAGCGTATCAAAAAATGATATAAACTAAAGTTATAAGTTCGTAAGAGAAAATTGTTGCTAAACAACTCTACTTTGTACGTACTTATTACTCTTTCTATCTCAAAATAATTTAACAATTTGATCATTTCATACATATTAAAAAAAATGTATATATAAATGAAATAGAAATAAACTATTTTGATCAAATTATTCTTATTAGTTATTGGTGCATTATCAATGTCATAAATGCATAGTAAAATATATTGCATTGAAAATGATACAACTATTATTAAATAAAAAATAAAATTAAAAATTAAAAGGATTAATTATTTTATAAAAAAATTATTTACAAATAAGTCAATTATTTTGAAACTTATGAAGTGTAACAGTATATCGTATATCTGCAATAACGGTTTGGCATTGCAAAAAGGATTCTTGGACTAATCTCTGTTATCTTTAGAGGAAAATTATGATGTTATAAATTTGCTATAGAAATGGATAACATAAACATCTTAATGCTGCTATAAATGCAAGGAACAATCATTTTGGATTCCAAATGCTTGGGAAAGTTGAGCATTCAAACGAACAAAGATCACGGCATACTTGCTCTGTAAGAAAACACCAATTCCCGGTGTAAGCTTCGAACACAATCATTTGTTCACTTCATGCTTTGTTCATGTTTCTCCATTTACTTTTTACATTTTGGTGGTGGAGCTTATGGTGTATATAATGGACCATATAATAAAATTATTTATTACTTAATTATTGAAGGATTAAAATTAAATGTGTATAAAAAATCATCATTTTTTAAATTAAATATGTTTCAAACTTGAAAAGTGATTATGGGTCTCTCTACAATTGAGCACAAAGAAGAGCAAAAATAAAAACAAACATTTATTACTATATTTTTTTTTTAATTCTTGTGCGATAACTGCCTCTCTTCTTCTATTTTCTTTTTCCATCATGAACGGTCCAATGGCTTTTTCCTTCCAAAGGGCTGTATAGTATATATTCAAGCCCGTTTATAAATTATATTTATTATTGTTTGTAAAGCAGAATTAAGAAAATTTCACGTCATACCCCTTCATTTATATCTTTATCCCATATTTTAATGAAAACATCAATTTTATCCTTTTTTAAATTAAAAATAAAAAAATTATCATTTTCTTTTTCAAAAAAGAAAATTGATAGTAAAAAAACTTCAAAAGAAGTTATCCAAAACAGGAACACTATTTAAAAAAAAAAGTGTGTTTCGAATGAAGCTTAATTTAAAATTTTTGAAACACATCAAAACTTAAGTTTTCTAGAATAAATTTGAAACTTTTGTGAAAGATAGAAGCTTTTTTTAATTTATTTTTAAAATCAAGGACAAATTTAAAATTTTAGAAGATTTGTGGGATGTAGGAGTATAATCGTAGGAGGTATAATTTTCCAGAATTAAAGGTGTCAAATGTTGGGTTGTCCATTTTGGGTTAGGCTAATTTCTATTTTGGTCAGGCCTAATTTATCTCATTAGCCCAATTATTATAAAAAAAATTCCTCATCCACCCCGTATTTACTCACCCACCTCAAATATACTACCGAAAGTTAAGGTTTGATATTTTACTCAATTTTATATTATCGAAAATTAGATTCGGTAAACCCTAAAAAAATGAGCAAACATGAGGGACTGAATGAGCGATAAAAAAAGAAAAGTGTAGTTGAGTCAACTCATTAACTCGTCAGTTCGTACAATATATTTTAAGTGAATGTTTATTGAACTCCTATTTTTTTGACTTTTTATCGGACTCTAGCTTCCAATAGAGTAAAATACACTATCGAATCACAACTTTCGATAGTGTATTTGGAGATGGAAAAACAAAACACGGGAGATAGATGAACATTCACCGTTTAACTTTTTTGAAAAGATTTGAACAACTAAACTTTTAGCTCATAAATACAAATAAATATATTCGGGTTTTATGTTTGGGTGAAAATGGTGACAGTGACATGTTATAGTTTGGGTTTGTGAGGTGTGACTATTGGGTTTGTGATGGTGTAAATTTTTGGGTTTGTCAGGAGATGGTGAGTATTGGGTTTTTGAGGTGTGAATGTTATAGATTTTAGCTATTTCTCATTCAAATTCTCTTTAATTGTTTGATCCAGGGTTTGTTTTCTTATGATAATTGCGTAAAACCTACTAATAATCATACGATTTTATTGACAATTTAGTGAATGTTGGAAAATAAAAAAGTCATAATATAGTTGTGCCCCTAATCAAAAGCTCTAACTTAAAGAGTTAATCTGGTGTCCAATGAAATACATAAAAATAAACAATCAAACGCATAATAATTAAATGATTTTGTATTTTAATTTGGAAGATTTTTTTAAAGTATGGTCACATCCTCCAATTGTTTAAATAAATTATTAATTTCACACACAAAAGAAATAAAGTGAAAGAAATAAATTAAGATAAATGACCAAAGTGCTATCAATTATTAAATCTCAATTATTCGCCTTCGTTCCTATTAATTCTTGTATTATTTTTTCTAGATAATTCTTCTTTTATTTACAAATGCTTTCGATGATAAGTGGAGGTGAAGAACAAATGTACTCTTTTTATATCTTGAGGGAATTTGGAGAATTATCATATTGGACTAAAAGCAATCATATAAGTGAGTTGCACATTATATCTTCATCAAAAATCTTATATGTATTGGGTATATGAGTTCAACATCAACTTTTTCATCCAAATATAAAAATCTTATTCATACTTGATATACCGACAATATCCCCTCAAGTGTGAGTGCATCTAGGGCATACCCCCCTCTCAGATGAAAGCTTTTTCATCCATACATACTTACACCACCGTTGGCACTCCACATCAATGGAACGCAATGCCTGATCACCACTTTTAGGAAGACTTCGATACAAGAAGTCAATTACTTTTGTTGAACTATCGGCTCTTATACCACTATTGAGTTATGATGAGGTTCAAGAGATCACCACATCGAACTAAGAGCAATCACACATGTGAGATAGACACTATATCTTCACCCAAAACCTTACGAAATTGGATATATGAGTAATTTCACTTATATATTGCTCAACATTTACTTTTCCATCCAATATAAAACTCTTATTCACAATTAATTATACAAACACTTTCAAATAAGGCACGGACAAGTAACAATAGATAATGCATGGTTCAAGCATCAATATATAGCTTCATAACATGGGTGGTTGTTCAATTTGTGAGGATGGATGTAGGACCAAAATTTACACCTCAACAACTCAAAGAATCTAAATGCAGAATTATATGAGGGGAAATTATATTTCTATATCTTTCTTTCCATTATATTACAAATATATCACATTTATCACAACACTTTCTCTATTTCTTTCTTTCTCACGATCAATTTGTTTCAATAAAAACAAAGAAGAGAGAGTTAGAAGAGAAAAAAAAACCATTTTCTCCTAATTAGTATGCAAATAAATAGCAAAGAGAAAAAGATAAAGTGTGAGTCCCAGTAATTTTTTGAATCTCCTCTTTTAACGATAAAAGTGGAGAAAAGAATGCATCTTTGTTGATAATTCAATTCATACACCTATTGTATATACTTTATGTGAATATTTTGAGTGTTTCATGATTAATTGTGATAGAAAGTAAAAATTAAAAATATAAATCATTTATTGATTATTTTTTAGTGTAAGGCTATTCATGTCTTTTTTAAAATAACTAATCTATTTCTTTTCACCTTTTATCCAACCAAATAAAGGAAGAGAGAAGGAACACATTTATTTCACTTTCATTTCTTCTCTCTTTCTCTTATGTCAAACAATAACTACTATAATTCTCACCTCTTTGTCTCTTCTCATATTTTGTCTCTTCTCTTTCTCTATTATGTATTTCTTCTCTCAATCAATCAAAATCTTAAAAAATAAATGAGATGTTCGGGGGTCTATAAAGTACATTTCCTCTCAAATTAAAAATGTAAATTTGATTTTTATTTTCTTTCACAATTTTAAAATTAAGAGATGACAAATGATGACCCAAATTTCATATATAAAATATAATTTTAAAACCATAAAATGAGTTCTAAAATTTAAATCTATTTAATTTAATGTATAATTTTAAATGTTTCGTCATTTTGACGATGTTGACTTGTGGGATCATCTGCTGCTGGTACAAGAGTTGTACAACTCCACTAATTGAAAATTAATATGGGTAGTGGAGCACAAGCCCATGGGCATGGGACCAAGACCACAACTTAACCCACATGGGGATCCAAACCCACCACCACAAACGTTACATTGGAATCCAACATAAAATTTTAATTGAAAGAGACACAAGATGTGAGAGTTACCTTCAATCATCTCAAATGTTATTTCAATTTTAGAATATAATCAAAAGAGAACCCAACAATGGCACCTTTCTCCTTATAAAATGTGATGTGACACTAGAGCTAATGCAAAAGTGTACATACTTCCTTTTTAATTTATTGGGATATATCCTATATAATATCCACCATATTGTCTTGTCTACTCAAATTTTACTATGCAGATTGAAACAAATAAATTCATCTATCTATTGATATTTTGAAATAAAATATAAACAAAAAATATTTAAAAATTAATGTATATCATATTAATTTTTTATCAGATACATCAATTTTTTTACTATTATTTTTATTTCTATTTCATTATAAAAAGAATATAAAAATAACACTCAATTTAAAATCTTCTTTGAATGCACTTTTTTTTTTGGGGTACAATTAATGTACTTTATGCTATTAGATGTTTAAGTGAAATGTTAAAAGTGAGTGTTGTCAGCTCTTCTAATAATATTAAGATCCAATCACGTGTTAATTTTTGTCACACTAATTGGGAGCTTCCTTTTCATCTTTACCGTTGGAAAGTAAATAATTTCATCCTTCTCAGCAACCCATCTGCAAAGTACAATCCATTTATTAAAACCAATTCATAAAGTAATTTTTATTTTTTTTCCTAGACAAGTGATTTTTACCTGTAAGTTGTAACTAGATGATGAAGAAAAATAGAAAGCTCTAGCCTAGAGAGTTCTATTCCAGGACACAGTCTTTGTCCACCACCAAATGGTGTAAAACAGTTGTTTCTAGCTCCACTTCCAATTTTCTGCATTCACACAATATATCATGTTCTTAAATTGTGGTCTCGTAGTAAAATTTTATGAGAGATGAGGTATCCATGATAACATTAACACCACAATGGTGACTTTATTGACAGTATTTGTATATATTATCGAGGATCAACTACATTAGTAACAATGAGTCTCATATTTATTATCTAAATTAATTTTGAATGAAATGATTTTATAAAATTGACTAAATCTGAATATATTTATATAAAAGTTAGTTGTATGACAAATTTTGAGTTAAAAATCAATTCTAAAGAGAAAAGTTAAAAATTCTAATTTTATGTTAGAGTAAATCACAAGTGCAAAATTAATTGTATTCAAGAACAATTAAATATATCAAAATCAATTTTATATTTTTGAAATCAATCTTACTCGTTCAAATTAAACTGAAAGCAAACATGAAACATACATTAATAAGCTATGAGTAGTGTGATCTTGATGCTTAATAAATTAGTTACCTCCCATCTCCATGGATCAAACTCAAAAGGCTTTTCATAGTTGATGCCATCTAAATGAACGGAAGTAAGAGATGCTACAACACACCAATCCTTAGGAATTAGGTACCCTGCATATTTTCATAGTGAAAATGCTTTAGGGCCAATCCAAAAAATTAATCCATAAAAACTCACATTTGGTTCAATAATAAAAAATAAATAAAAACTCACCTTTAATATCTACATCTTTGATAGCTTTCCTCCAAATGGCATTGACAATATTTGCCATTCTAAGAGTTTCACTGATTACCTTATTGAAAGTAAATGAAAGACAATAATTAAGAAAAATGTGATGCTTTGTTATTTTAGTTTTTAAAATTAAAGAGTAAAATTATAATGGATTGGAAACTTATTTTGCTTCTCTGGTAAAAAAAAAATTAAGTCTCACATTTTGAGTAAATTGCAGTGACAGGTAGTCAGTCCATGCATAATCATCAGAACAATTCTTGTTCCTCTTCATTTCCATGTTCTCTTCCTGATATAGCAACAACCAAATATAAATTAAATTAACTACTTTATGAACTTTATTAACAATATTTGGGGAATTCCCATGGAAATGGACTCAATTTATAATAATAATAATAAATAATAATAATAATAATAATAATAATATTGCTGTTGAAATTTTGGAATCCAATCAAAACAATTGTAAAATAATGTAAAACATTGTGAAATTTTGGGAATTATATGCCTTATATATAGATTTTGTTATTAGGACTCATTTTTTTCTCTCTAATAAGAGTGTAATGTTCCACTAATGATGGCATGAGTCTTTTTCAATTTTATCATAGATCTCAAAGTTGATCTTAGAAATGCAACATTGTGAAAACCTTTGAGAGTTAATTTTGTTGCCTATAACATGTAGTCTTTTACCCAACTCGAAGGTTTATTCGGTTTATACAGAAAATAATAATAACTATGTATTAACAAATTAATTTTTTTTACACAAATGCACAATTATATCTCAAAATAATATAATTGTTATGATATTATCTAGAAAAAAAATGACATGTAAAGTTGAATATCAACTAGATTCTAGTAATGCAGAGTGTGAGTTTACACTCTGTTTGGTTTTGAAGAAAAAGAGAAGAAAGGAAGTAGGGGAAGAGAAATGGGACGGACGGATAGAGTTTCCGTCGTTTGGAACAAATATAAAAGGCGTTTAGCTGAGCCCCCACTCTAAAATCCTTTCAGCGCTCAAATGGACGAAAAGTGGGAGAATGACCAATTTCAATTAAAAAGACGAAAGTGCCCCTGATTTCATGATTTATGAATTTAAAAATATAAATGACACTTCCTCTAAGCAAGCTTTCATGAAACCAGCGATATTGCACTAGGAAATGTGATATAATTGGACAGTATATGAATTAGTGTGATTCAAACTCAATATTTATAATATTTATTACAAATATTGAGTATTAAATATTTATAATCTCTAAAAAAAAAACTCAATTTATAATAGAATGAGATTGCTTCAGTATTAATTAATCCAAGTTTTGGCTTAAGAATGGCAATTAGACCCAGACCCAGTGGGTACCCGCAAAAAAAACCCATAATGGGTAGGGTAAAAACCCGCATAATGGGTATGGGTATGGGGACAGGTAATTACCCGCAAAATTGAACGGGTATGGGTGCGGGTACGGGTATTATCGTACCCACCCCCGCCATGCACATATAATAATATTATTATTATTATTATTATTATTATTATTATTATTATTATTATTAGTATATAAGTTTGTTTTAGCTTAAATAAAAATGATTTTTGTTTTAAATAATTTAGAGATTATTTTTTAGAGATTTTTTAAAGGCTAAATAGCACCCGTGGTCCCTTAACTTAATTTCAATTAACGTTTTAGTCATTTATCTTTTTTTTTCTTTCCGATTTGGTCCTTTATTTTAATTTTAAGTGACAATTTGATCTTTTATGTTTTAAAATGTCAACAATATTATCCTTTTTTTTTTACAAAAATTCAAAAAACTCATCAAAATTTTTAACCAAAACCCATAAAATTAATTATATTCTTTAATATAATACAAATTTCATCAAATTCGTAACTTAAATCTTCAAATAAACTCATACAAAAATTTTATTAAATTTCATTCTTTATTTGATGTTGTTAAAAATGGAAATATGAGTTTATTTGAAGATTTGAGTTTCGAATTTGATGAAATTTGTATTATATTGAATAATATAAATAATTTTATGGATTTTGGTTGAAAATTTTGATGAATTTTTTGAATTTTTGTAAAAAAAAAAAGGATAACATTGTTGACATTTTAAAACATAAAAAATCAAATTGTCACTTAAAATTAAAATAAAGGACCAAATCGAAAAAAAAATAAAATAAATGACTAAAACGTTAACTGAAATTAAGTTAAGGGATCACGGGTGCTATTTAGCCTTTTTTAAATTATGATTTTTTAACTCCCGTTTGTTTACTATTATAAAAATGATTTTTTTTGTACAATAATTTTTAACATGTTTGTATACAATTTTATAAAAATAATTTTTTTAAACTAAAAAATTACCATAAAAGACATAAAAATGATTTTCTAGAAAACATGTTTGTTTGAAAAAATATTTTTTAAATACATGATTTTTCTAAATACACATATATCTCTCTACTATCTTATGCATCTCTATCTCTCCTTCCAATCTCTAACTACTATTTCTCTCACTCTCTATTATCTCATGTCTCTCTACCTCTCCTTTTTATTACAAACAAATCAACGGATTTAGGTAATTCATTTCATAATTTTCGGATCCTCATGAAAAGTAAACATATAAGTAAATCATCACGAAAATATGTTAGTAAATAGTAATAGATTTTGGAGATCTTGTTCTAATTTTAAAAATTTGAGCCCTTAATAAAAAAAAGTATAATTTTAATAATTAAAAAAATTTGAAAAATAAATTTTAGTCCCTATACACATATTTGATTCTGATGAAGAAATAAATAATTGTGATTTTATATTTAAGAGTTTTTTTTTATATTATTAATCATGACTTTATAATTATAAATAACTACTATAATATACATATCAATTTTTTTACATATCTCGGAGAGGACTTGCAACTTCATAAAATATTCTTTCAGAAAACATTATTTTTGATGTTTTGATATTTATTGTAGTAATGTACTAATGTTGAATCATGATATATTTTGGAAGTTTTGAGTTAGACAATATTTTGGTTTGTAATATTTATGATTTGGATTTAAAATATTTGGGAATTTTTTTAAATTTAATTACAAATTATTTATCGATATATTTTTGTTAAAGTGCGGGTAATGGGTATGGGTACGGGCACTTAAGTATCCAGAGGGCAAGGGTACGAGTATTAAAGTTGATACCCACGAGGGTACGGGCACGGGTACGAGTATTTCTATACTACCCTACCCATACCCTACCCATTGCCATTCCTATTTTGGCTACCCTTGAGATTGATAAACGTGATAGTATATTTTGAATTACATAACTTAAATTTAATAAAAAATTAAGTAATTGGTTAAAATGATATTTAAGGGGATTTAAATTTGTCTTACTAATTAGATTCAAGGAGTTAATAAATTTCAGTCAAAGACGAATTATATAGAAGAACTTGAGTTTAAATATTAACTAGAATAATTACTCATTATACTTTACTTATATTTCAATAGACCCCTCAAATACAAAGGCCTCATTCCCATGGAAACCATCGGGTTAAAACAAAATAAAATATTAGGTTAAATATATTTTCAGTCCATATTAAATTTTATCATTTTAATTTAATCCTTGTAAAATAAAAATATAACTTTTAGTCTCTATTTGAAATAAAACATATTTAATTATCCTTCAACTTTAAAATTTTTGAATAAATTTTTGCAAGCATATTAAGAACATTGTAAATATTTCTTCAACAAAAATTTAGAATTTTTTAAGTTCGAATGAATTAAATATGAATTTTTTAAATATGAAAAATTCAAAATAAAAGTAATAAAAATATAGAATTTAAAATCGAATTTTGGTATCATTTTTTGTAGAAGAACTTTTTATATTGTTATAAATATACTTGAAAAAAATTCCTTTAAAGTATACGTCCACTTAACAACATAGACTAAAACTGCATGCATGATAATTTGTAGTAACTAAAAATTATATTTTTATTTTACGGAGACTAAAATTTTAAAATTTTACATGAACTAAAAACCTAAAATATTTAACGGAATATTTAATTTATAAAAGGAATTGTTAATTAATATACTATTTTCCTGATAAATATTATGATACGTTCAAAGTTTTAGTTTACACTTTTTGTGCTTCTAATTTTTTTATCATTAAGTTAATCTCTGAAGGTATATTTGTCATTTTAAATTATTTTCTTTCACTTACCCTCCTTCCAAATAATTAAAAGAATTATCTCATTTATTGACTAACTAAAGAGTGTGGAAAATTTATAAAAAGGACAACGAAGGACAAGAAGAAAGTAAAGTAAGTAAATAGCATCAGGAAAAGGAAAGAAAAAAGAGAGTAATAAAGTGAGTAAATGGGAATGGAGTGGGAAAAAGCGAGAAGCAGAGAAAGGAGAGAGAAGCAGCGGTTGAGTTGAGTGGAAGAATTAAATTGGTGGTCGTACGATAAGGAAACATACACCCCCCATATGTGCACATCAACATCCATCATCCTTCCTTTGTCAAACACTCGTGCGTGCGTATACTTTATTATAGTGAAGTCTATGCCATTATATTATGGATTATTGTTTATCCAATTTTCCAATGTTTCATCATTTTTTTTATCGAATTCTAATTTTAGATTTTATATAGTTGAATTCTAATTTTTTTAGTATGTGAACAAACACAGAAGATAAATGAATCTTTTATAACACTCATCGTACTCATATCGCACCCGACCACAAATTTTATGTTATGAAGAGTGGTAGATCCATAAATTTCCTTCGGTGAAACAACAAAATATAGTATATATATATATATATATATATATATATATATATATATATATATATATATATATATATATTATTAACTCTTATTAAATACACAATTATAATATTTAAACTAATTTAAAATACATAAAATCTTCTACTAATTATAATTGTCTTTTACAAAATTTTATATTTTAAAAATATTTAATAATTTTTTCATCGTTAACGCTATTAAATATATCATTTTCTCTCTCTCTATATAATAAACTATTCAACTACTCGTGTCTCATTGAAGCTTAAAATAAAAATAATAATATTTTCAAAATAATTTTTTTTGCTTATATATAGTGGATCTGCCCTAGTCATGGGTTCTCTGGAGGAAAAAGAGCCCATAGATTTTGCTTTTTTTTTTTACGAGGTGAATGTTACATATATTATTTTTATAGATAGTTCGTTGTAGACACGGATCTTCTCATAAGCGAGCATTGGTCACAACTGTATTTTTTAGTTTTTTTTTTTATAAATAAGAATGATAGATTATTAAAATAATAATAATAATAAGTTACTAAAATATTCCAAACCTTTAGGGTTTTGAGAAACTGACATATCATCTCTCCTCTCCGCCTCTCTCTCAATCTTATCTTAGTTCTTTGCTCAGATTGCTCTCCCTCGCTTATCTTGGACTCTCCCTCTCAGTCATAGAGGTCAGTCGTCAGCGTCGCTTCTTGGTCTTGATCATCAGATTATCTTAATCTGCTTATTATATTTTTTAGATTCTTACTCTTTTCCTCTTTCTACTTAAGTAATTTTTCTCTATAAATAGACTAAAAAACAAATGTCAATTGTTCTTGTCAGCAATAATTTTATTCTTATCTTTACTATAATGTAAAGGAGATTACTCAATGGTTCTTAAATCACAACCAAGTCGTAGATATCATATTAAAAATTATGCAATTGAAAAGATAAACAAGAAATGAGGTAGACATTTATTAGAATTTAAACTAATAAAATATAATAAATTTTTTACAACAAACTCTATATACAGATAAACTACCTAATATCGAATAATAACCTAACTAATATCAAAGAGATAAACTCTAACACCTTAATTAGCAACTAAACTACTACCTTTAACAAACATTTACATGTTATGTTAACAGTTGATATATAATATGGTGTGATATTATTTATTAATTGTGAATTGTTTTAGTTAATTTGTGAACTGATAAAACTCTTTTAACATATTATATTGTTTTAGTTAATTTGTAAATGTCTCTTTTCACATATTATATTATTATTTTGTATTGATGTTAATGTTGAATCTTTGATAAAACACTTTTAAGAATTTCAATAATAATATTTTAATTAATATTTGTCGCTCCCCCGATATTTTGTACAAAATCTGCCACTGGTTGTTGTTGTTGACTAGTGTTTGAAAGTTGTTTGAATTTTAACAAAGACCAACGACACTTTTCAAAACAATTCTTTTGGCCATAATAGATGAGACAATGATTTGAATAATAGATGAGACAATGGTTTGAATGATGTTAATTCAATAAAAATAAAATAAATTAAAAATGTTTTTCAAAATTCAACTTGTCGAACTGAGATAACAATCTCAGACATAAACACAAAAAAAACTATTAAATTATATTTTTAAATAGTGACATCAATTATCGTTAAAGTTTTAAATAATTTTAAAACACCGGTTCACGATAGTCCACCTATCAAAAATGGTACACCATAGAATTTGTCAAAAGATAAATTTCTATATTAAGATAACTAACAAGTACCCAAGGACACTTGTCCTTGTTAGCATTTGCCATATAAATTTCCCCCCTCAATTAGTGGTAACTAATTATGTGTGTAATTTTAGAATTAATTATAGTAAAAAATTCACATTTTTAAAATCTAACAATTGTAATTGATTGACGATATTTGATTTTTTTACATTAATAGTATATATAAATTAATTTTTTTAAATGGCCGTATTTACCTATTTTACAAAAGAATAGAAATACCTACATTTTAAAAATTAAATGTTTTGTACCAAAACAAATATATGTATATATTTTTATTTAAATTTTTTAATTTAAATTAACTACATAAAAAAGAGAAAATTTAATTTGTGAAAATATTTTCTATTTTCCTTTTCTAAATGTTGAGTTAATTTTATTTGTTAAAAAGGAATTAAGAAGCTTTAAAAATGAATAATTATAAAAAATAAATTTATCAGTAACAATTATCTATATTTTTAAAAACAATGAAATTATCAAAAATTATTTTATTTATTCTGGAAATAAATCTTCGTTAATTAGCATCTCAATTTTTCTACATAACAATGAATTGCTTCAAAAATTTATCTTCAAAATATATTTAAAAAAATAAAAATACAAAATATTTTTCAGAAAGTAAAAGGGATTTCCATCTATCTATCCTACTTTCTCCCCCTTTTCAGATTAATAAATGAATTAATCTAAATTATTTACAAACAAAAATCATATGCCATAGAATTTTTGTATCTATATATACAAAATATGAAAATTAGTTATTTTATAACATATTTTCTTTATCATTTATTAATTAGTTATAATTTATTTTTACATTTGTTATATTACTAATTAGTTGAGTTTGTTAGGAAAATTATCGGATATTTATCGTATATATAATATTTTATTACTAATCTTTTATTTAATAACAAATGAGATGATTTAGAAATCTGTACTTATTTTTGTAATAAAAATAATTTTTGCATGGATGATAAAATTCAATATGAATGTATACAAAGAAACGTACCAGTAATTTGGATAGAGCAAGAGGATAGTCACTAAGAAACTTGACAGCCATGGTCATAGCCGTAGGAAGAGTCTCTTCCCCAGGAATCATCATCTCCATTATGTTTTCACTCATATTTTTCAACGATATTGTGTTGGACTCATCTTTATAATCCCTTAAGAGTACATCCACTACATCATTTGCCTCATAATCCTTATTAATATTCTTATTCTTATGATTTCTTTCCTCTATTATCCTTTGCACTATCTTCATCATTCTTTCCTTAGCCTACACCGACAACCAAATTGCATGTAATTTTATTATTTATTTTGTACTATTTAACAAGTTACCAACAAAAACAATATATAAAGAATTATTACCTTTAAGGATTTATATAATCTTGTTCCTGGAAACTTAAAGGGCAAGCAAATCAACCCTTTGATAAACTCTTCAAATTCTCTCTTCAACGTACATAAATCTTCACCGGGATCAATGCTCATCAGAACTTTCACCAAAATAGTAAATGTAATCTGATGTATATGTCCAAGGTAAAAACAAACTTAGTTTTATCAGTCATTGGTGTAATTATTGGGAAAAAAAAGTAACATTTTAAGTTACTCAATATGATTAAATGTTACTTTTAATTTTTTTTATCAGGTTAAATATTACTTAATATGATAACTCTTAAATTTTCAATGAAATTATGAAACTTTAAATTAAAAAAATCTTAAAACGAATTATTTTTTAATGTAATATTAATTAATTTTTAACTGTAATTAATCATTACTTTTGGCCTTGTAATTTGTTAGGTGCTCGGGTTGAACATAGTATACTCTAAGGTAAACTTTAATGTAAAGTTGATGAAATAAAGACGTGTATGGCGCAGAAAGTAGGAAAGTCAGCCGGAGAAAAGATTTTCTCAAAAGAGGTGTGGGGAAGTGTTGGGAAAAAACAAAAAAGAGATAAAAAGGTTGAAGAAAATTAGAAAGGGGGAAAAGGACATAAAGACCTCAAAAAAAATAAAATATAGAAAGTAAAAAGGAAACACAATTAAGAAAGTGATTTGAAATAGAAAAATGTATAAAAAATAATCTATGATGATAAAAGTAATATTAACATAGAAATAGTGAAAGGATCCAAGGAAATTTGAATTTTGAAATGATTTAAAATTCATCCCTTAAATATATAATATTATTTTGAGAATTTTTTCTTTTTTTATTAGATTTTTTTTTCAATTTTTAACAATATTAATTATTTATTTAATATCATACCCTTAATTGATTTATATATTTTTTTCTAATCAACTATAAATTCATCAAATATAAATAAAAATAACGCTCTTTCTCTCGAATGAAATATAAATAAAAAAAATAGTTAATATATCTTAACTTCAATTTAAGATCGGATATATTAATTTTTCAATTACCAATTTCGTTATACTTCAATTTAGACAAAGTATTTTATTCAAAATTTAGGCTTAATAAATTTCTGACTTTTAGTTATACATATGATGAGAATGAGTATAATAAAAACATTAACTAATTCACTTTCTAAAAGATAAAATTATAAAAATAATATCAATTACTAACAAATTTGATATTATTATCAATATTTTAAAATTTCATGATTAGACTAAAAATGCCTTATATTTAGAGCCATAAGTTGTAAATGGGAGAAGAAGTTAATGTATTAAAAAATAAAAGACCTTTTTGACTTGATCTTGAACGTAAATTGGTTGGTAAGTACTCCAAGTAGCAAAACATTGTTTGACAGAATGCTGAATATCTGTTGTGATTCGAGCTTTGAATTGTGGAGATCGCAAGAATCCTCCAAGGAGTGCATGAAGTTTCCTATGCATGTTTCCATTCATTTGAAGTATAGAATGTTCTCCCATAAGTTCTCTAATTGATTTTGGATAAGCAGGGATGAAAATGTTCCCTTGGTTCTGTAGAATCACTTTGTTCACATCTGGGTCTGTTGACACAATCACACCACTTCCCAAAATGCTTGTCTTAAACACATTACCATACCTGCGTGTGTATACTTACATTATCAGATCTTGGAGTATAAAAAATATATAAATTATAGTACATGATTGTTGAGAGTTCAAAAAGATGACTCAAAGTCCTTGAATTACAAAATTACTTGACTTAGCTTAAATGACAAATATTAATAAAAAATTATTTGAATATATTTATGAAAAGTAATTTGAATAATAAATTTTAGAATAAAAATTATTTTAAAGACAAAAACCCTAAATTTTAACTTTAACTTTTAATTAATTATAAAAACAATAAATTATAATCGAATAGAACTAAATATATCAAAATCAACCAAACATTTGAAAATCAAATTTAAGGCTATAGAATCAATTTTGTTTTCATAAAATTAAATTAAAAGAGCAACTAATAAGCAAACATACAATAACTAATATTTCTTATTTTAAGATGGAGTTGAAGCCTAGGGGGAAAGATTAAGGAATTGTATTGGGTGTGGTTACTGGGTGCAGAAGCAACCGCAAGTGCAGTTAACAATCCAAAAAGTTGTATGAATAGCTAACTATAGTTACTGTAGAAGCTGGCTTTTTCTGTTCTTATACTTGTTTGGATATGCTCTTTTCTCCCTAGAAGCTGCAACCCCCCATAAATGGGACTAACATTAATCAATTCTATCACGAGAGCGTTAATTAATTATCTCTACTTACATTCATTCAATTCAATTTAGAGGTATAGGTTGGGATGATTCTGGCAGGCTAGGCTATAGGCTTGTATTTTCTTCATAGAAAAAAATTGTGCAACACCATTTCTTTTTTCTATTTTGAGAAAGGGAAATTTATCCATTTCTTAAGAGATGAATATACAAATTAATCTTCAAAATAGTCATTATTGTCAATGATTAATACCACATCTTTAAAATTGTGATGTGTGTGAGTCAAAATAATTCATATATTAATGTTAATTTATGCTCTAAAACATTATTACTTGACACATTTAATGAATATATGATTTTCAACAAAGACTTTACATCAATACGAAATCAACATTAGATTTATGCATTGCATATAATCTTTTGGTGTAATTGATGTAGAATCTTTTTGGAATGTGACAGTAGTTAATTAGATGTGTATGTCAAAATCTTTTTAACCGCAAAAGTTAACAGGAAACAATTTTAATTGACATGATATAATATATATTTATTAATTTGTAAAAATTAGAAACTATTTTAATCGAAAATATCAAAAATCAATTTATTTATTCATTAATTTTTTTATAATCACTAATTTACTATAGTAATTATTGTATAATTTCAGTTTTTTTCATAAATATTTATAATTTAATTGACAGACATTAATTTATAATTTTTTATTGAGTTTTTCATACCAATATTTTAAAATCGGATTGAATAGGACGGTTCAACCAATTAAATGGGAAATTGATTAGCTAGTTAGATAATTGATTTGATTTTGAATATACCATTGTTAGGTTGAACTATGGTTGTTGAACCGTAGTTTATTTACAGTTCATTCAACCATTTTAGATCTTTTATTTACTATTTTTAATGCTTTTTTTATAATTGGCTTTTAATTTCACAATTAAGGATAACAAAGAAAGAAATGGTGACTTTTTGTTGACTCAAAGCATTGGTGACAGAATAACAATTCAAAACTAATTTGGTTTCTTAAATAAGATTAACAATTACAATTCAAAACTAATTGGGTTTCTTAAATAAGGCTAAGAATACTTTATGAAGAAAAGAAGGATGTTATCTTTACAAATGGCTAAATTCACTTTACTCACCAACATACAACCAATGTGCTAATCCATCTAGAGACACTTTCCAAAAAGTTTCTCTTTATGGCTACTCGTATATGTATCTTTATTCGCATTAAAACAATACATCCTCTAATAAAGTTGATAAAATATTTAATTATCACCACTTGAACATTTATTATCCATTTCTCCCATTCACGCCCTTAAAGTTATATATAGAGTACTAAAATAATGAATTAATTGAACTTAGTGTGAATATATAAATCAAAAATAGATATTATGAAATTTTAAAATTTAAGAAACAAGCAACTTACTTAATAAAATACATTTCTTTAACTTTGTAATACTATTAATTAATTAATGTGTACTATGTTAATCTAAACAATACTTTTTTCTAACGGTGCTCCAATAGTGTATATTATGTGGACCACGTTCAAGGACAAAATTATCACCCACACATGTCCACCTATAAAAATATGCGAATAATTATGTATAGGACCACACTAGGCTTCTTAAAGTTGGGCCTTCACAAAGAATAGACTAGAAGAAGAACAGGGAAGATAGACAAAAACTTTTATGGTTTTCATTTTTCATCTACATGGATCATGAATATTCCCAATTAAGAATCACAAATATATCTTTCTAAATAAAATGACCATTGATAGTTCTTGTCACTTGGGAAATCACTTGTGCACATCAATGATGTAATGTTCCAACTTCCAACTATCATCATTAATTTTAGAGAAGATAATACTAAAGTTAGAAAAAAAGAGTGTTGGTTTTAACATGCATGCCATTTCCCTCGTCAAGAATAATGAAAGATAAGGATATTAAAAAAAGAGCACAAATGACAAATAGAAGAAGCACATATGGAAATGATCATATATCCATGTGAGGTGGGGAATAGATTATGGAATAGAATAGAAGTGAATTTTATTTTATACTCTCAGAATAAAATATAAGATAAATAATAATCGAAAAAGATATTGTTTCTGATTTTAATTTAAGACTAAATATTTCAATTATATTTTTGTTTGTATTTGATTCTAAAACAATATTTTATATATATAAGAATAGAAGTGATCTTACAAAGATTTGCGCTTTTCCATGAAGCTGACCGGATTAGAGGTGAATCCACAAGCAATGAAATCAAGGGTCTCTCCAAGTAAAGGCCAACCTTTGTTACCTTTTGGAACTTTACATTTATTCTTCTTCTTCATCACATTTATATTATCCTTCTTCACACACAAAAACCACCAACATAAAAAGACACCCATTAAAGACCATAGTCCTATAATCCATCCCATATTATAAAAAAATAAATAAAAAATTTCTCTCCTTTTCTTATGATGACTCTAATCAAACCCTAGCAATTAGCTTGTTTATGGTGGTGACTTTGACTTCTTCCTGATCAGTTTCATTACTTCATGCAATTGTTCTATTGTACTTTTCAAACTAAGAGAGAGAGAGAGGGGGGGGGGGGGGGGGGGGGGGGGGGGGGG